>VONZ01000455.1:0-595757 GCA_012976165.1 Labeo catla
TGACTTCTTATTCGGAGCTCCTAAATGGGCGGAAAAGGTTAGCGGCAGCATCGCTAGGAGGGCGTAAACTGTTTAAAGCTGAAGTTTCAGCTGAGCAAACCTCTGGGGGGTTGATTCTCAGTTTGAGGTGGATGCTAAAATGGCGGCCGTGCCTGAAACGGGCAGCCAAGGAAGGGCTGATTAATAGACATCTGGGTAACGACCTGTATGCTCGTTTCCAGTGCCTGTTTCCTGGAAGTGCACGAGAAGTCAATGGGATCGCAGAAAGCCCGTTTAAAAAAAAAAACAAAAAACGGGTGGATCGTGATAGACCAACTTCTCCTCCTTCACCACCCTCGATGGGGGTCCAGCGAGGGGGTTCAGGGGTTCCCCAGGCGGAGGGGGCATTTGCGGGGTACTCCCCGCAAAACGCCGCCGCTTGTTGGATTCCTCCCATGACCCCCGTCCAGAGCCTGTAAGTTCTTTCCGGGCAAGGCTTACACGGCTTCTGGACGAGCTGCATCCGCCTTACATACCACGGCCATCCTCTGGGCATTCGGGCCGTGGCGTTGTGAGTTCGATACGAGGGTGGTTCCAACCTAGAGCTACGGGAACTGCGTACAATAACCGATTACGCTCGCTGAGCTATGAGGTCATGGCGCACGCTCTGGGAAGGGCGATGTCCACTTTGTTGGTCCAGGAGCGCCACCTGTGGCTTCACCTGTCAGAAATGTGGGAAATTTGAAGTCTGCTTCTTACCCCCCATTTCCCAGGTCAGTCCTTCTGGCAACACCGTGATAGAATTTGTACGCAAGTCCTTCACGATGGTTAAGGAGCAGCCTCAGCCGTGGGTCGGGCTTTGGCCCTCTCCCCCGACTACTCCTGTCTGTTCGTCGCTACGGATGGCCCCCTATAGAACTCCTGAGGCCCCGCGACAGCCGGGCCTCTGGCCAGACCCGCCCAGCGGTCAAAGTTCTTGTGTGAAGGTGGCAACACCAGCTTGTCAGTAGGCTTGCTAGAACCCTCGTTAGGCTTCTAGTTTTTCCTCAGACGAGCAATCCAGAGCAGGCGGCCTAACTGACCCACCCAGATCCACTCTCGACCCCCCTTCTCGGTTATCTTGCAGCAATAGCCCTCCATGTGACGGCTAGATGCTGAGTCTGCAGGCCAGGGTGGTTGGGCACTTACCTGGTTCTCTGCATGTTGGCAAAGACACACCGTGTTCTTGGGGCTTCATCTCCAAGCACGGCGCTCTTTGCTTTATTCAGCGACATCCCCATTCCAGGTACGTCGGGTATAATTCACTGAGACTGCTAGCAGAGTCCCGACGTGGGCGCGATCCCTCCCCTTAGCTTCTCAAGAATTACCTGACTTGGCTACACGACTCAGGTTGCAAGGCATCCGCTGAAGTCTATGGCATTCTCTTGCAATCGACTCGAGAATGCTGTGGTTCTTAAAACGGAAATCGCAGCCCCCCAGGGAAGGGTGCGATAGAGCCTACCCCGGCTGCCAAAATGAGGGAAGGGGTTTTTCAGCCCCTACTTCATTGTACTAGGATGGGTGGTCGACTCATGCCAATCTTAAAACAGGGATTTTTTGAATCGGGCCCTTTTCAAGCTCCCGTTCAAATGTTAGCCCTGGAACATACAGCCCTTGTAGGTCAGGGCTTAAGATTGGTCGGTGGCGTTGGACCTGAAGGACGCGTACTGTCATGTCTTGATCCTTCCAAGACTCTGTCTTCCAGATCGGGCTCATCAGTACAAGGTTCCCCCTGCAGCCTATCCCTACCCTCGGGGTAGAGGGCATGTGCATTCTCAGTTATCTCTGTGACTGGCTGTCCTAGCACACTCACGAGGTTCGGTTTGCACTCTCAGGGATGTGGTTCACAACCACCTGGCTTGATTGGGACTTCAGGTCATTTGGGAAAAGAGTAAACTCTCCTCAGTACGGGGTTGCTCTTTTCTGTATGGACTCAGTCACTGTTCTACGCGTTTGCCTAGGACTGTGTACAGTCAGTGCTGTAGTGCGCAAGTGCACTCCGGTTCACCACAGCGGTCTCCTTCATGTACCAGGGCTCCTGGAACATATGGCATCTTCAGCCACGGTCACGCTGCTGGACCCGATCCATATGGAACCGCTGTAGCACTGACTTCACACCGAGTCCCGAGATGGGCGTGGCTCCAGGCTCACATCGTGTGTACATCACACTTTGTGTTGCAACCTTCAGCCCTTGGGGACACGTTAGTTCTGCGGGCAGGTTGCCCCTGGGACAAGTGTCTAGACGCACTGTGTCTCTACAGTTGCTTCCAAGTCAAGCTGGGGTGCCATGTGCAACGGGTATGCAGCCTCGGGGTTCAGTTAGGCCTTCGGCTGCTTAGGCATTCAATTGCCTTGAGTTGTTGACAATGCTTGGGCCCTGAAGGGGTTTCGGCCTCTGTCGCGACAAGCATGTGTTGGTCGGCGCTGACAACACAGCGACTGTGGCATACACCAACCACCAGGATGGTGTACGCTACTTTCACATATCACAACTCACCCGCCATCTCTTGCCCTGGAGCCAGCACAGACTCAGGCTTCTGTGCGCCACTCACTTTCCGGGTGACGGGTTCGCCCCGAGGTGAGTGGAGGCTCCACCCTCAGACGGTCCAGCTGTTTTGGAGTCAATTCGGCCAGGCACAGGTAGATCTGTTGCCTTACCGGAATCCACTCATTGCAGTAGGTAATACAGTCTGACCAAGGACTCCCTCGGTTCAGATCTGTTGACACTCAGTGGACCGTACGGTTTATTCCCCAGTGAGCCTTATTGCACAGACACGGTGCAATGTCAGGAAGGTTTCGAAACAGTTTCTCTTGGTAGCTCTGTTGGCCCAACGGAACTTGATTCTCGGAGCTCGCACTCCTACCATCGTTGCCTTCCTGACACACCCCCCTGAGAAGGAACCTCCTTCCTCAGGGGAGGGGCACAATCTGGCACCCACGCCCAGATTTCTGGAACTTCCTTCTATGGTCCCTGAACGCGACCAGGAAGCCTCCAGAAACCTTCCACCCACAATGGGAGGCACCCTTTGCACAACTGAGCCAGACGGTGGCATGTCCTGGGAATGGCGCAGACGTTCTTCCTAAGGGTAGAACCCACGGAATTGCGGCATCAAATCTGTGCTATCCCTCCTCCATGGAGGCCTGGATAGGCACCTTTCGGCTTCTACATCAAGATCTATGTACAGCCACCATGACTTGGTAGAAGGCAGATCGGTGGGGCACAATTTGTTAAGAGGTGCCCGGAAGGCGAACCCTCCCTGGAAGCACCACATCCCCTCTTGATCTGTTATGGTCCTCGGGCCTACAGTAAGATCCGTTGAGCCCTCAGGCGGTTCATTCGGTGCCCTCTCCATGGAGACGGCCTCCCCGTTGGCGCTCACCCCTGTTAAGAGCGGGAAACCTTCAAGCCCTTTCCGTCAACGTTCGTGCCTGGAATTTGGGCCGGTGAACTCTCACGTTGTCCTGGGAACCCGGCCTGGATACGTGCCCATGGTAACCACCACTCCCTCAGAGCAGGTGGTGACCCTGCAAGCAATTCCTTACCAGGAAGATGACCCCAGCCTGACCCTATCATGCCTGGTCCGTGTCCCACACATTACCTGGAACGTTCTCAGCACTCAGACGTTCCGGTCAGCTCTTTGTCTGTTATGGAGGACAGCGGAAGGGGAAGGCTGTCTCCAAACTATGGATCTCCCACTGGCTTGTGGATGCGGTCCGTACGGCCTACCAGGCCAGAGGCTTGCCTTGCCCACGGGGAGTGAGAACCCACTCGACCAGGGGCATCGCTGCCTTGGCGGCTCTCGCAATGCAGCCTCCTTAACAGACATCTTCAGAGCTGCAGGTTGGGCTACACCTATACACTTGCCAATTTGCGCATGGAACCAGTGTCAGCTAGAGTTTTAATCGCAAGCTCTTGGCGCAGCACTCTGGTTGGGTGTAGAGCTTGCTTAAGCGCTTCCCCTAAATGGTGATTACGCTTCTAAGTTTCAGTAGGTTTCTTGACGCGAACCCTGAACACCTTCTCCATCACTTGGCACTTCTAGACGTGGCAGAGTTCGGCGGAGGAACTCGCTGCGAAATCTCAACACAAGGTATGGTTACTTTTCTAACTCTTGGTTGGATTTGTGCCCCATATGCAGTGGCTCCTTATGTGGCCCCATATGTGTATTTCCACCTATAACTCTCTGTGGTGCGGTGTTTCCCCTGAAGGCAGGTTTGTCTCTAAGGTCTGAGTTTGGTTGTCTCCCCTAGCGTGAGACCCACCTCAGGTCCCATATCTAATGTTTTCACGTTATACCCCCCCCTCTGGGCAGGTTGTGATCTCCGCAGTGCCTTTTTCCTACGGGAAACAGACACTCTCCCAACGTTCTCAAGACACTCAGCCGCTCCACTGAGGAAAGGCCCGGCTGCAGGACTCTGCTGTAACAGGTCAGTCCTTGGACGTTGGATGGTCGTGAGAGGTGAGCTGCACTTATGTTAACACGTTGACTTGTTACTATCTGCTCTGACCACTCGTGACGCGGCCAGACTTGTGGCGTTTTTATATAGGGACCCCTAGTGTCGTACACTACTCAACACAACTCGGAGTGTACCACAGATAGGGAACGTCTCGGTTACGTATGGTAACCCACGTTCCCTGATGGAGGGAACAGAGACATTGTGTCGTCCGTGCCACAACTCTGGTCTGCCTCTGAGTGAGTTGAGACGCTCGGCTCCTCAGATCAGAACGAGTGAGCAGATGCACATGCTGCCCTATTTATACCCGGATGTCCGGGGCGTGGCCAGCTATGCAAATTCTGTACACCCAATTTCATTGGCCTTTTTCAAAACTGTCAGAGGTGTTTGGGCTCCCAAGAGCGACCCCTAGTGTCGTACACTACTCGACACAACGTCTCCGTTCCCTCAATCAGGGACCGAGGGTTACCATACGTAACCGAGACGTTTCACCCACCAGATGGCATCTGAGAGACTCAGTGACCTAGTTTGTGATGGATTTTCATGTGCACAGTATTAATGGACTAAAATGAGGTCTTTCTTTGCTTTTTGGGATGGGAAAAATGTACAGAAATTTGCCCCTTTTCATCAAAAAATTCAGAATATAAGATAAATAAAATAAAAATCACCAAAAAAAAAAATACAAAAACCTACATAAATAATTAGAAAAATATATATATAAATCGACCAAAACCAGCTTTCTGGACCAAAAAAATAAATAAATAAATTTGATTTTGCCCTTCGGGTCAATATGACCTGTGAAGGACACTTCTATTACGCTGTTGGGAGGGACGGATGAAGTCAGATTGATTTTTGTCATTTTTGTCAAATGTAGTATTTGGTCCTAAAAGGAATATAAAGTGAACAGTCTCATGACTTTAGGATAACCTATTAAGAAGTAACCAGCACACACACACAAACAGCTTGAATGAAAGTGTGGGTCCAGACACAAGAGGGCAGCAGAACATCACTTACTGTGCTCATTCCCGAAAAATAAAACAAGCCTGAACATCAAAAACTTTGAAACAGTAATATTTTATTTGAAGTTCATTTATGAATACAATTATTAGCAACAACATGATAAAGTAATACAAAAGAAAAACAAATATATCCACATGCTGCAGTCACTGAGATTCAAGCTGAGATTCAAGTTCTCTATCAAGGGTTTGCCATGTTCTTCATTAATAATATGAAATCCATCAGTACACAATTCTCCACACCACAATCTGTCAAACACATCTTACTAGCAAACACATATTCATTCACATTCTTCTCTTCACTCTGAGGCAGCAGTCTCCAAACTCATCCTTTCTAATCATCCTACTACTTGTCTGCTTGATCCTATTCCATCTCATCTCCTTGAAGCCATTTCTCCTGCAGTTGGACCTGTACTCACTCACATCATTAACACATCCCTTCACACAGGTTTTTTTCCATCAGCATTTAAACAAGCTCATATAACCCCACTACTTAAGAAACCCACCTTTAACACATCTCTTTTAGAGAACTAAAGACCAGTTTCCCTTCTTCCTTTCATTGCAAAAACACTTGAACAAGCTGTGTTCCACCAAGTGTCTCTGCCTTTCTCACAAAGAACAACCTCCTGGACAGCAACCAGTCTGGTTTCAGAAGTGGACATTCAATCGAGACTGCTTTGCTCTCAGTTGTTGAAGCCCTAAGACTGGCAAGAGCAGATTCCAAATCGTCTATACTTATCTTGCTGGATCTGTCCACTGCTTTTGACGAGGTTAACTACCAGATCCTTCTGTCAGCCCTATTGGCAAAGGGCATCTCAGGAACCGCACTCCAGTGGTTTGAATCTTCTCTCTCAGACAGGTCCTTCAAGGTATCTTGGAGAGGTGAAGTGTCCAAGTCGCAGCATCTATCTACTGGGGTGCCCCAGGGCTCAGTTCTTGGAACACTTCTCTTCTCTGTCTACATGACATCACTAGGTTCTGTCATTCAGAAACATAGCTTTTCATATCACTGATATGCTAATGACACTCAACTCTACCTCTCATTCCCTCCTGATGATCCGAAGATTTCTTGCTGGATGAAGCACCATCACCTTCAACTGGACCTTGCCAAGACAGAACTGTGTGTGGTTCCATCAAACCTATTGTTCCATCACAATTTCACCATTCAGTTAGGCACATCAACCATAACTCCTTCAAAAACAGGCAGAAACCTTGGAGTTGTGATTGATAATCAGATGACTTTCTCAGACCACATTGCTAAAACTGCCCGGTCCTGCAGATTAGCTTTATTCAACATCAGGAAGATCAGGCCCAGAACATGCTTCACAACTCCTTGTTCAAACTCTTATTCTGTCCAGGCTGGACTTTTGCAATGCTCTTTTGGTCTGGTCTTTCAGCCAGTTCTGTCAAACCTTTACAATTAATCCAGAACACGGCTGCAAGATTAATTTTTAATGAGCCGAAAAGAATACACGCCACACCTCAGTTTATCGATTTGCACTGGCTATTAGTAGCTGCTGGTGTAAAATTTAAGGCATCAGTGTTTTCCTACAAAACCACCACTGGCTCTGCAGCCCTTTACCTCAAGGCACAAAATAATTCTTAGACTTTTAAAGTAACTTTTCCCACCTGGTGGAATGACCCGCCCAACTCAATCTGAGTTCTTAGCTATCTTCAAGAATCGGCTAAAAACACACCTCTTCCATCTTTTTTTGACCCTGTCTGTAAGCATAAATTTGCAGAAAAATGTGCCATGTAGCAGCTCAAAATCTAATAACTGTACACAATGTAGTAAATCAAGTGTAAGTCCCTTTTTTTGTTTTTAAAATGTAATAGATTTGTGAACACAACGTAACTATTTTTTTTCAGTAATTACTACTGTATGCGGAATGCATTATGAACAGAATTTTAAATGAGCGTTATTAGTATTGTACATTTCTAATAACAAATCACAGTAACAGGATGTTTTCAATTTGATTTTGATTTGAAAAAAACCTGACAGGTAACTATACTAAGTGTACAAAGTATAGGCAGTACACACTAAAACAAAACCCAAGTGTGTATGTTATACTGTACACTTATAATGCACTACATTAAATTAATATTTAATTATCAGACAATTCACCCTTCATTATATTTCAGAGATCTCAAATCAGACAATTACATTTGTGCCAGAATGTATTGTGTTTAGGCCCATTATTAAATGTGTGACCTCTACAGGCCATCTTTAAACTTTACAATAGATTGGTGTTTTTGAGTGTCAGTTTAATTCTCAGATTACATCAGCCCAAATGTAAAACTAAGGAGCATATAGAGAATCTTCCTAGTGACCTCACAAAAAAAAAAGTGTGCAACTTTGGTATGTAGTTGACCTTCCACCGCAAAACTCATGGCAGCCATTTCTAAATTAATTTTTCTCATTAAAGTATGCATATTTTCTGTTCAAATTAGAAGTAGATCAGCCTAGGCCTAACTTACCTATTAAGAATTACAGAATCGTAAGAATACAGTATACAAGCTAGTACGAGGACAGGCGACGACTACGTTAAAAGTTGAGGTTCCAGTTGTTCCAAACTTTTAACCTCAGTTTCTTTTAGTATAATAAATAACCAAAGACCAAAAAATGCATGATCAAATGATGAAATGTATTTTTTATGTTAAATTATTCCACTGTTCTAAATGTGAAACAGTGCTGCTTGTTTCGGGTCGTTTCCCATCTGTAACTGATGAAATGTCCGCCACGTTAATTTGCGTCCTTAACGTATTTACGTAGTAACCATTTATTAAAAGCATAAAGCATTCACAATATATCATACCCGCCTGGACGTTACCTCTCGGTCACTGATATATCAGGAATCGCTCGCTTCAGACAGTTTCAATACAAACACAGTGAAATATACAATCACACTTCCCTCCCAAAACCCAAACGAAAGCTTTACAATATTAAACACAATTTTCAGAGACCAAGCAACGATACATGTTTGAGCAATCAACTGTATTTACAAGTGAATTTCCAAAATGAATAAAATGACCAGTCTGATGAGTCATACATGCAAGCTAATGCAGCAGCATCCTCTACAAGCACGTACAAATCAGCTTTACAGCGCCAACGTCGGCTAGAATTTACAGAAATGAGAAGCACAAACACAGAATGTTCAGACAGCATCCATGCCCCTTGAGGAAAACGAGGAGGAGAAGCCCAGGCCCATTCCCCTCTGCGTGTGCGTCTGTGAACGGGCCATCTCATACTGGACGTCCAGATTGCGGAACATCTCTTCCTGCTGCTGCAAGGTTTTCAGACCTTCTTCATTAGCAGCTCCTGATGAACATCCTTCTTCTTCACCCTACAATCAACACAACTAGGTTATCATCATCATTACATAAAAACTAATAAAACACCTTTGCTCATGGAATAGATATTACATGAAAAACAAAAACAAAACTAGAAAGGTCACCAGTTAACTAACTGAATTATGTTTAAGTCGAAGCACTGAAATGACTGGAAATAAAAACTAAAACTGAAATAAAAGCTAATTATTAAAACTAATAATGACAAAATCACTAAATAACTAAAAACTTCATGGTGAATATAAATTATAACAATTTTAAAAAATAATGATAATAATAATAATAATAAAGGATCACAACAATCAAACACAACATTTCTATAATAAAATGAGACATTTGTCCAGTTCACACATTAAGAGCATTTTGAATAAAAAGTAGAAAGACCATATTTAACATAGGAGAACACTTACTTTGATGCCCATAAGTTTACGAAATTTCACATTTTGGTCTTTATTGCCAAAATTCAGCTTCTCCCAAAGCTCAGCTGTTTGTGACTTGTCCTACAACATAAACATTTATTAATACTGAACATCTTAAGACATACATAAAAAGATTTTAAGGATGTCAAAAGTAGTGTTACTAGAATGAGAGGCAGCTAGTATTTTTTTTGGTGTTGGAGAATCTTTTTAGTCAAAGGTTATAAAAACAGTTCAGTCTATTAAAAAGCTTGGGCTGAAGATGATTAGAGCCATTTTGGTACAATAGTAATAATAATAATAATAATAATAATAATAATGAAACTGCATAAATTGTCTGAGATGGATTCACATGATCTTAACCAAAACTGGCTGAGAATTTTTTCTTTATAAAAATTCAAAATTTCAGGCAGCAATATGATGTCACAGGGTGCTTTCAACTGAGAAAGACCCAAAAATAGAAGGAAAAATATTTTCCTTGTATCATGTTTTGAATAAACACAAATGCACAGTGGGTTTAAGTTGGAAAATCCCAAATTGCTTTGGTTAACGTTCAGACTGCCCTCGATCTGTCTACCAAATTTCGTAACTTGTTCTATTGTCTGCCATAGACTCAAGAGCAGAGAAAGAGAAGGGGGAAAAACAGAAAAATATATTTAATATTACATGAAGTGTATAAAAAAAACCTGAATAACTTTAATCAGAATCTACATGAGCGATTTGCTTGTCCTCACCCCTTCTTTTTTCCCCTGCCACAACATTTTCCTCTTCTTCTCCTGCTCTGCAAACTTCATGGGGTTCACCGCTGAGGGATTGTAGTAGCTTGGCACAGCAATGCCCGTCTCTGCCAGCGTTTTGGCCTGAAGCGCTGCCATCTGAGCAGCCATCGCGATCTGAGGAGTGACCTGCGTGCCGGAGGCGAGCAGCGCTGCCACGTTCAGGCCTGGACTGGGTGCTGCGCTGGCCGTATCGCACAACAGTGGAGATGCTGATGTTGGGAAACGAGCCATATATTAGATATCAGACGGATGCAGCGCTGAAGTCAGATATGAAAGCAGATGATCTGCGGCAGATACTCGCCTGCTGCTCTCTCTTGTTGTTGCCGTTTTTCCAACAACTCTTTTTCTTTCTGTTCTTGAAGCTTCTTTGCTCTCTCCAGCCTAAGAGTGTGAGGAGAATATATTTAATGAACATGAAGATTAAAAGATTATTCAAACCACAGTAATCTAGTCAGATGACTTGGGGTGGTTTTCACAGAGGTGGTTTTTCTGCAGTGCAAATCAGAGCTTGATTATGGCTACAGGATATATAAAAATAACACTGAAACAAGGGGGTGTGTGATATTTATCATCACCTATAATATCATAATTGCTCTTTTAACAATATCTGAGCTGACATTATCCACTCACTATGTCACTCACTTTGCAAAAAAAAATAATGTGACGTGCCCCTGGCCCATTTCACTTTAGCCGGCTGTGGAGCGGGTCTTTGGGAGTAATTCTGAACAACTATAAATTGGTTCTTTGGTTTTTCATGGCCGTTCTGTTTCCCTTCTTGTTTTGTTGTTCTTTTTGGGTTAAATATTTACTTTTGAATTTGCGTCTGGCAGGCCTGTGTATTATGTTGAAAGTTGACTTTATTATTCTATGTCATGTTAATTGTTCCTTATTCGTGCGTACTCAATTTTGTTATGTTTTGTAAAGTTTACTTTTCGTTAATAAATATTTCTTTCAGCTGCTTTTGTTCTGGTCGCCTCCCTTATTTGCCGTAAAAAGCCGGTCGTGACAATAAACACGTCTTGAAAGTACAAAGCCTGTATGCGTGATGAAGCCTATTGGAACGTAGTTAGAATGCCACTAGAATTCAAGTTATGAAAGCAGAAATATCCCATATGGGTTTGTTTTTTAGATTTATATAGTTAGAAACATCATCCAAGCAACAGTGTAATTTTTCCTAAACATTAGCATGCGAGCGTGACCGCAAATGTGATATTGATTTTATACAACAGTTCAACATACAAGAATTCACTACTGAATGAGTTACTTTTTGACACAATTGTTTTTTTGTTTTTGTTTTTTCGTTTCACCAATGGAAACAGTTTCAAATTAAGCCTGAGCAGAACATTTGTGCACCACAGGACGACACACAGTGGTGTTGTGTTCCTGAACGAATCCGTTTTTGAACAAATTGTTTAAATCAATGATTCAATGACCAATTCGTAAGGACAATCCCTTGCTTCATTTCTAAATGAATCACCCTTTTTGAATGAATCGTTTTAATGAATGATTCAACAATTCACTCATTAACTCATCAGACTTGCTGCCACCTACTGGTGGTTTTAGTGTCATATTAATTTATCCATGACAGGCCTAAACCAGTCAAAGTACCAGCACAAAAAAAACAAAACAAAAACAAACAAAAAAACAAATATATTAAGTTATCCATTTTTATCAGTCTCGCTCAGCCCTAATTGAAATAGTGATATGGTTTAGTGCAACTGTCAAATCGTGCAGGCTGTGATGTGTCTATATTGTTCAAACTTTAATATCACTCTTATTAAACTCTAAATACACTCACCTAAAGGATTATTAGGAACACCTGTTCAATCTCTCATTAATGCAATTATCTAATCAACCAATCACATAGCAGTTGCTTCAATGCATTTAGGGGTGTGGTCCTGGTCAAGACAATCTCCTGAACTCCAAACTGAATGTCAGAATGGGAAAGAAAGGTGATTTAAGCAATTCTGAGCGTGGCATGGTTGTTGGTGCCAGACGGGCCGGTCTGAGTATTTCACAATCTGCTCAGTTACTGGGATTTTCACGCACAACCATTTCTAGGGTTTACAAAGAATGGTGTGAAAAGGGAAAAACATCCAGTATGCTGCAGTCCTGTGGGCGAAAATGCCTTGTTGATGCTAGAGGTCAGAGGAGAATGGGCCGACTGATTCAAGCTGATAGAAGAGCAACTTTGACTGAAATAACCACTCGTTACAACCGAGGTATGCAGCAAAGCATTTGTGAAGCCACAACACGCACAACCTTGAGGCGGATGGGCTACAACAGCAGAAGACCCCACCGGGTACCACTCATCTCCACTACAAATAGGAAAAAGAGGCTACAATTTGCACAAGCTCACCAAAATTGGACAGTTGAAGACTGGAAAAATGTTGCCTGGTCTGATGAGTCTCGATTTCTGTTGAGACATTCAAATGGTAAAGTCAGAATTTGGCGTAAACAGAATGAGAACATGGATCCATCATGCCTTGTTACCACTGTGCAGGCTGGTGGTGGTGGTGTAATGGTGTGGGGGATGTTTTCTTGGCACACTTTAGGCCCCTTAATGCCAATTGGGCATCGTTTAAATGCCACGGCCTACCTGAGCATTGTTTCTGACCATGTCCATCCCTTTATGACCACCATGTACCCATCCTCTGATGGCTACTTCCAGCAGGATAATGCACCATGTCACAAAGCTCGAATCATTTCAAATTGGTTTCTTGAACATGACAATGAGTTCACTGTACTAAAATGGCCCCCACAGTCACCAGATCTCAACCCAATAGAGCATCTTTGGGATGTGGTGGAACGGGAGCTTCGTGCCCTGGATGTGCATCCCACAAATCTCCATCAACTGCAAGATGCTATCCTATCAATATGGGCCAACATTTCTAAAGAATGCTTTCAGCACCTTGTTGAATCAATGCCACGTAGAATTAAGGCAGTTCTGAAGGCGAAAGGGGGTCAAACACCGTATTAGTATGGTGTTCCTAATAATCCTTTAAGTGAGTGTAGATGCTTCCTGCAGAAATACTTAATTACTGCATTACAATTTAACCGAATCGATAACTCCATCTACTCTGTATTGTTAGTCATAACTAAAATGTTCTGACATTTAGTCGGCTAAAACTGAAAGATGACTGATGACTTTCAGATGACCGAAAAATGACTAAAACTAGATGGCATTTTAGTTCAAGGACTATGGCTAAAACCAAAATGCTTTCAAAATGAACTCAGCTCTGTTATATACTGTGTATAAAGTCTAAATCACATATTTAGTACTTGTGTGAAACAGACGGCGCTCTACCTTCTGGCCAGTGCCTCCTGAGCATCCATGGCCGTGTTTCTGCCTCTGAAGGTCACAGGACTCACTGACCGACTGCGGCTTTTTCTCCGCGCTTTCTCTGACCTCTTCTTCTTCTCCCTAGACAGAATTAAGCCATCTTACCATTTTAGTACAAATCAGCATTTCCACTCAGTCTCATGCAAAGTCCTGAACACAAAACCTCAGCCCAACCTGCTCTTGCTGCGGCTCCTGCTGCGATGTCTGTGTTTGCCTCTGGAGTTTGATCGAGACCTGGCCCGCCTCTTCTTGTCACGACTCCTCGACCTCCTTTCGCCGCTGCGCGATCGAGATCTCTTTTTGTCCCAGTTTCGATTATGATGTCGTCTACAATAAAACATTAAGTTGCATATTTAAGCACACTTAACCTAACCATATTCACCTGTTGCATGAATTCAGCCGGCGTTAAATGAAATGAAAATGAATACTTTTCTCTCGAGCGTGATCTTGATAGGCTTCTCGGTCTGGAGGACTTCTTGTCTTTTCGGCGATGCCGCTCCTCCGCGTCTTCAGACAGCCGGTCGCGACCTTTATCTGACATCTCCAGCTGCTCCTCTGATCCGCTCTGACATTTCAGAGCTTTCTCAGAGTCCTTCTTCCGTGCCTGTTTTAAGAAGAATTGGTCTCTTTCAGGAAAATAGTGCAATAAAGAGAGTTAGTAAGTTGGTTTGAAAACAAACTTGCCAAAATAACTTTGACAAGAAAAACAGTTTATAAACTACAAAAACCCTACACCAACTTCCACCACCATCCGAGTGCAGCGTCTACAGCTACATTTATCACAAATGAGTGCACTTAACCAGAACATTTAAATAAGAAATATTAAAAATGACCATACATATTTGACCATTCAAAAACAGAACACCCATGTCAAACAACGGAGTCAAATCAAGATGAGTAAAACTGTTAAATATTCTGTTGGAAATTCATAAAGTTGGGTTCATGTTGACTTTAAAGGGCATTTTACATGA
This sequence comes from Labeo catla, assembly GCA_012976165.1. NCBI lineage: Eukaryota > Metazoa > Chordata > Actinopteri > Cypriniformes > Cyprinidae > Labeo > Labeo catla. The sequence continues at coordinate 14,347 of VONZ01000455.1, forward strand.
TACAAAGAAACTTTTTCTTGCACTCTTGCCACCTCGTGTGTACGGGCACATTTCCATACATATGATAAGCAATTTAAACCACAGAATCGCAAGCGGTTTCAGTGATATGAAACAATGACACCCGCTTCTGCTAGTGAGTGAAAATATCCTACGTCTGAGGTGATTACGGTTTCAATCTTGCATTCTGCGTTGCAAGACTAATAAAATCAACAAAATAAAATGAGAAGTACTAATTAAGCTTTATGTGTAACGGCACATTTTATTATTTCTCCATAAAATGTTTGGATTTTCTTTTGAGAAATGCAAAGGTAATTCTGCCATACAAATGCAAAACACAGTAACAACACCAACTTAAAACGGCTTTAAATTTTGATTTTAGAGGTGGTTTTGGAAAAGTTCATGCAGCTTTTGCACTTAATGCAGTACAAAAGTGTGATCACTGTGTTTAGGCTTGTAGGGCAGAATAGGTTAACAAAATATGAAATTACATAATGTGAATAAAGTAATCTCGATGCGGTCGCACACAACAAAGTGGCATGATTCATGCGAACGAGCCCATTCTAGCAGCTGTCCTGCTCTCCCACTAAAAATTAACGGGAAACTCACGGTCACTGTGTTCAGCGTAAAATGCCCTTATGACCATACGCATATCTGAACAATGTGTGCAACTTAACTGTTTTAAAACTTATGTCAATACTGTGCAAATGTGCATGCATTCACATTGGGAAGGGCCACTCATTTTTTTAACAACAATTCTGCAAAAAAAGGCAGTAACTGGAGTTGTGAGACAAAAAGATATCGTTTAATAGGCAAGTAAGTTTAAATGACTGATAGTTACCTGTCCAGGTAGTAGGCATATAATTTTGCTATCTGTCAGCAGCGTCTTCAGTTCAGAGAGTCTCTTCGTGCATTAGCACGCTGAGTATAATTTATTATAGAAATGTTATCATGTGATCTAAAATACAGGACGTTAAAAAAGCTCCCAAACAGACATTTCTCTCCATCTGTAATCAATATTAATAAAACTTACGATTACATGCACTTGTGATTACATCTCAGTGCTTTTCTTCTCAGTCTGGCATTTCATTCCTTCTGTCTAAGCTGCATACTTACCCAGGACTAAAACTAGAAATGCCAGCTGTAAAACTACTGATGATGTGACCAGTTTAATTTAGGTCTACATGACATCAATGGACTAAAATTAGTTACCTCTTTGCTTCTGCTGTGGCTTCGTCTGTGCCTCTTCTCTCCTGAAACACAAAAACATACAAACAATAAAGTTAATTATTGTTTGATGGACACTGACGGATTCAACTTACATGTAGTCACCATTATTTTACATATATAAAGACTGATGTCCACATCAAAAGTAATTTACAAAAGTGATTTTATGTCCATAGAACGCAAGTTTAATGCAAGTGTCTACTTTTACGGTTTCAAATACGTTTTTGGATAAAATGTCAAAATTTGGTTGAAATAATGTTACACTGTCATTCAGTGTAACACAATATTTATGTAAAAATTCAAACAACATACTTATTCTGACCTGTACATGTTAAAATGTATAAAAGAATAATAAGCATATTAAATGTTATTGTGTTTTAAATGAGTAAAAAACTCTTACTGACAATTGAGCAAAACCTAGGATATGGCAATTTTTTAAAATGTAGAATTACAACTAATTAGTGTTTGGGGTGAAAGTAATTCGTCTTTTAATATGTCATAAATTGATTTTTGTTGTAAATATGCCCAACAAGATTAGGCTTGTGAGGGGAGGAGTGAAATGAGCGCAGTCAAGACGGACAGTTCGGACCTCTCGAAGTAGAACAGATACCTACGAGATCAAAGGCGGATATCGTGTTATCACACTCACGTGCTGTTTTGCTGATAAACATGATATAATTTCATCTCTGTTGTTTTTATATGAAAATAAATATGACGAACAAGACACTCAAAGTGCTTGCTATTTAATTCCATATGAAAGACGTATTTATCATCCTTTTTTACTTTAATACAAACGTGTATTTTAGATTTTTACAAAAATATGACAACAATCACATATGTCACGCAGAGATCGCACTGGCATAGTGTTTGGGAAGATTCATGCATAATTTAAACACATAACCACATGATATTATATTAAAAAATAAAACATTTTAGAAAGGAACAGTAACATCACGGTTTCTGAACCAATGAGCTTTAAGGTGTGTCGTCATCCAGGTGTTTCCCATCGTGCTTTTGGTCAGCGCAGTCGGTGGAGAGCTACTGCGCCCGACTGCTCAATCCGACACAGCCGCCTCGCCGTCGCCAGAGTTTTTTGGCACACGTCAGCATGACATCAGAGCAAGGAGGACGTAACTCGGACACATTTCTAACCGGCATGCATCTCGCGGTGATCACCGATGATCGATTCTGCGCAGAATTTGCTCATCTCAAACGAGCCTACTGTCACACTGAATGACAATTTAGTGGGTGTTTTCGGTAAATAAGGGAAAAATGTATATTTATTAAATTAAACAGAAAACTTTTACCTTTTTTGGGAAAAACAACAAAAATGTTAAGCATTATTACATTATTGTTTTTATGCTTAAATGGTTTTTTGTCTTTGACCTATATATATAGCTTCAGGCTTTAATAGCTTTAACTTTGTTTTTTGCTGATTATATGGCTAAAAAAAATTTTCTTCCTCAGTATTTTTGTCTTTTTCCAGTATAAATGTCTAAAAATTCTTTAATCAAAATACTCAAAATGAAATGAGATAAGAAGCCTTGTTTTCTAAGGAGCTGGTCAGAATGAAGTGAGCGCATGATTAAAATCTCTTTAATTTAATAACACACAAATCTAGTTTTTACTTTATTATTGTGGTGTATAGAGCATAGTTTTTTTTTTTTTGTTTGTTTGTAAAAACGAAGGGGTCTGAATATCCTGTAGGTATTGTTACAGTTAGGTAACACCGTCGTTCTAAAATCGTTCTAATAATTTAATTTTATTCAAGGTTCAAGACCTATTTTTACTTTTGCACATGTCAAGTAAATGTATCTTGATGTCAGACATTGTCAAAACTTCTCCAGGGCCCCAAAACCCTCTCAGAGCCCGGAGGGTTAAGGGTGTTTGGGCATTTGTGTTGGAAAACAACACTACTGAGGAAGACGTTCTTTTGCGATGCTTTTTCTAATGAGAATGACTGCGACATGTCAGGACTGAGGAATCGGGTCTAACGTTACCTGACTTGCGCTTTCGCTCCACGGATCGTGATCTGGACCGGGAGCAATGCTTCGAGCTCCGCTGACGATCTTCATCTGTGTGCGATTTTCCCGACATAGACTCGTGGAATTTGTCGTCATTTGCCTGATTGGAGACAAAGCACAAAGTCAAAATAATTCTAATGTAAAGCATACAAAAATAATAAGCCACTCATTGATTCTGAACATTTCTATGTCTTGGTATAATTTAAGTGTACTCTTGCATCAGGTTAGCCGCGGGTTAAATTAGCCTGCTAATCGCCTTCTGTTTATGCGCATGATACTACTGGACAGCGAATTCTCACAAAACCAAATAATTCGTCTTATGAACTAGACTCGCATTTTGAACAGAACAGGTTCGCATATCAGTTCCCAGCATTGTTTTGAGCCCTGAGGTTCTTTTCAATCAGGCTTAGAACAGGCGATCCGCCATTTTTCCGAGTACAGAATGAAGCCAATGAATTACTGTTTCATAAATTCTATACTTTTGTCGAATATAATCTCGCCCAAAACAACAATCAAACAAATATACTTGCCGCCATGTTAACGTATAAATAAACGAGTTCGCTGTATCCCTGTAGTTAGTGGCAGAACGCGAACAGCGCCTTCTCTCATCGGTTTCTTCTGCGGCGGAACAATACCCGGATGTTTCTCTCTCCTTCTCCAGACACTCGCAGAAAGCCGCGAAAGCACAGCGCCCCTCTTGCGGCTGGACTCTCTCTCACTCAGGAGTTTTGCATGGTTGAATTGCATCATCAAAGGCCAGCAGCAAAAACATTGGTTAATAAAATGGTATTAAATGCATAAAGGATATTTGTATTAACATATTTAATTATTGCAGGATTGCGTCATATTCTGAGTTTGCATTTCACTGTTTTTATTCATTTTGAGGAATACTGAATCTGTTTTTTTGTGAGTGAGATGAATTAATGCATGTTCACATTTATTCTAGAACTAACATCTTACTCCCGATTTCTCTCAACATGGGGACAGGAGAACTTTTAATCAATAAATGGGGGGAAAGTAACTGCCGTTACTTATTTGAAAAAAGTAACTCAGATATTTTCTTGTCAATTAAAAAGTAATGCGTTACTTTACTAGTTACTTGGAAAAAGTAATAATATTACGTAACTTGTGTTACTTGTAATGTATTACCCCCAACAATGCTGTTGGATGCTGTCCAGTAATTAAGAGGAAGTATTTCTGCAGCAGATCCTCCAGACCTGTTCTGCAGAATGCAGTGGAAATAGAGTGCATAAGCACAAGGGAGCCATCACATATTATCATGACTGGCATTTGATTGCCACATTTCCATACATGACGTCAGTGTGAAAAGCCTGCAAAAAGTATGTCACAGATGCTGTGGTGTGGTTGCAGGTAAAGGTGATGCACCCCTGGATGGATTTCTAACAACCAGCTCTTTCTGCAGTGTTTTTTTTAATTACACTCCCTGTTGCGTCCAAGTACACTATGTCATTCTTGCACCTTTTGTAGAAGACAGAACGTGTCTTATTTGACCACAACATGACATCAGTGTCTGTGCCACATTGTTGGTCAATCAGTGCTTTTAAACTTGGAAGCTCATCAGGATGAGGTCAGGTTTTTGTCCTTTCACTCCATGAAATGATTTTTTGCACGTTTTTAGTTGGGGCATCATCCCTGCAGCCTGAATCAGTGACCACTGGTGTAATCTTTTGCATGGACTCCAAATACAAACTCCGTGGTAATTTGGTTTCCAGGAGTTCTGCAGTTTCCTGTTGTGCAGCTGCATGCACTGGCCTCCTATGCAGTTCCTTGGTGTTATGGCATACATCACCTCCAGAGAAAACTACTTCTGCTTTCAGGGAGCTCTCATCAGCAACTTCAACTTTTACTTCCACTGGGCAGTCTTCAAAACAACAGTACCCCTCATATGTAAAAATTGGAGCCTGTGTTTGTGACCCCAGGGTTTTCACTCTGTGTCGCATAAAAGCAAAGGGATTTGATTCCCTTGGCAATGACATTTGTAAATGGTGTCCTTGAAAGTCTGCCTTGCTGGTGTTGTCTTTGCACTCAGTGAAAAAGAAACATGGCTGACATGGCAAAGAACATATGAAGAATTTAATCTCTTCCTCACTGCTCTGTGTAGAGATGCATGGTGATTTATTTTTGTCTATATCCTTGTCAGACGTCTGTAATATGTAAAAAAGAAAAACATTTACAAATTAATAGATAAAGGCTACATGTTTGGAATATCTTAACCCTACATCTGTCATAGAATTTCCTTTACTTTCAACTATGTCTTTACTTTTTCCCTGTTTATTAGGTGACATTCCATATATTAATATCACAAATGTCTTGTAACAGCCAAACTCCAAAATAAATGAATGTGAGTTGGAACATTAAGCACTTCGCGGACAGAGATAAGTAACTGGCTATGTGTTAAAAAGGTCAATTAATATTCCCAGTGAATGCTAACGCAGATTACATTACAGTAATTATATTAAAACAACAACAAAAAACATTTTTTTGCTACAGTAGCCATGTAAACATTATTCTAAGATACACTCCTCACATTACAATTCATATGCAATGGATAAAAGGCTTGCTCCAGACATGCTTTTGGCATTGTATTGTGAGTTTATTATTAGTTACATTTAATAGAATACGTATGGTCAAACTTTTCACTTACGGAAGCACAATCTGATTCCAAGTTATCAGCAGGACTAGAGACTACATCACTGTCAGCCTTTGTGTCCTGCACATCCTGGAAAGACAGAGAGGGTGGGGTCATTTCTCAAACCAAGTCTGTGTTACACACCAAATGGCAAGCAAATTAAAGATAAGAAGTCACCAGATTGAAAGATGGACATTCAGGCTCTTCTTTGCGGCATGGAGGCAAATGACCGTATTTGTATTTGAAAGTTGCTGAACAAAAAAAAAAAATCACTTCTCATTTCCCCGAAAATGCAAAGAATTGCACTGGCAATACCATTTACATTTGGCATTAATGGTTAAACCTAATGCTATGAGAAGCAAAAAAGGATGATAAAAAAAGATACTCACACTGGAGTCAACAGCTCTGATAATATCAGTGAATAAATATTACTCAAAAGGTTACAATCAGTGTTAGTGCATGCAAATATTCCTTCATGAATGTTAACTTGGATAGCTTGTTTTTTTTTTGTTTTGTTTTTTTTCAAAAGGACAGAAATGGTGAAATCAAGAAAAGTAACTGCAATTTAATAGGTATTGGTGAAATGTCTAAAGTAACAACTTCATTATTTTCAGAAAATTGGAACATTTGTAATTGTACAAGTAAAATTCATGTCAAATGAATGAATTTGTATAATTCAGGTTAATCTGTGGCCTAACAATAGCTTTAATTTTAATGGCAGTAATAATTGTAAACTACAGAAAGAGACACTTTCAGTTGAAAAATTACCTTGAATTTAAGTAGGCATGCCTGAAGAATTTTCTGGCTATTTATGAATGTATTTGGCACTTGCAAATCTTTACAGACATTGCTCCAAAACCCAGCAGCATTGCGAACACTGTACTCTTTTATATTAGTTGCAGGTCCAGCAAATTCTGTAATAGCTAATGTCATTTCTTGCAGAGTTTTAGAAGTCCTCCGTCCCTTTGAAAAGACACACAAACACACACACAAAAGTATTGGAAGACACTATGCTTTTAAGCAATATATCACACTCCATCAGTAAAGGGTGTTTAGGGAATATGTTATGTGCATGTGTAATACAATAAATTCATACAGGAAATGCAACATTTGTAGAGTGGGTTTTCTGAAACACTTGCCTTTCCAAATGTTTTGAAAGTGCTGACTCTGAAATCAAAATACACTGAGAATTAAATTATATCCACATGGCAATGCATCACCATGTCTCACATAACCCTGCTCTGCATCTCTCTCTCCAATTGGCTGTCAAAGTTTCTGCTAAGCTTAAAAATATGATGCCATAATAACGTATTTAATGACATTTAAAGTGTCATTGTTCAACAATGGTAGCCACTGAGTATGATTTGTACAAGAACAATGATATACATTAGGACCAAACTATGAAAAGTTGTATTTGAAAAAATAAATCTCTATATTATAAATATTGTGTAATCATGGATATTTAAAATGTTTTGGATTATGTAGTGTCATATCTTCTGAATAGCTACTAAAACTGTGCGCAAGTGGCTTTGTATCAAATCAGATTTACTGCACGAATCACAGCAGCCTGTCATTGTTCTATTTGGACACTTCACCTGTATATCATGTCACAGCATTTTAGATTGTTTGGTTGAATGGATGCTGACCTGTCTGTACTCATCCTGGGATTCAAATCAGAATAAAACCTGAACAAGCATGAATACCTTTAAAAGATATGATTAATAACAATTAAAAAATACAGACCATGTAAATCCACATATTCCTTCATAAATAAACCTACAGCCTACACTTGTAAGTAGATAAAGAAATAATTAATAAATGGTTTGGAAAGATGCAAAAGTACATTTTGGTCTCTTTCCCTTTTCACATAGGTAGCACACTTTATTAATTATTTCTTGTTTCTGTAGGCTCTGTATAGCAGATCAAGCAGCAGTATATTCACAAATAGGACTCACCAGCTGTGAGCTGAAGCTTTCCTAAGTCTTGTGGCAGTCTGGTCTGCAAGTACCTTCAAGCTTTTGGAGAGGGTATTGAGTAAAGACGGCGATGTTGCACAAGCCGGTGACAGCGGGAGACTGTTTGAATAAAATTCTGCGAAAAACATCCAAGCAGTAAAATTTCATGTGAACTTATAATTCAATGCGGAAACATAAAAGCTTATAACAGTTTGAGTTTTTTATTGTTGTCTTACTGTGTAAGCAAAATAACCAATGAGGAATGCAAGTCTGACCTCGCTCCTATCTTTTTGGTAAGAAGCCATTCTTTCCTCAGGTGTAAGTGAGTGAATTTTTCTGGCCATTTGTTTGATCTTGGCCACTTCTCATCTCACTCTTGAGTGTGAAGCGGCATTCATTAAAAGACATTTTGATCCTCTCCACAGAGTTTTGGCCAGTATTCACTGGCTGATCGTATAAAAGCTGCGCACTTGCACACCTATAGATGGATGACGTTAAAGAGTTAAACTTCAGTTATTAGACTCCCCAGAGACAAGCAAACACTAATCAAAACAGAAAAAGCCTACATTATGTTATTTATATGGACAAAGAGTCATGATCACTCTGAGGAATAACGTCCCACATAGCAATTGACATCTGGCCCAGCTCTGGGCCAAGCAAGCATCTACACTCGACCCAAATGCAGCAAAGAAGTATGGCCCTTGAGTGGCCCAGATCTGGACTACAGACATGAGCCATGTTGTGTTATCTGAAAATGCGGCCACTAGGTGTCACTTATGACCTGGAGGTGGAAAAAGTAGATAAGTAAAGAAGTGAAGTGTTGAGTTGCTGCACGCTTGTTTCTGCTGCTTTTCTTTATTAATACTAATGCAAAATACAACATTTTGGTGACAAGGATGGCAGCACTCAGTTTACCTACGCCTCATATGTTCTTGCCATGCCCGGGTCAGCCCTCGGTACCGATTCACACCTGGAAGAAGATGTTTCAAAACTATCTTGTCGCCATCGATGCTACGGGAGATCGGTGGCCGGAGGAAAGGAAGCGTGCCGTTCTACTACAGTGCTTGGCAGCCGAGGGGTTGAAAGTTTTCAACACGCTGCCTAATACAGGTCAGACCGTTACCGATGCCTTTAAAGCTTTAGAAGAACATTTCCAGCCGGCTACGAATGGCGTCATCGAACGACACCAATTCAGGCAACGCGCTCAACGGCCAGATGAATTCGTAAAGGATTATGTTGCTTTACGTGAGATCAGTATACACTGTAACTTTGGCAATCGCACGGACGAGATGATCTGGGATCAATTAGTGGAGAAAGCTTCCTCTGCATGTATTTTGGAGCTTCTCTTGCTGGAGCCGCAGTTAACACTAGAGGTCTTCACGGAGGACCCGAGGACCCGGGACCCGTACGGGTTCGGGTCTATATTTGAAATGGTCAGCCGGGCCCGGGTCGGGTCCCAATCTATTACCTCGGGTCCCGGGTCTGTTTAACATTTGTGTGTAATACCTGAATCGATCGGAGAACATCGCACCCGCCAGTGATCATTGTCGGTCAGCACTTTGCGTGTGTTTTGTAACTTTCAACTTGTAAAATTAGGATGAGAAAAGTGTGAGCGGGAAATAAGGTGGGGGGGAAAACATGCGTGACGCGAAGTTAATGTTAGTACTGCAAGCGGACGGTATCAAGCTGTCTCATGTGAATTCCTCCTTTAAGCTTCATAAGATTAACTAGGTGGAGCTTTAAGCATATGTTTTGTATTGTTTTCTTTTACTGAAGAAGAGACGCACCTATTGAACACGCACGATGGTGCAGCACAGTCGGCTTTGTGTACCCACTTATAAATCCACTCTGATGCGCATTCAGTAGTGTCTTGCATTAGCTAAAATCATGACAGTCGACCACATAATATCTTATCCAGTTGCACGTGAATAAATGCAAATACTCCATAACAGCAAGACCGTGGCGCCGGCTTCCTTGAAAATATGATTGCGCCCGCGCCCGCTTCGTTCTGCTTCGTGACAGAAATGCCGCCTGCATGCGCCAGAGCCAGGCCCGGTTCCAGAACCAAATCACTGAGGGTGCTTCTGAAAATTGTGAGGGTGCTCACAAAAAATATGCATGGAACTGTATGAAAACGGTACCACCAAATAGGACTGAGTAATATAAATCGGCTACACTAGTATCGTAATTGTAGTTTCAACAAATGCCATCTAACATCAAGAATACACTGTGAAGGTTATTACTGCATGCTCATCTAGGAGCAGTTCACATGTCGCGCCTAAAAACGTGTTCTTTCCAAAGCGCTAAGTTACGCTCCCATGGCGTCTGTCGTTACTAGGCAACCATGGCCTACGCTCTCCATGAAGACAAGTTAGTTTCAGCAAATGATAAATGGCTTTCTAGCACTGCCCTGCTACAAAATGTATTTTAAAAATGTCTATCCCTGTACAGCTATGATCAGCTGTTTCACCGTCTTGGCTGAGGTTTCAATGTTGTTTCTATAAAGGATGAAGCTGATTGGTTGGTTCGTGTCACATGACCCGAGGTGCGCTTTTAACAATTCAGCTTGTGTATTTACAGTATTTTTTACAGAATTTGCAGCGTTAAAACTAGTACACGTTTAACATGATAGCAAGCAAGATATGGAATGGGAAAAAAATGTCCCATTCCATGTATTAATTTTTGTCTTTTATAAATCATATAGTTTAGCAATATCACAGGAGTATTGTATTTTCCGAATATATCATCACAACTGCAAATGTAATGATATTGCTTTAAAAAAACAAGTTGCGAGTGAGGTTGTAGGGCGGGGTACGCTGTCGCTGTCATCGGCAGGTGGAGTTATTTGACAGATTAATTGATGAACATCTTGGTCTGAAGATTTCTGGGCTTTCTTTAGCCAATTCCTTATGTCCATAATGCGATTTTTTTTAAGTACTGTAAAAAGTTAGCTAACGAATTTCCTGAGCTGGACGCACATTGAATGAATAAAGAGACAGCGTCACACTTACGCTTCATGATCGCAAACTGAGAATGCTCACAACCAATCAAATGCCGAGGCATTAAAAGCATGATGAAAATAAGATAATTATTTATAAGCTTGTGTGTACCTATTAATTTGGCGAATTTATGTATGTGTGTGCATCTGTCTGCGTGTTCATTAATTTAAAAATTAATACGCTATTAATAATTTTATCTGAGGGTGCTTTTGCTTTTGTTTGGGGGTGCTTAGCACCCTCAAGCACCCCCGTAGAACCGGGCCTGGCGAGAGCATGTAACTCAGAGTGGTAACATGATAATTAATTGTTGATTACTAATTTGAATCAGTACATTATACGGAAAACAATACCTTAAATAAATGAAGAGTTCTTACTTCTCCAGACACCACTACACCACTGTTCAGGCAGTAAAGTGTAACGCACTTCTTGTTCTGTGCCTTTTTTGAAAAAAAAAAAAAATGCTCCAAGCTGGAATAATGAATAAATTAAGGTTCTTTCACTCCGCAAGAGAGAGGAACAGCCTAACATGGACGAAAATGTTAGTGTCAAAGAGGACTGATCGCAGTCAGGGCTACTAACAGTAGGTAAGCCAAAAAGTTTTTTTCGCAACTTGTTTATTGACTTGTTAGCAGTTTGCTGCAATATGTGCCGACCGGGTTGCAGTCGGGTCTCTGTCTTCCCAGCCGGGTTCGGGTCCAATTTCCGAATAACTGTCGGGTCCGCGTCGGGTCCGGGTAGTAAATTTAAGGCATTTCTCGGGTCTGCACGGGTTCGGGTCCCACTTTTAAATTGAATACGGGTCCGGGTCGGTTCCGTGCAACAAATTTACGGGTCTCTTCGGGTTCGGGTACGAATTTTTGGACCCGTGAAGACCTCTAGTTAACACTGACGGACGCGATGCTGTTGGCTGCCCAAACAGAGACCGCCGTGGAGCACGCACAAATGCTTGATGCGGTCTCCGTGCTCGAGATTAAACCTGCTCAGCTTGGCATGCCACAGTGTCGTCGGAAATTCCATGAAAAATCGGTGAGTAAAACACGATCACAGTCTACTGCACAGTCCAGTCCTACTTGCTTTCGTTGTGGGTCTAGCTCTCACTTGGCTAATGCCCCAAACTGCCCTGCTACTAAAGTTAAATGCAATAAATGTGGAAAAGTGGGACATTTTGCAAGGGTTTGCCGCTCTGAGAAAAAGGTGCAATTACTTGATGCTCCTGAGAGTGAGGTCCCCGAAATTGTGCATGCACTTGAAGTGGAAGGGAAATCGTTGTGTGATAAAATAAAATACACAGTAACCATTAAAACTGAAGAAGTGAGCCCTGTGCTGATTGAGCTCACTGTGGACACAGGTTCTGCTGTTTCAATCCTTCCTTCTCACCTTTATAAGCAGCATTTCAGTTTTTACGGTTGTAACGGAATGTTGTCACATTTTACGTAATGAGTGATGAATGATGAAGACTTGGCTGTTCCTATCATCCTAGGACTGGATTTTCTAAAGGAAGCCAAAGTAACCATTGATTTTAATTCTTCACGTGTTCACTTACCTGATACCAACACCAGTCACCCTATTTGTTTTAATGAACTTCACGAGAATGCTGCCGTCCAGTTTTATGCTGCACAAGACTTGAAGCTCATCGATCAAGCGATGGAAAATTCTCATGCCTCATGCAAGGTAAAGAATCAGTTAAAATCTCTCATGTATGATTGGCCATCAGTTTGCACTCACAAGCTAGGACATACAAACTGTATCAAACATGAAATCAAAACAATTTATGAACTTCCCCTAAGAAAGAGACCTTACCGGGTTTCAAGAGTCAAGAATGATTTTAAGAATGAAGAACAGATCAAGGAACTACTTCAACAAAAAATCATTAGACCTTCCACCTCACCATGGGCCTCGCCTGTTGTAGTAGTGGATAAGAAGGATGGTGGATCTTGATTGTGCATTGATTACCGTGGTCTTAATTCTAAAACTCACCTTGATGCTTATCCAATGCCCCAGATTACAGATATACTGGATTCGTTGCAAGGAGCCAAAGTGTTTAGCATTTTGGATTTGAAGAGCGGCTACTGGCAGGTAGAGATGGATTCTGCAAGTGTGGAGAAGACCGCATTCATCACCGCATCAGGGTTATATGAATTTTTGTGTTTTCCCTTTGGTCTCAAAAATGCAGCTGCCTCTTTTCAGCGTTTGATGGAACAAGTTCTCAGAGACCACATAAACAAGTGTTGTATGGTGTACATAGACGACATCATTGTGTATTCACCAGACATCCAAACACACCTGCAACATCTTAACCAAGTATTCAGCAGTCTGCACACCACCGGTCTCACTCTCTATCTCAAGAAATGCAAATTCATCTGTTCATCATTGGACTACTTAGGCCACACAATTACTGTTGAAGGAGTCAAAGTGGATTCTGACAAGGTAGATGCGATCAAGTCATTCCCAACCCCAACTTCCCTAAAAGAATTACAACGATTCCTACGTCTTGCAGCTTGGTACCACCGTTTCATTTCAGATTTTTCCACTAAAGCAGCACCCTTACATGCACTAAAGAAAAAAGGAGCTAAATGGATGTGGACAGACGAGTGTCAGAGATCATTTGAAGTCATTAAATATGATCTGACCGAAGCCCCTGTTTTAACTACACCCAATTTTGACTCACCTTTTAAAGTGCAAACCGATGCTAGCGACGTTGGTTTAGGAGCAGTGCTGACACAGGAGAGAGATGGACAAGAGAAAGTGATTGCTTACGCATCCAGATTGTTGAGAGGTGCCGAAAAATCATATTCTGCATCAGAGAAGGAATGCCTCGCTGTGGTCTGGGCTGTGGAAAAATGGCATCGCTATCTTGAAGGTCGAGCATTTGAGGTAGTTACTGACCATGCTTCTTTAGTTTGGGTTTTCCAACACCCAAAGCCTTCGTCAAGACTAGAAAGATGGACTATCAGACTTCAGGGCTACCACTTCACAGTTCGCTACAGAAAAGGCCAATGCAATGTGGTACCTGATGTTCTGTCACGGAGATATTCTGCTGAACCAACTGCCATTCTGATGCACACACCAGCAAAACCTATTTCTGCTCCAATCACTTGTGAGTTACCAATGGACTCAGATTGCCGTTGAGCAGAAGATAGACACAGAGTGCCAGGAACTTATGGTAAAAGCCAAAGGTCAAAATACCACTGATCGTATGAGAACTCTCTATGTTCTCAAAAATGATATTTTATTCAGGAGTGTTCCAGTCCCCAAAGGAGGTCAAAGATGACAGATTGTGGTACCTGCTAGCTTGAAGGAAGTTTTTTTAACTTATGCCTATGACAACCCTCTCAGTGGACATTTAAGCAGATTTAAAACTCTAATGAGACTTCTAGAATTTGCTTATTGGCCATCCATGTGTACCGATATATGGCAACATTGCAAACAGTGTGAAAAATGCCAGCAACATAAGCCCACAAATCTGAAACCAACAGGAGGTCTTCAAAGCGTGCCCGTCCTTGAGCCCAGATACATGCTTGGTATGGACATTATGGGACCATTTCCACGTAGTACCCGTCAAAATGAATATCTTCTTGTGGTTGTAGACTATTTCTCCAAATGGGTAGAGGTCTTCCCCATGAGGGCTGCCAAGGCTACCACCATCGTTCATATTCTCATCGAAGAGATATTTACAATATAGGGGCATTCATTGTTTCAGATAGAGGCACTCAGTTCCCCTTAAACATCTTGGATCAACTCTGCAAACAGTGGCGAGTTACCCAAAAGCTCACAACTGCTTATCATCCATAATCAAACTTGACTGAATGCATAAATCGTAATCTAAAAACTTCCAGGAGGGTGATATAGTTTGGGTGCGCACTCATCCTTTATCTCGTGCAGATGATGGTTTCATGGCAAAAATTTCTCCAAAATGGCGAGGGCCAGCTAAAGTGGTCAAAAAGCTTGGTCCAGTAAATTACAAGGTGTCAATGTTGTCTGATCCTACCCAGATTGACAGTTACCATACACAAAACTTAAAAATTTGCCATGTGTCAAATTTTGATGCCAAAGGGAGGGATATGTAACAGAAAAAACGTTACGTGTTGTTTTATTGTATTTTGCACTTCTATTTTTGTTAACTTTCTATGGTGTTGTCTATGGGTTGCCTGTAGTGCCTCTAGGAGCAGCTTGAGGGCGCTATGGCCTAGAGGTAATCAAGCATATAAGCTCAGCTACCGTAGAGTAAGCAGTTCATTTGGTAGAGGGAAACCATTGCCATTGTGGTGAACTCACACTACCTGTCGGCTCATTTAAAGTCCTTTGTTGAGAACTCTTGAGTTTACGTTCAACTGTGAGTATGGAATGTCTTGTATTTTTGACGGCTTTCATCACTCATGACGGGTTGTTACGATTTTGTCGGGTACCTTATGGCTTGGCCTCGGCGCCTGCGGCTTTTCAAAAAATGATGGTTACAATACTGAAAGGCCTTCATGGGAGTCCAGAACTATCTAGACGATGTGATTGTGTATGGACACACTGCAGCCAAACATGATCGCAAACGGCAGGCTGTTTTAACAACACTACAGCACGCAGGTCTCACACTGAATCGTGCAAAATGCAAGTTGAGCTGCACAAGCCTTCCATACTTGGGACACACTATCACTGCTCAAGGCCTGTTACCCAATGACGGCCATATTCAGGCTATCTTGTAAGCACCAGCTCCCACGGACGCAGCCAAATTGCGTTCATTCTTAGGACTTACGTCCTGGTACTCACGGTTCGTGCAGAACTACTGCTTGAGGAATGTGAGTGTTTTCATTTGGACTGAGAGTGCGCAGAAAAGCTTTGAGAAATTGAAGGAGCTCATTGTAAACAGCTCAGCTCTAGCAATCTTTGACCCAGCACTGCATACACTGGTAACCTGTGATGCCTCTGATTATGGATTAGGGTCTGTCTTAACTCATTCATGTTGACGGCTCCGAGTGTACTGTTGCATTCGCCTCTCGCTCACTCTCGACTGCAGAACGAAAGTATTCTATTGTGGGGAAAGAGGCCCTAGCCTGCCTGTGGGCTGTGGAACGGTGGCGAACATTTTTTTGGGGCGGACGGTTCACACTTCGGACGGATCATCAGGGTCTAACTACTTTGCTGGCAACTAAAGGTATGGGCCGTGCTTGGATGTGCATTGCAAGATCGCTTACTCTGCTTTAACTATGAAGTATCCTACAAGCCAGGATCTGAAAATGTAACAGCAGACTGCCTCTCACGCCTACCATTGCCCACCTGTGTGGATACTGACTCTGCCATTGAACCCAACATGGTGGCATTCCTCTCAGCTGAACCCCGTGCTTTCTCATTGGAGGAGTTCTCCAAAGAATGCGCTGCTTGCCCTGAACAACTTAGTTCATCAGGGTCACCAGGGTATCGTCAGGACCAAACAGCATCTTTGTGACTTCTATTGGTGGCCTGGCATGGATCACTCAGCCCAGTCCGCTATCACTTTGTGTCAGCTTTGCCAAGCACACGACAAAAGTGCCAAAACACATACGCCTCCCCTTCAGCCAGTACCACTTCCGGCTGCTCTCTGGCTAAAGGTTGGACTGGACATTGTTGGACCATTCGAGTTAGGGACCTGGGATTGCAGGTATGCGCTTACGTTAGTTGACTATTACAGTGGGTGGCCAGAAATAGCCTTCACCAGTAATGTCACTACTGATAACGTTACAGACTTTCTTGCAACAACGTTTAGCCGGTTTGGCAACCCGGTGGAAATTGTGACTGATAATGGTGTGCAATTTACTTCTCTAACCTTTGCTGAATTCCTCACAAGCAGGAATATCAAGCACGTGCGTACCTCCTTGTACTCCCCACAAGCTAATGGCGCTGTGGAGCGCATGAACCATGTCCTGAAGGATTGTGTTCAAACAGCAAGCTTGGAAGGAAAGCCCTGGAAAACTTTGGTGAGGGACTTCTTGCTGCACAACCGTACAACACCGCATGCCACCACAGTTGTTGCTCCCAGTGAACTCTTGCTGGGACGCCAACTTAGAACGAATTTAAACATTCTACCTACCAGGCCCTCTGCTTGTACTGATGCTACAGTGCGAGCTTGTGTTCATCCTCGACAGTCTCAAGTCAAAACCTACATCAAACGTGCTGCAAAACCATCTGCTTCACGACCAGGTTACAGAGTGTGTGTGAGGATACCTACTCGTGAAAAAAAGCAGGTCTAAATTCAGTCCGCCGTCTACAGTGGTGGGACAGAAAAGCCAGGACACATATATCCTGGATGATGGGACAGTGTGAAACGCAGCACACCTGTCACCATGTCCTGGACAAAGCCATTCAGATAATGAACCTACAGGGGTTCCAAAGTTGGTTGTCACTCCAGAAACCCAAAGGCAGCCCAGAACCAGACGTCCACCTGTCTGGCACAAAGACTTTGTCACTTGAACTGTACCCACACATGCTCATTCATCACGATAGTAGAGCTACAACAGTACTGTAAAGTTGTTCATTTTCATATACAGTTACATGTTGATGCTGAATAGTAGTTTTACATTGTTCTGGTGCTTTTGTGACAGTATGTGTTGTGTTGAGATATGCTGGAGTTTGTACTTGTTGCTGGATAGGAAGAAATATGCATGTCTTGTGTTATAGAATAAGAAAATTTAATGTTTTTTCCACGTCAACCCTGGTGAATTAGGTATGGTTAAGCAGTTGTTCTTTGGCTATGATCTTGTTTAGAATGTGATTAAGCCATGTTAAATAACTTCCACTGAGTAATATTCTTTAAAAAGTTGGGAAAATGTTGTGTTATCTGAAAATGTAATGTTATGTTAACATGCAGCCACTAGGTGTCACGTATGACCTGGAGAAAGTAGATAAGTAAAGAAGTGAAGTGTTGAGTTGCTGCACGCTTGTTTCTGCTGCATTTTCTTTATTAATACTAATGCAAAATACAACAAGCCACACATGAGCAATAACTGGCCCAATCTCAGCCAAATAGTAACTTATAACCAGCCCTGAACTGGGCCAGACCAGTTTTAATAGTGCTACCCCCAAGCATCCATTGAATCAATGGTAAAAGTAGTTGATTTGTCAATGATAATGACATTGAATTAATATAACTTTTGCTCCCGTTGTTCGTTAAAAAAAAAAAAAATAATAAATTTCAGCAAACCACCATTGTTGTGATCAGTGTTTGCTTTAGTTGGGCTCTTGACTCTTTGTCATGTAAAAACACATTGTTTGAGACAATTAAAGCTAAAATCCATTGGGATTTGATGATGGTGCCTGAATTTTTTTTTGTTTATATAAATAATTGGTCATAATGTGTGATATTGCAGCGTGAGATTAAAGCAGATCTACAGCTATCATACTTTTATGAATTAACAGAAAAAAATATATAATTGCTGAATCAATTAGTGATCAAGGATCAGCGTATGAGACTCAACAATGGTGACAATCAGCAAAATAAATTTTGATGCAGAAATGCATGCTGGGTTTTAACATAGTAAAAACTCATTCATGATTCCCAGCATGCATTGCAGTTGATCTGTTTATCTGAATTAGTTTGATGATTGTCACCATTGTTAAGGTTTGTATGTTGAGTGTTGATGCCTAAATCTTTCTGTGTACTGCCACAGATTTTCGTTTTACATTTGTGATACAGAATCATCAGTAATGAAAGATCAACATTATTTCATATGTTTCTCAATTTATTGCCACTTGACACCCATCACAAAAAGCAATCTACTTCAAATTAATTTCAAAACATCTCTTTTTAAGAGCATTAGTGTTTGCATTGAAACACTATTGTAACGCACACACAAAGAACTGACTTAATGACAGACAAGAATCAAGAACCCAACTAAAGCAATCACTGATCACAGTAATGGTGATCAAAATTTTTTAACATTCATTGATTTAATGCCATTAACATTGACAACTCACATATTTTTAACATTGATTCAATGGTTTTCACCTGCTCTCTTGCTATCTGGGACCCAATCTCAGCCTTCAGTAAACCACATAGAGTCCAGTCTTTAACCAGAAACCCCAAAACTGAGCCATAAAAAAAGCCAAAAAAAAACACAACAAAATAAACAACTCAGCCAAGGATCCATCCACAGGCAGTAAAACACACAGTTACACCTTTAGACATGGCTCAGTTTTGGGGTTTCTGGTTAAAGACTGTTCTCTGTGTGGTTTACTGAAGGCTGAGAATGGGTATCACTATTAAAACGTGTTCTGGATCAGTTCAGGGTTGGTTATAAAGTTACTATTTGGCTGAGATGTGGGTCAGTTATTGCTCATGTGTGGCTCATGTCTGTAGTCCAGATCCGGGCCCCTCAAGGGCCGTAATCCTTTACTGCACTTGGGCCGAGTTGCTTGCCCAAACTTGCTTGGCCCAAAGCTGGACCAGATGTCAACTGCTATGTGGGAACTGATATAAAGTGTCATGTGTACTCTGATAGTATTTTGAGAATTCCATGTGGGAACAAATAACCTAATAGTTGTAATAGTTGTGTGTTTTATTGTTATCATACTGTGTACGCAAAATAACCAATGAGGAATGCAAGTCTGACCTCGCTCCTATCTTTTTGGTAAGAACACATAACAGTGCACCAGGGAAGTGGGATGTAAGCCATTTTTTGCTCAGGCCGAAGGAGGGTTTTGACTCAGACCTGAGGGCGTTAGCCTAGCTGATCACCCTAAATCCAAAATATTTAGCCCTAACCCCCTTTGCTTCAGGGATAAGGAAGCTGACGTCTGATTTTGAAACTCAAATTGTCTTAAGATCTGACTTTTTACAATTCAAAAAAATGGGAATTTTAAGTTCACTGTACCGTTGAGATGTGAGGATGAGAATAGCATGAGTTTTAAGCACACTCATTGTGTTGATGTACATGACAATGAGAAAAAGAACTAGTCTAGCTTAAGTCCATTTGAGATTTTGTTTGCCAGGCCAACTACGGTAGGACAAGGCCTTCTACAGCCTTGTGTGAATATGACATGCTAAATGACTGTTGAAATTTGTCTCTTGTTCTCTCTCAGATATCTCAGCAAGTCAAGGACAAGGTGAACAAACAGGAAGATGAGAAAACTGAAACTTATCTTCAGAGACTGACCCGAGTCTATGGAAAACGGTAGCGAATATGATCCTTCTGATACTGCTCACTGTTACTCTGGCTCTGGATCCTCCCCACTCCTATGCTAACAACATGTGGTGGAGACTGATGAACCACACTGCAAAGGTCAATGGACTGAGTGACTGTTATGTGTGTGAACAACAGGGGGAGACTGGTGGCCTTATCAAGCAACAGTCGCTGTAGCAGCAGCAGGCACGCCTGAGAACAGAACCTTGTGAATCATGGAGAAATTAACAGTCAGAACTGTGAAAAGAGTAGCTGGACGTGTTGCAACCATGCAAGAAATACCCAGTAACTTGACCTGTTATCAGAATGACAACATTCCACGTGCCTGACAACTCGAATTTATCAGTGCTATATAAAGCATTGTGTCAGACCGTGCCATTCACTTTCTCTACATTTCTACACTCAAACCTTGTGAAACTTGAAAAAGACAAAGTCTTGGACATTCTGAAGAAGTATGAATAGAAATGTTCATGTAAGCTCTGAAGAAATTTGAATAATGCCTGTATAAATGTGAAGAATTGATCAGTGCTAAATAATGCATTGTGACAGACTGCCATTCATTTTCTGTCAAATTCTACACTAAAACCTTGTGAAAGCTGACACAGATAGAGACATGGTCGTTCAGAAAAAGATTTTACTGAAAGGTTGATGGTAACATAATCCATGTAGAAAAAAGGAGCAAATATTCAGTGTTAGAATGTAGTGTAACACTTTATTTTTCCAGAAAAATCCACAGTATAATATATTCAAATGTAATATAATTGTATCTTCTATAATGTACAATACAAATACATTTTGTTAATACTTTTGCCCTGTTTTTGGGCACATTTAATGTTTAACCGCTGAAATATAGATGTTTGTTAGCGTTTTGGCGGCTTCACGTCTCCGTACCGTAATTTCACTAATAGAAGTGCAGCGGAAGCCAGATGGCCGCACTTGACCACGATGGGGGGTGGGCTAAACATTATGCAAATATATTAACGGATTCACAGATGGAATGGTCTTAATTGCTTTCTTATTATATAAATAAAAAATTGTCTTAACATAAATTTGAATTTCTTTTCAAGATCCAAAAATAAAGGCTTGGTTTGTTCTCATCATAGATTTCTGCTGTGTGTGTTTAACACAGTCATGCACCATATTTACAACCCTAATGGCAGCATTACACGTGTGGCATATTTGGAGCAGGTCATTGAGACTGTCACAGCCACGTCCCATCCACCTAATGTACCACGTCACCAGCAGCGGCCCACTCGTTCCTCGTGACCGGAATTCTGATTCATTCACCATTTACAAATCCTGCCACACCCTATGTAGGACGTCCTTCTCCAGTTCCCATTTGTCTGGTCTACCGTTCACGTCCCCAGCGATAGCTCCTGACTCTATGCATCTCCCTCCATTGGACTCTCCGGTGCTTTCTGGTTTCCTCGTTGCTTTCACCCTCGGACTACCACCTGCTCATCTACCTAAGGACAGTCAGCTAAGATTATCTAAATTCCAATCCATCTTGCATTCTGTAGTTCTCAACGCTGGTTTGATTTTTAATTCCTTGATTATTTTAAATTCCTTTAAATTACAGTTTTTGCTGTGTCCATTTTTTTTTAAGCGAATGGGTGTCGAGTTTAATGTTAAAGTCAACATTATTTGTATTAAATGAATTTCTAAAATACAAAAACTCCTAGATTTTAAATTGGGTTTCCGGTTAATTTTTGTATAAATTAAGAAAATATTTATTTTTCTTTTCCAAAAAACACAACACCAACACACAGCATCATATGATGCCATTTTTTCTGTGGTGGGTTTGTTTTTTAATATTTAATTTACAATAATCTGTCGTCAAGAAGTGTATTAAGCGAGTGTCAACTAAGTTGGGTATGTTATGGTCTGCAATATTTTTATGAATTCAATTCAATATATAGGTAGTTGACAAATAGGCAGTAAAATGCTTATTTTGTAAATGAAGTGCATATATTTATGTAGTGTGAAGTATGATCTTTGAGAAAATATATATATAAAGGGTCCCTAACTTCATCAAATCTTACATTTTTTACTGAACTGTACCATAAATTTGTCCTATGGTTTGACAGAGCAAAAATTAAGAAAAAAAAAACTTCTTAATAATATATAAATAGCATGAGAGAGATTTATCTTCATTGTTAGACACTTATTTCCATATAGTGTTATTTATTTGGCATTATAATTAACATATTTTTTCCCCATGACTTGTTGGAGAATTTCAAGACAAACTTTAACAACATGACAAACTTTGCTGTTATCTGCTCAAAACTGCTGAAAATTATACCATTTTAAGATGAGTGATATTTATATCTCCCCTATTACAATACTCAGCCGTTTTTTTTTTAAGATATTTTGAGATAAAAAAAACCAGATCTGTGGTTCTTTTTTGTGTGTGTCACACCATATGACATTACATCACACTAAAGGACAGAAATGGTAGTTAATGAGGTATTTCTAATTGATAAGATTGCTAAATAAAATTGATATTTATGATACAGCTAAATACTGATTATGATCCCTTCTGTTTCAAAAACAAAGTATCACATTTTATACTTAGTTTCATGACACTTTATAACAGTACTGCAAAAACATCAGAAGTTTGTTTAATTAATGTAAGTATTGCAGTTAAGAACACTGAAAATAATCCAAGAAAAATAAAAAGGATAAATATATATACAGCGGGGCAAAAAAGTATTTAGTCAGCCACCAGTTGTGCACGTTCTCCCACTTAAAAAGATGAGAGAGGCCTGTCATTTTCATCATAGGTATACCTCAACTATGACAGACAAAATGAGAAAAAAAAATCCAGAAAAATCACATTGTCTGATTTTTAAAGAATTTATTTGCAAATTATGGTGGAAAATAAGTATTTGGTCAATAACAAAAGTTCATCTCAATACTTTGTTATATACCCTTTGTTGGCAATGACAGAGGTCAAACGTTTTCTGTAAATCTTCACAAGGTTTTCACACACTGTTGCTGGTATTTTGGCCCATTCCTCCATGCAGATCTCCTCTAGAGCAGTGATGTTTTGGGGCTGTCGCTGGGCAACACGGACTTTCAACTCCCTCCAAAGATTTTCTATGGGGTTGAGATCTAGAGACTGGCTAGGCCACTCCAGGACCTTGAAATGCTTCTTACGAAGCCACTCCTTTGTTACCCGGGCAGTGTGTTTGGGATCATTGTCATGCTGAAAGACCCAGCCACGTTTCATCTTCAATGCCCTTGCTGATGGAAGGAGGTTTTCACTCAAAATATGACGATACATGGCCCCATTCATTCTTTCCTTTACACGGATCAGTCGTCCTGGTCCCTTTGCAGAAAACAGCCCCAAAGCATGATGTTTTCACCCCCATGCTTCACAGTAGGTATGGTGTTCTTTGGATGCAACTCAGCATTCTTTCTCCTCCAAACACAATGAGTAGAGTTTTTACCAAAATGTTCTATTTTGGTTTCATCTGACCATATGACATTCTCCCAATCCTCTTCTGGATCATCCAAATGCTCTCTAGCAAACTTCAGACGGGCCTGGACATGTACTGGCTTAAGCAGGGGGACACGTCTGGCACTGCAGGATTTGAGTCCCGGGCGGTGTAGTGTGTTACTGATGGTAGCCTTTGTTACTTTGGTCCCAGCTCTCTGCAGGTCATTCACTAGGTCCCCCCGTGTGGTTCTGGGATTTTTTTTGTTTCTGGTGTCCTTTGACAGCTCTCTGGTCTTGGTCATAGTGGAGTTTGGAGTGTGACTGTTTGAGGTTGTGGACAGGTGTCTTTTATACTGATAACGATTTCAAACAGGTGCCATTAATACAGGTAACGAGTGGAGGACAGAGGAGCCTCTTACAGAAGAAGTTACAGGTCTGTGAGAGCCAGAAATCTTGCTTGTTTGTAGGTGACTAAATACTTATTTTCCACCATAATTTGCAAATAAATTCTTTAAAAATCAGACAATGTGATTTTCTGGATTTTTTTTCTCATTTTGTCTCTCATAGTTGAGGTATACCTATGATGAAAATTACAGGCCTCTCTCATCTTTTTAAGTGGGAGAACTTGCACAATTGGTGGCTGACTAAATACTTTTTTGCCCCACTGTATAATTGAGGGGTATCACACCAAAGGACAACTTTTGATAAGATTCAGTAACATGAATTGGCCGATTTAAGGAATTGGCTGATTTAAAATCCAGATATGGTGTCACACCATATTCATTCATTAACATTTTATGCTCTACTTTTTTCACATTTGAGACCAAAAACTGACCAACCATGTTTTGCTTGAGTGTTTTTTCTTGAGTGAACTTTACACCACAGACTGAACAAAATCATAAGCATTGCTTGGTCGTTGTTCAACAAAGTATTGATAGTCGTGTAAATGCTGTCATACTAACAGCTGTCTGAATTTTGCGTTGATTGTAATCCATTGCATAGCTTTTTATCAACGTTATCTGACATTATCAATTTGTTCTGATACAGTTTAACTCTGAGTTCTTGTCATCTTTTCTAAACTACAGCAAATAAACTGTGATAATGTGAGAAATGTTGAAGGTGTCTGAATAAATTCTGGTTTGACTGTATATTAAAATGTGAGGCTAACCTGATCAAGAAAACATATTAATGGCTATATTATTGGCCATATTAATTCTTAAAGTTCTTCTAAAACTCGTTTAAAACAATCTCTGTACATTTGGCATAACAGATAAATTAAAAGTCATGACATCGGGGTCCAAGCACCAGCGGCCCATTTGGACGGTTAGTGTTTCAGTGTATCTGATGATGGTGGTTTTTACCGCAAAGTCTATCTTGAATCTTCACCTTGAATCTTTTGCAGTTTACAGCAACACACAGACTAAAGTCACTGAGAAAATGACTCTCTCTTACTGTTCGACTTCAAAAGAAGCTAAAAAAAACCCACTGCTTTTCTTTGATGTGATCAGAAGATATGTAATATACACTACCGTTCAAAAGTTTGGGGTCAGTAAGACTTGTAGTAGTCTTTAAAGAAGTCTCTTATGCTCATTCAGGCTGCATTTATTTGATTAAAAATATAGAAAAAAAACAGTAATATTGCAAAATGTTTTTACAATATAAAATAATATATTTAAGTAAATATAAGTTTTTTTATTTTAACATACTTTAAAATAGAATTTATTCCTGTGATGAAAAGCTGAATTTTTATCAGCTGTTACTCCAGTCTTAAGTGTCACATGATCCTTCAGAAATCATTCTAATATGCGGATTTATTATTAGAATGATCAATGTTAGATAATATCAACAGTTGTGCTGCCAAATATTTTTTGGAACCTGTGATTTTTTTTTTTTTCAGGATTCTTTCATGAATAACAAGTTTAAAAAGTACAGCGTTTATTCAAAATATAAATATTTTATAACAATGTAAATTATTTATTATTAACTTTTAATAAACTTTTAATTATTAACTTAATACATCCTTGGTGAATAAAAGTATTAATTCCTTAAAAAAAAAAAAAGAAAAGAAACAATAAAAATGTAATGACCCCAAACTTTTGAACGGTAGTGTATATATATATATATATATATATATATATATGCACACACACACATATGCATATATACATATATATTCTAAAATAATTCTCAAATATAAATATATATTAAATATATAATATATATATATCTTTTATAATACATAATAAAAGTTTAATATCAAATAGGATATAAAATATTAAGTGAAATGTGCAAATAAATATAAAAATATAAAACAATATATAATATAAAAATGTATAATAAAAGTTAAATATCATATAAAACACTGTTATAAAAAATATAATCTAAAAGTATACACTTTTCTTAATTATGTATATAGAATAAATGTGTGTGTGTGTGTGTGTATAATATATATGAATGTCTTATATATAATAAAAGCTTAATATCAACAAGATATAAAATATAAAGTGAAATATACAATAAATATAAACAAAAGGATATATGATATACAATATAATATAAAATATAGTGTTATATATTAAAAATATATAATCTAAAAGTATACGCTTTTTATAATTATGTATATAAATTCAATAATTGTAGTGAATTTTAAGAAAATATTATGTGAAATAAATTGTTAAATTCAGTAATTAATCTCTTGTAGCATTGTTCAATATGCATTTTTATTTTTATATTTATTATTGTGATATATAGTGATAAATATATATAGGCTGAATTTCATATAATAGGCTGATTTGTTTTAAATTATTTTTGCTACTTTTAGGAAAATACTGTGTGAAATAACTCAGTAATTTTATGTTATTATTTTATGTATATATTATTAACTATACATTTAATAGTAATTAGATACATAATCATTTTAAAATCTATCAGAAATATTTTTTTTTGTTTTAAAGCAATACTAGTCTTGAATGAAATTTGAATTTTGAATAATGTTTAATTTTTAGAATATTGTGTAAAATAACTTGTTAAATTCAGTAATATATATAATACATTTATTAAGAAATATATTAAATCCACACTTTCAAATTGCTTTTGTAATTTAAATTTATATAAAAATCATATTGACATATTGACGGCCCAGTTACTAGATTGGTGATTTTTATGCAATAATGAATTACTAAGTAAATTTTTTTAGAACTATTAAATATGTGTACGTTTTGCAACCAAAAACACGCATTCAAACTGCTGCGTGACACAATCACAGCCAATCAGAATGTAACATACGGAATTTTGGACCAATGATCGTAATGAGATTCCTTGGTGGGCGGAGCTACACCAAGTGATTGACCAAAAACGTCCTGTCGCTCATCGCGGCTGATTGTTTTTAGAATAAAAGTCTCAGAATAACATAAAAGAGATGGTTTTAATCGCTTTAAAACGTTGTGAAATGTAAAAGTCAAGGTAATAAAACACCTTTCGGAGAAAGCAAGAATCTGGCGACTGCACTCGAGTGTTTTTTACACTGCAGTGTCGCCTGGTTCCCCTGTCAGGATAAATATAGAGCAGCGCACAGAAGCCTGTCAGTGGATGTGCTGTTTCATCTACTCATCTCCAGGGTCCCGCACTGGAAACATATGGAGAGGTGCTTAACTTTTCTTCCGTGAGCTCAACTACCGCGCGCCAGCGCAAAGAAGCGCGTGCACGAGCGCCGAACTCTTCAGACTCAGCGGCGCAACGTCACTCACGCGCGCGTCGTTTCTGTGTACAGCGTGAATCAGAAGTTTGCTGAAACGACATCTTGGATCCATCTGGTTAACTTTCACCAAATGATTTTGCCGTTCTTGTCTCACATACTGCTGTTTTCTCTCTTCACAGTCTGTCGCGCCTCACTGAAGCGCGTTCCGGAGGCGCTCGTGCACGAACACGTACTCAGATGCCACGCAAATGATGGACAGACGCCAACGCTCATCTCATGACATGGACGAGCTGCAGGTACATGTGATTCTAGTGACACATATGCGGAATATCTCTCATATTAATACCGAATTTCACACTGAGGAAACGTTTACAACGGGAAAATATGTTCCTTAAAATGGTAAAATACACTTTTATAGTTGGTAAGAAGTGTTTACGACTGGTAAATAAATTATGCTGCATTAAAAAGTTTACATTTGTGACCCTGGACCACAAAACCAGTCGTAAGTAGCACGGGTATATTTGTAGCAATAGCCAAACGTATATTGTATGGGTCAAAATGATGGATTTTTATGCCAAAAACCATTAGGATATTAAGTAAAGATCATGTTCTATGAAGATCCGTAAATATATCAGAACTTAATTTTTGATTAGTAAGAACTAAGAACTTCATTTGGGCAACTGTAAGGGTGATTTTCTCAATATTTTGTTTTTTTATGTGTGAAATAAGTTGTTCAATTCAGCAATTCATCTCATGTAGCATTATTAATAATACATTTTTATTATATACCAATGTATTATACAGTATACAAGTTATTTTATGCATATGTTCAGTTTTATTTTCAGTTTAAATTTTAATTAAATTATAAATATATATATATATATATATATATATATACATACACACACACTTCCCAGAAAAAAAAGTAATTAAATTTACATATACATTTTATATATTAACTATACATATAGTTGAAACAATTGATAAATATGATATATATAGTGATAAATATAATTTTTTCAATTATCAGTATTTAACAAATGATACGCTGATTTAAAAAAAAAATGTTCATTTTTAGAACATATTCTGTAAAAAAATTACATGTTAAATTCAGTAATTTATGTATGTCTCATTTAGCTTTATTAAATATACATTTCTATTACATAGATATATAATTATTTTATAATTATCAAAAAATATTTTGGAAATTGTTAAACAATCCTATTTTTTTTTAAATTGGAATAAAATTTGAATATTTTCACATGTAAACCCCGGAACACAAAACCAGTCATAAGGGTAAATTTTATTTTATTTTTTTTTTTTTTATATGAATGTTGAAATGCTGAAGTATTGAACGAATGATAGACCATTATTTTCAATAATCTTAGTAAATTTTAATAAAATACTGTGTGAAATAAGTTGTTCAATTCAGCAATTTATCTAGCATTAATAAATATAACATTTTATTATATAACAATTTATTATCCAGTATACCAGTTATTTTATGCATGTTTAACTTTTTATTTTTAGTTCAAATTGTAATGAAATCGAAAAAAACTTACATATATATATATATATATATATATATATATATTTATAAAACTAAAATGTTATATATTAACTTTACATATAGTTGAAATAACTGAAAAATATTAGATATGTAATATATATATATATATATATTGATAATTAAAATTTTTTCAATTATCAGTATTTAACAAATGATACGCTGATTTTTTTTTTTTTTTGAAAAGTTCATTTTTAGAACATATTCTGTAAAAAAAATTACGTTAAATTCAGTAATGTATGTCTCATTTAGCTTTATTAAATATACATTTCTATTATTTAGATATATAATTATTTTAGAATTATCAAAAAATATTTTTAATATTTTTAAACAATCCTAGTCTTTCAAATTGGAATGAAATTTGAATATATTTTAACATATGTGACCCAGGACCACAAAACCAGTCATAATGGTCAATTTTTTAAAATTGAGATTTATACATCATCTGAATAAGCTGAATAAATAGAATAAATTTCCATTGATGTATGGTTTGTTATGATAGGACAATATTCGGCCGAGATACAACTATTTGAAAATCTGTAATCTGAGGGTGCAAAAAAAAATCAAAATATTGAGAAAATCACCTTTAAAGTTGTCCAAATGATGTTCTTAGCAATGCATATTACTAATCAAAAATTAAGTTTTGATATATTTATGGTAGAACATTTACAAAATATCTTCATGAAACATGATCTTTACTGAATATCCTAATGATTTTTGCCATAAAAGAAAAATCGATCATTCGACCATACAATGTATTTTTGGCTATTGCCAGTTATCTTTTTGTGAGTGATTCATCAATACATGATTCATTGTTTTAAAGTCGAAATATAAAAATTTCTCCCATTTTTCTCTTGTCAAGAATCCTTTTCATACTTGTATATCACAGCACAATAGAAAAGATCTGTCATTTCCTCCATTTAATCATTTTTCAGATTTTTCTGCTCTCTGCCTAATAAGTCCAGATTTCTTCTGGGTCAAATAGATGTGAAGGACAGAGAGTAGATGAACAAACCGGACAGCAGAAATCAAAGCCATCAATAATAGATGTGAGTCGTAGAGCTGAACAATGGCACTCGGAGGAAACGCTCACGGCTGTTTGGCTGAGAAGAAACTTCATTACGCTGAATCTGCTGACGCCGCACTTCGGAGAGTTGAGGCTCGCTGAAAAATGAATGAGAGAAAGCGCAACACGGCGGCCGCGGGTTCAGCTCGCTTTACTTTAAACGTTTGAGATTCAAAGTATCTCCAGCAGCGGCGTCTTTTAGCGACGTAAACGTCTCCGACAGCGAAAGAGACTCGACTCGCCCTCAATCACACACATCTAACGCTCGACATCAGACACGCTCATGTTACCCGTCAGGCTCAAAGAATTCTGGGAAGTGTGCGTCGGTCTGTTTGATGTCTGAGCGCACGTCTGTTCTCGCTTAAACAGCTTTTAAAGAATCGGGACATAAAAATGTGTTTATAGAACAGCATTGATAAATATTTTAAACTGTCTGTTTTAATGAGATTTGCTCTACTGTTATATTGGTGCAGAGAAATAATCATTTCTTGTTTAACTTTAGCGAAAAATGGTGTGGAAAACACATGCCTTGATTAGTTTAGCTAGAGTTTGATGTATTTTAATTGCAGATGTTGATTTAATTTATTCAGTCTAATAATATATTTTGTATCTGAGCGCGCATGAAGATATTAAGACTGTATGAATTCAGTCCGTGCCTGTTTTGTGCTAATGGATATGCTGGTTTGATACCATGATTTCATGGTATTTTTTTATAGCACCATTTAAAACAATATAAATATGATTAGCAAACCGTACCATGGTATGACAAATCATAAGTGATAAACTACATATATAGTGATAAATCAGATATTATGTTTTTTTTTTTTCCGAATATCATCATTGGACCCATAATAGGGGGAAAAACATTTCTGGTTTTCAAATATTTTTAGTGAATTTTAAGAAATAAATAAGTTGAAAGTTTAGATGTAATTTACATTACATCTCATTTTGTGTTATTAAATATAAATGTGTACTATATAACAATCATTTTATTATCTATAAAATTAATTAAAAATAATTTGTACAATTTTAAACAGTTTTTTTGTGTTTTTTGTAAATTTGTGTTTATTAGCATCAGATAAAATACAGTTAGGGCAAATTTATTTAATTTTTAATAATAATAATTAATAATAATAATAATTTCCAGTAAATTGAGTAAATATTGTATGAGATATTTATTGTTTTTTATATATATATATATATATATACATATAATGTGTATGACGTGTGTATGTGTATATATATAGTTTTTTTATACAAATATATATATTTTAATAAATAGATAATTTATAATAAATTATATACAATGTTTTTTGGATTATTAGCATTGGACAAATAATAGGAAAAAACCTTTTTGTTTTTAATTATTTTTTATCTTTAAGAAATAAGTTGAAATAAGTTTGAAATAAGTCTCAATTAGCATTATTAAATATACATGTTTACTATATACCAAATATTTTATTATCTATAAAAAATAATTTGTACAATTTTAAACTGTCCTGTTAAATTTGTGCTTATTCACATGAGATGAATATACACACATATATACATATATACATGTTATACACATTATTATAAAAACTATATATATATATATATAGTTTTTATAATAATGTGTATAACGTGTGTATTTCAAAAAATTATCTATTAATAAATAGATAATTATAATAAATTAGACAATGTTTTTTGGATTATTAGCATTGGACAAATAATAGGTGAAAAAAAAAAACCTTTTTGTTTTTTCAATATTTTTACTGAATTTGAAGAAAATATTGTGTGAAATAAGTTTTTAAATTGAGTAATTTATGTTCAACTCATTAAGCATAATTAAATCAAAATTTCTATCATATACCTTAATATATATTTTTTTATATTTTAATTGAATAATTGTATACAATATACATATATACTAATAAATAATAATAAAATAAGTATATATATATAAATATATAAATATTTCAAATTTCGTTTTATTTTTTCCAATTTCCGTTTCTTTCCGTTTAAATTTTTCTGGATTTAATTTATTTTTTTTTCTGTTTACATTTTTCTGGACTCCGTTTTTAATAGTTCAATTAAATGTTATTAATTTGTATTTGTATTTTATCCCTAGTAAAACTACTTAAGTTTTCAATTTTAAGGTTAGGTTATGAATCGTAATTCTGGTAGTAAATTTTCACCCAATAATTTTTTTCTCTTAATCATTTAGAAATGGCTGCACCTGTAAACAATGAGAGCCACGGCATGTGAAGCGCTCGCACTGAACCACTCGTTCATCAATCAGGCATGGATAGATCCGCTGTGAGTCGAGCAGTCGCATGACTGGCCCATTAACTCCAACCGCGCTCACTGAAAAGATCCGCCATGTTGGATTTGCCATGAATAGAGGCGTTTCTGGGTAAACGAGGCTAGCGGACGCCGCGGGCCACGATGCCCTCAGCGCTGCCAATGGGCACAGTATGCCAATCCGGCCTCCGGGACACAACAGAGCTGCTTCTCGGTGTTACTACTGAAGTAAGAGTCTGTCAAGCGCACAAACGCACACAAAGAAGCGTCTTAAGAAAGTCGAGCGCAGGCCACCGGGGTCGTACCACTCTGAAATAACGGGGGAAGTGGCAGTTCATTCTGTGTGCACAAACAAGGCTTTTATTTTACAAAAACAACACTGTCTGTTTGAACAAACGTCAATGGGTGCATTGTGGATACCATGTGACTCGTGTCTATAGATGTCTGTCTTCAAGACACATTAACATCCACATCGAAATACACTTGATCACAGACAACAAACAATTCACCAGGGCATTAAAACCCAGGATGTTCCAAGCCCATGCATGTGTGCCATTGCGGCCAACATCTGAGGCAGCATCATATGTATTTTTTAACACAGAATGCAATCCCAGAATGCATTATGACGAGTGCAGTGAATGCATCCTAGATGTGAATGAAAAAAGAGAAAGTAAAAACAAAAGAACTTTTAATGTCAATGGAAACTTTCATCTTTAGATTATTAAGAAGTCCTTCACACTAGGAAATAAAAATGGTTCTTTTAAGAATTGATCACTGAACGGGAACCAAAAATGGTCTTCGCTAAACCGAACCCTCAGTCAGGCGTAAGAAGGTTGTACGTAAACGTATAAATAAACAGTAAAAATTCATACGGATTAGTAGGGCCCTATGAAATCCATTTTCCCAAATTTCGTTTTTTTTTCAAATTCCGTTTTTTCAGTTTACATTTTTCTGGACTGATTTTTAATGGTTAAATTAAATGTTATTAATCAAAAAGCATGTGTAATTAATTAAAATCATGATACTTAAACAATTTAACATCAGTTTATTAGTTTAACAAAAATGACATGCATTGCATGTTTGATTATTTGAATGCATAAAAACACGTTTCATTTATTCTTACAATAGCCTTGTGAAATGTTGATTTTTCTCAGAAATTCATTGTATATTTGCATTTTTCTGGTTATAAAATGAAGTCATAAAGCATTGATTTCATTTATCTTCTAATTAATGAAAATTATTTTTTGGCAAATAAAGGGGATTTACTTTTACAATTAAAACATTGAAGAAATATATAATTATTCCTTCAAAATAAAGTTTCTTCTTTATTTTGACATTCTGCTGAACAATAGTAATGTATTCCTGCCACAATTTCTTATCGTTAAACCAAACTTTTATTTTGATGGGTTGCCGTGAATACCTTTAAATTTCTGTGTGTTCATGATATGATATATCTCTTCAAAACATCACAACCTGCACCTTGCCTTCTATATTTACTTGATAAACTGTATTATTTATTATTTTATAATAAACTGTTTTATGAGCCAAGCCCGAACAACAAGCCTAAAAAGTTTGATTTAACACGCTGATCCGTTCAGCAACAAAAGGAGTGATTCATTGAATCATTCATTTAAATGATTTGCTCAAACGCACTGATCCACTCAACAACAAAATGACTGAATCATTGATTCATTCACTTTAATGATTCACACAAATGCACTGATCCGTTTAGGAATGAAACGAATGATTCATTGACTCATACACTTAAATGATTTGCTTAAATGTGCTGATCCGTTCAACAACAAAATTAGTGATTCATTGATTCGTTTACTTTAACGATTCACACAAATGCGCTGATCCATTCAGTGACTCACTGAATCATTCACTCAAAGATTTGCTTTAACACACTGATCTGTTCAGCAACAAAACGAGTGATTCATTGAATCATTCAATTAAATGATTTGCTCAAATGCGCTGATCCACTCAACAACAAAATGAGTGAATCATTGATTCATTCACTTTAACGATTCACACAAATGTGCTGATCTATTCAGGAATGAAACAAGTGACACACTGAATCATTAACTCAAAAGATTTGCTTTACCACGCTGATCTGTTCAGCAACAAAACGAGTGATTCATTGAATCATTCACTTAAAAGATTCACACAAATGCGCTGATCCATTCAGGAACGAAACGAGTGACACACTGAATCATTCACTCAAAAGATTTGCTCAAATGCGCTGATCCGGTCAGCAACAAAATGAGTGATTCACTGAATTATTCACTTAAATGATTTGCTCAAATGCACTGATCCGTTCAACAACAAAATGAGTGATTCATTGATTCATTCATTTAAACGATTCACACAAATGTGCTGATCCATTCAGGAACGAAAGGAGTGACACATTGAATCATTCACTCAAAAGATCTGATCATGCTGATCCATCCAGCAACAAATAAGTGATTCATTGAATCATTCATCTTAACAGTTCGCTCAAGCGTGCTGATCTGTTCAACAGCAAAACTAATGATTAATTGAATCATTCACTCAAACTCAAATTCTGATTTCTGATCTATTCAGGAGCAAAACAAGTAATTAATTGAATCATTCACTCAATTCGTTCTACAGCCATCAGCTCAAATGCACTGATCCGTTCAGGAATGTTGCAATGTAAATTAAGACTTTTATACCTGAGAAAGAACGTTGAACCAAATACAAAATCATGACATAAGACAGACATGCATTATCCCTCATGAGCAAATATAATGTCTGATGTTTGCATACATGCATACCATTTTATTCTTACCAAAAACAGGCATTTTATTGGCTGCTGTGTGTGTTGTCACGTTAACGCGGACGAACAAGCATGTTGACACAGTCAAATTTCATGCATTCCGTTTGAAGACTTTCAGCCCTGTCTGCCTTCCCTACACACATTAGGTTTCGAACAGAGCCGTTATCTCCCGCGGTTGTGAACGGTAATAAGGACATTGATTTGCTGCTCTGCGCATAATGAGATCTGGAGGAGTGAAGACACACTGCAGGGCTGATTTAAAGCGTCCCGGAGAAGGTTGTATCGCGCCATTGGCGTGCGTTCGGGATAAAAGATCACCGGCATTCGCTCCCGCGTGCGCTAGAAATCACTTTTGAAGCCCACGGGTTTTCCTTCAATTTCCAAACACTGATGACCGTCAGTGACAGACGAAGTCAGTTCTAATGTCGCAGATGCTACTGTACAAAATCAGTAATACTTTTTTTGTTGAAAGAAATACTTTTATTCATCAAGGATGCACTGAAATGATCAAAAGTGACAGTAAATATATTTATAATGTTATATTCTGTTTCAAATAAATGCTGTTCCTTTGAACTTTCTATTCATTTGTGAAAAAAATACAATTTATGACAGTTTCCACAAAAATAGGGCAGCACAACTGTTTTCAACATTGATAGTAAACAGAAATGTTTCTTGAGCGGCAAATCAGCATATTAGAATGATTTCGTATCAATGTCAATGGAAGTTCCAAAGAATGTTGTTAAGGATTTGGATAAGATACTGTATGATTTCATTTGGAAAAAAAAAAAAAAAACATTACTTAAAAGATATTTCAAATAATAGTAAAGAATTTGGGGGCCTTGAAGTGTTAAATTTTACAGACCTCAGTGAGGTTTTTAAGATAAAATGGATAATTGAGTACATTAAAAATAAAGATACTGTGTGGCATATATTCCCCAATTTTATATTTAATTCTTTAGGTGGTATTAATTTTCTTTTAAAATGTAATTTTTCTATTGATAAAGCATGTAGTACGTTTTGATTCAAAAGTGTTGCCAGATGTTGCTATTACAACAGCAAATACAAACAAGCGCATAATAAACGCAAATCCAAATGCCAAAACATCACAACCTGCACCTTGCCTTCTATATTAACTTGATAAACTGTATTATTTATTATTTTATAATAAACTGTTTTATGAGCCAAGCCCGAACAACAAGCCTAAAAAGTTTGATTTTACACGCTGATCCGTTCAGCAACAAAACAAGTGATTCATTGATTCATTCACTTTAATGATTCACACACATGCACTGATCCGTTTAGGAACGAAACAAGTGATTCATTGAATCATTCACTTAAATGATTTGTTTAAACGCGCTGATCCACTCAACAACAAAATGACTGAATCATTGATTCATTCACTTTAACGATTCACACAAATGCACTGATCCGTTTAGGAACGAAACAAGTGATTCATTGAATCATTCACTTAAATGATTTGCTCAAATGTGCTGATCCGCTCAACAACAAAATTAGTGTTTCATTGATTCATTCACTTTAACGATTGACACAAATGCACTGATCCGTTTAGGAACGAAACGAGTGATTCATTGAATCATTCACTTAAATGATTTGCTCAAATTGATCCGGCTCAACAACAAAATTAGTGTTTCATTGATTCATTTACTTTAACGATTCACAATGCACTGATCCGTTTAGGAACGAAGCGAGTGATTCATTGAATCATTCACTTAAATGATTTGCTCAAAATGTGCTGATCCGCTCAACAACAAAATTAGTGTTTCATTGATTCATTCACTTTAACGATTGACACAAAGCGCTGATCCATTTAGGAGCGGGCGAATGATTCATTGAATCATTCACTTAAATGATTTGCTCAAATGTGCTGATCCGCTCAACAACAAAATTAGTGTTTCATTGATTCATTTACTTTAACGATTCACACAAATGCACTGATCCGTTTAGGAACGAAACGAGTGATTCATTGAATCATTCACTTAAATGATTTGCTCAAATGTGCTGATCCGCTCAACAACAAAATTAGTGTTTCATTGATTCATTTACTTTAACGATTCACACAAATGCGCTGATCCGTTCAGTGACACACTGAATCATTCACTCAAAGATTTGCTTTAACACACTGAGCTGACAGACGAAGCCAGTTCTAATGTCACAGATGCTACTGTACAAAAGTTTAGAATCAGTAATATTTTTTTGTTGAAAGAAATACTTTTATTCATCAAGGATGCATTGAAATGATCAAAAGTGACATATATTCCCCAATTTTATATTTAATTCCTTAGGTGGTATTAATTTTCTTTTAAAATGTAATTTTTCTATTGATAAAATCCCAATTAAATTGGCAAGTTTTCATAAGAAGGCATTGCTGGCTTGGCAATTAATCTATAAGCACAATTTCACACCACATAGATATTTTCTGTGGAATAATAGAGATATCTTGTATAAAAAACAAAATCTTTAATCAGTCATGGTATGACAATGGAATATTTACTGTTAGTCAGTTTGCTTTTGACATACACAGAATTCCTTAAAAAATGTAAAATTCCTGTGAAACCAAAAGACTATGCTGTTATTTTTCATGCAATTCCAAGTAAAGTTGTTTCTTCATTACGTAATTCTGTACATTCCATTAATACTGACCGACAACCACTGACTTGTGATATATTTATTGGCAATATTAATATTGTTAAAAATTAATGCAGTAATAGATATATTAGAAATCTGTTAAAGAATAATTATGTGCCATGCTTAACAGTCTTTTGGTCATCTAAATATGAAAGCGTTGTTGTGGAAGAAAGTATGGTCAATAAGAAATCGGTTTTTCATAATAATAAGTAAAAGAGGTATCTTTTAAGATATTAGACAGAATTTACCCTGTTAAAGAATTATTTGAACGGTTCAAACTGGATCTGGAAAACTCTTGTGAGTTTTGTGGTGGTGTTAAAGAATCTGTGACTCATCTTTTCTTTCAGTGTGTATACTCAAAAGAATTTTGGGTAGACGTCTCTGACTTCTTTTCTAGGATGTTTGGTACATTAATACAAATAGAAATGTATGATGTTGTATTCTTCTTTGTACAAGATACTTGATTCTAAAAGTACAATTTTAATTGTTTTACTTGGAAAATATCACATTCATGTAAAGAAATGGGCTAAAGCTAAGCCAAATTGTCAACATTTTATTAAAGAAATTAAACAATATGGTACTACTTTGCAAAATATTAGAAACAGAAAAGCTAAAAAGACCTGTGAAGCACTGTGTCACTTTAATTTGGTTAATTAAATGTTTTAATTTTTCTTTTGTCCCTGGCATAAATCTTTTTTACCCACGTACATGCACTTTTTCTTTTGTGTGTGTGTTTTTTTTTCCATTCTCTCTGTATTCCCTTTTTCTATTTCTTTCGTTACTGTTGTGAGAAGAATATATTTGTATTAATATGTACATAATTGCAAAATAGATATATCATTAGAATGATTTCTGAAGGATCATGTGACACTAATAACTGGAGTAATGATGCTGAAAATTCAGCTGCGCATCACAGAAATAAATTACATTTTAACAGATATTCAGATAGAAAACGGATATTTTAAATAATAATAATAATATTTCACAATTTTTACTGTATGTTTGATCAAATAAATGCAGACTTAGTGAGCAGAGGAGTGAATAGTTAAGGTGAATGATTCAATGAATTATTCCTTTTGTTACTGAACGGATCAGCGCATTTAAGCAAATACTTTAAGTGAATGATTCAGCGAATCACTCATTTTGTTGCTGAACGGATCAGCGCATTTAAGCAAATACTTTAAGTGAATGATTCAGTGAATCACTCGCTTCATTGCTGAACGGATCAGCGCATTTGAGCAAATCATTTAAGTGAATGATTCAATGAATCACTCGTTTCGTTCCTGAACAGATCAGCAGATTTGAGCAAATCATTTAAGTGAGTGATTCAGTGAATCATTGTTTAGTTCCTGATCAGCACATTTGAGCAAATCATTTAAGTGAATGATTCAGTGAATCATTGTTTAGTTCCTGAACGGATCAGCACATTTGAGCAAATAATTTTAGTGAATGATTCAGTGAATCATTGTTTAGTTCCTGAACGGATCAGCACATTTGAGCAAATCATTTAAGTGAATGATTCAGTGAATCATTGTTTTTAGTTCCTGAACGGATCAGCACATTTGAGCAAATAATTTTAGTGAATGATTCAGTGAATCATTGTTTAGTTCCTGAACGGATCAGCACATTTGAGCAAATCATTTAAGGAATGATTCAGTGAATCACTTGTTTTGTTGCTGAACGGATCAGCACATTTGAGCAAATCATTTAAGTGAATGATTCAGTGAATCACTTGTTTTGTTGCTGAACGGATCAGTGCATTTGAGCAAATCATTTAAAGTGAATGATTCAATGAATCACTCGTTTAGTTCCTGAACGGATCAGCATTTGAGCAAATCATTTAAGTGAATGATTCAGTTTGCTGAACGGATCAGCGTATTTAAGCAAATCATTTAAGTGAATGATTCAGTGAATCACTCATTACATTGCTAAACGGATCAGCGCATTTGAGCAAATCATTTAATTAAATGATTCAATGAATCATTCCTTTCGTTGCTGGATGGATCAGCGTGTTTGAGCAATTTATGTAAGTGAATGATTCAATGTGTCACTCATTTCATTCCCAAACGGATCAGCACATTTGTGTGAATCGTTTAAGTGAATGATTCAATGAATCACTCGTTTTGTTGCTGAACGGGTTTACCCACTGAGCGTTGTTATTAATCAGTGTTCCTCTGCAGTGATTGGTCACAATGTCTTTTTGAAATGTGGTTGAGTTTGTAATGATATGTTTAAAGATTCCTGATGAAGGTCATGTGTTTGAAACGTTGTAAATAAACACTTTTTGGTAGTGCGCGGGATTTGTTTTTGCTGATTAAATAAATGCAGCATTTGTGAGAACAAGACAAAAAAATCTCACCAACCCCAAGTTTTAAATAGTGTAAGATTATTTTTCTGTATTTGTATTTTTTTATTTTAGCATAAAATTAATTAAATCTTATTCAAGGGATACTTTAACTGGAAAACAAATAAGAAAAATAATTTTTGCCATGTAGAATTTAGTTCGATTAGTTTCTGTAAGTCATTTTTCAAAGTGTTTAATTCAGTAAATAGTATGGATCCGCTGCTGTCTGTTAGTTTTATGTGTGCCGCATCTCAGTGCCAGTTGGCATCGGCAGCGAATTTGATCGTTCCTGTAAAATCCGCATTAAACTCTCAGTCTCTCCTGTCTTTTTCTTCACCTTTGGGCTCGTTTTATAAACACAGTCAAGCTGACTGACAGTGGGAGAGTGTGTTTTTGTGAGAGTGTGTGTGTGTGTTCAGTCAACACTGAGACTCGTTTCTAGTGCCGTCGGTCCATTTCCTGTCACTGCTGTGAAGGGAATTCTGGGATATGATGATGATGATAATTGTATTGTATCTGTGTTTTTCTGTATTCTCTGTTTAAAAACAGATCCTGTTGTTATTCAGCTCCGATTACCCCTGTCTCCCATGATCCTCTCTGTTTGTTGTCCTCCGTCTCATTTCTCTGAGGCTCATGTGATCAGTACAACGTGCCGCTTTATTTCTGTGGAAACATTGATTAGCGCCGCAGATATCAGCTTAATCAAACCCTGCGGCTTTATTACCAACAATTAGCGTTGTGTGTGGTTTTATATCTGTGCTGCTGACACTGAACACTGGTTTCTTCAGCTTTAGTAATAGTTCAAATAACAGCAGCCTGATTTTGTGTTGGTTTCTATTGAGTTTTCTAACTCAACTTTTCTATTTAACTGCATTGGGATGCGAATCACACGCGGTTACTCGAATCATTTTAATCAGTTCCTCAAAATCAAGCAGATTTATATAGAACTGTTGAGCACAAATTTATTCAAGCTAATAATAAAAACCCTAAAATTATATAATTTTTTGTTTTAAAAATGTCCTTGTGCCCCTCTACAAAAGTTTAGGGTCGGTACAATTTTTGTCTCTTCTGCTCACTAAGACTGCATTTATTTGATCAAAAATGCATTAAAAATTGTGAAATATTATTACAAATTAAAATAGCTGTTTTCTATTTGAGTATATGTTAAAATGTAATTTATTTCTGTGATCAAAGTTGTATTTTCTTCACTTGGATGATTTGCTCAAACACACTGATCCATTCTGCAACACGACGAATGATTCATTGAATCATTCACCTTAACGATTTGCCCAAGATTTGCTTAAACATGCTGATCCGTTCAGCAACAAAAAAAAATGATTCATTGAATCATTCATTTAAATGATTTGCTCAAATGCACTGATCCGCTCAACAACAAAATGAGTGATTCATTCACTAACGATTCACACAAATGTGCTGATCCGTTCAGGAACAAAATGAGTGACACACTGAATCATTCCCT
Source organism: Labeo catla (assembly GCA_012976165.1). Classification (NCBI taxonomy): domain Eukaryota; kingdom Metazoa; phylum Chordata; class Actinopteri; order Cypriniformes; family Cyprinidae; genus Labeo; species Labeo catla. The sequence continues at coordinate 55,664 of VONZ01000455.1, forward strand.
CAAAAGATTTGCTTAAACACACATTCTTTGATTCATTCACGTTAATGATTCACACAAATAGCTGTTTTCTATTTGAGTATATGTTAAAATGTAATTTATTTCTGTGATTTAAAGCTGAATTTGCTTCACTCGGATGATTTGCTCAAACACGCTGATCCATTCCGCAACAAGATGTGATTCATTGAATCATTCATCATAATGATTCGTTCAAGCGTGCTGATCTGTTCAACAACAAAATTAGTGATTCATTGAATCATTCACTTAAACTCAAATTATTCACTAAAATGATTTGATTTCTGATTTTGAGTCTGATTTCTGATTTATTCAGAAACAAAACAAGCAATCTGAATCATTCATTCAATTCGTTCTACAGCCATCAGCTCAAATGCACTGATCCATTCAGGAACGAAACAAATAACACACTGAATCATTCACTTAAAAGATTTGCTTTAATACGCTGATCCATTCAGCAACAAAACGAGTGATTAATTGAATCATTCACTTAAATAATTTGCTCAAATGCGCTGATCCGCCCAACAACAAAATGATCAGTCAATGATTCAGTGTGGCATTTGTTTCGTTCCTGAACGGATCAGCAAATTTGTGTGAATCGTTAAAGTGAATGAATCAATAAATCACTCATGTTTGAACAAATTTTTACAGTGAATGATTCAGTGTGTCACTTGTTTCATTCCTAAACGGTTGTGTGAATCGTTAAAGTAAATGAATCAAGTTAGTGAATTATTCACCTTAACTATTCGCTCTTCTGCATTTATTTGATCAAAAATACATTAAAAATTGTGAAATATTATTACAATTTAAAACAGCGGTTTTCTATGTGAGTTTATGTTAAAACATAATTTATTTCAGTGATTCGCAGCTGAATTTTCAGCATCATTACTCCAGTCTTCAGTGTCACATGATCCTTCAGAAATCATTCTAATATGCTGATTTGCCGCTTAAGAAACATTTCTGATTATTAGCAATATTGAAAACCATTAATGTTTTTGTGGGAACGGTGATGCATTTTATTTTTCATGATTCACAGATGAATAGAAAGCTCAAAAGAACAGCATTTGAAATAGAAATCTGAAATAAAAGACATTATAATGTCTAAACTCTCACTTTTGATCAATTTAATGCATCTTTGATGAATGAAAGTATTATTTTCTTTATTCTCTATAGATCGGTCAAACACGAGTGTCTGATCGCGTCTCCTCCTCCTCAAAAACACTGTCAGAGTGAAACCCATTAGATTAGTATTGATCCGAAGACTGTCAGACTGAAGGATCATTTTCCCCAGCAATAGATCATTTTCCGTCAGAAAGGGTTTGTTCATTCTATACCATACTCAGCTAGTTATGTAGCGCTGTAATGTGTTGTTTCTCAGGCTCCGTGTCTTTGTGACGCAGCGTGTTTGTCGTACATGAACATCAGCGGTCAGATTCCCGCCTCGAGCGCGTCCTGAGATAATGCGCCGTGAATCCGCGTCCCCGGAGAGGCTCGCGACGGCCTGTCAGGACACATCGGATGAGTCAGAAGATGAGACACGAGCCGCGGTCGGCGTTTATGTAACGATTACACCCGCAGGCGCTCAGCTGCGACCTCTGACCCCGAGGACTTGAGCCGAGGAGCCGCCGGGTGTCGGTTTAACCTTGAGCGGTGGATAAAGGACGCTCGCGTCGCAGCTCAATGTGACCCAAATCTGAGTTTTCTCACATGTGACACAGATCTGTTTTTCTGGATGACGCCGTTGCCAGATCCCGCTAGAGAAATAAGCAACCTGCCCTGACAAAACAAGCCAAAATAAGCGACGTGCCTTTCCAAAAGAGGCCAAAATGAGCGCCGATGGTGGATGGGTCTCTGTTAAATTGTTATGTGGGATAGAAACTGCTTCGGCTCATCTGAACATTAGAAAAAAAAAAAGAGAGAAACAAATGCATAAAAGCTCTGACTTTATGTATCTGGGTCATGTGTGAGGAAAAATGTAAGTTTTTTTTTTAATAAAGTGTGAACAATCAGATTGTATTTATAATTTATTAGTTAAAAAGTGCTTTATATTTTCAATAGAGGAGAAAATATTTTTTATTCATCAAGGATGCATTAAATGTATCAAAAGTGACAGTAAAGACATTTATAATGTTACAAAAGATTTGTATTTCAAATAAATGCTGTTCTTTTGAACTTTCTATTCATTAAAGAATCCTGAAAACTACAATGTATCAGTTTCCATGAAAATCAGCATATTAAAATATGATACTGAAGACTGAAAATTCATCTTTGAACACAGAAATAAATTACATTTCAACAGATATTCACACTGAAAACACATATTTTAAGTTGCAAAAATATTTCACAATTTTTAATGCGTCTTTGATCAAGTGAATGCAGGCTTGGTGAGCAGAAGAGACTTTAGAAATGTTTTTTTTTTTACCTGAGATGTCTGTATGTTCTGTAGGAGGTTAAAAGCTTTCACAATCCTTTTTTCATTCATCCACAAACAATCTAATACGAAGCATCTGAACATTTTGATTTATAAAAACACCTACTATCCTGCATTAACCGTATGCACCTGCCGCTTCGCCTACCGCTTCCCAGAATAGCTCATCATGGGATGGAGGACAAATACTGATCACTTCAGCCTTCACTTTTTCACCTAGCTAAAGTAATGTAGGCGACCGGCTCCTTCTTTTTCCTCTCCTGCCCGGAGAAGTCAAACAGGAGGAGTGTTTCCTCCATCTCAATCTCTTGTACCCACACACACACACACTCTTTCTGTCTCTGATGGTTTTTTACACACTTTTCTTCTCGTCTCTCACTCGTTTTTTTTTTTGTGCCGCATTCTGTCTGGAGGCAGCGCATAAAAATAAGCACACAGAGAGGCGGAGAATAAAGTAGGAGTGAATTTCCTCCTGCGAGCTTCATCACCTTCTGCTGCATCCTACATATGAAGATCACTGGGATTTCAATTTACAGGAATTGCCATTAGCAATTAAAATATGCTTTAATTGTTAACGATATTCACACTGACAGAGTTAAAGGAATAGTTCACCGAAATAGGGAAAGGCTTCACCCAGTCATAATTAAATCTGTACAATGCTGTTTATAATAATCAACATTTTCATATTCACTAATTTTCAGTCTGTTTTAATAATGGTGATTTTTCATCATATTGCAATTATTCTTTCTGCTAGTTACATCGACACACCAACTGTTGGTGACAAAAGAACGTCTTTATTGATTAAATTACTTTAAAAATTCGTTCAAACAGCCTGATTTATTCGCGATTTGAAACAAGTGAGTCATTGAATCATTCACTCACATGCTTGGCTGATACGTGCTGATCCATTCAGGAACAAAACGAGTCATTAAATCATTCACTCAGATGATTTGCTCAAAATCACTGATCTGTTCAGCAATGAAACTAGTGATTCATGGAATCATTCACTGAAATGATCTAATTATACATGGTGATCCGCTCAGCAACAAAACAAGCGATTTATTGAATCATTCACTCAAATTACACGTTGATCTGTTCAGTAACAAAACAAGTGATTCTTCAAGTCATTCACTCAAATGGTTTGTTCAAACACACTCATCTGTTTAGCAACAAAACGAGTTGTTCAATTCATTCACTTAAACAATTCGGTCAAGTGTGCTGACCTGTTCAACAACAAAACGAGTGATTGATTGAATCATTCACTCAAACAATTTGCTTAAACATGCTGACCTGTTCAGCAACAAAATAAGTAATTCATTGAATTATTCACTTAAACGATTCACTCAAATGCGCTGATCCGTTCAATGACAAAATGAGTGATTCATTAAATCATTCACTTAAATAGTTTGCTCAAAAAGTTCTGATCGATTCAACGACAAAACAAGTGATTTATTGAATCATTCACTCAAAGTATTTGTTCAAACACGCTGATCTGTTCAGCAACAAAAAAGTGATTCATTGAATCATTCACTTAAACGTTTTGTTTAAGTGCGATGATTCATTCAATAAGAAAACAAGCGATTTATTGAATCATTCACTCAAACGATTTACTCAAAAAGGCTGATCCGTTCAACAACAAAACAAGTGATTCATTGAATCATTCACTCAAATGATTAGCTCAAACATGCTGATCCGTTTAGCAATGAAACAAGCGATTTATTGAATCATTCACTCAAATGATTTGCTCAAAAAGGCTGATCTGTCCAGCAACTAAATGAATGATTCATTGAATCAGTTATTCAAACTCAAATTATTCACTCAAATCATCTTATTTCTGAATCTGATTTCTGATCTATTCAGGAACAAAATGAGTAATTCATTGAATCATTCACTCAGTTTGTTCTACAGTCCTGCATTCATTCAGGATCAAAACAAGAGACATATTTCATGAATGAGTCATTGAATCATTCAATCAACCGATTCAGTTACACTGATGCATTTAGAAACACCACTGCAGTGAGTTGCTTACATTTTGGATTGTTTCACAGACTCTTTTGTTTGTTCTCATTCAATGTTTAATTTATAAAACAATATTTACAAATTCAATATTTAATCATATTCCAACTTCAAAAATTAATATAATGAAGCCAAACATAAATTATGATAAACAGAAATGATTTGTTCCACTACAAAGTCTTTTATTCATTTGTCATGGGGCATCGTTCATGAATGACTCACAGATGCACAACGGTTCATTCTGCTGTGGGTTTATTTGGATCTGTTTTCACTGACGAAGCAAAAAAAGACCAAATAACTGGTAACATTGTGATTTAAAGCTAACTTGCTCAATAACAAAGTTTAGTTTATTTAACTTTTAATTGGATTTCCTGCTTCATCATGCTGGTAATTAGAAAAACAGCTTGTGTGACATTACTTCATTAACACTCTTTGCGTCCCAGACTTGACAAAACTACAAAAGATGCTACATTGTAAAATCTTTACCAGATCTTAACCATAAAGATCTGCATTAACTCAGCCCAGATGAGTCACCATTGCGCTTTCTTCTGATTGGCTAATGCGCCGCCGTCGCTCATTGACATGCACGTCACGTTTGCCGTGATTGGCCGTGAGTCATTCATCAGCAGGTTCCTGTAAAAATCAAGTGCTTGCTGAGTAACAGCTCAGCCGCTAATGTACTCGCTAAGTGGCTTGTTTATGATTGGAGAACAGAGAAAGGGCAGAGCTGAACTCTGGGAACGACATGCAAAGCAGCGAACATCCAAATCATAAGAAGTTTTGCGCCAGACACCATAATTGAGCGGCCACCCACTCTGTGTAAATATCGGCCCTTAATTCAAACCAGTCGCTAGTTAGCGCACACACACACACAGACTCGTCCTGGGCAGAAGAAAATTGGGGTCAGATGCATTTAGAAGCGCTCGGTGTGCGTGGTCTGAAGAACAGAGCGGAGGAGGGAAGTGAAATGCGCTTGTAAAAATGTAAATTTACAGCTTCCTCTGCCGCAGTAATTGAGTATCAGTGAGCGGGAGCCGATTGGAAAGTGTCGCAACGCCGCGTAACCTCTTGCTCAGTCGGCTCCACTTCAGTTAGCACGTTTTGAATCGTGCTGCTGCTTCTTGTCCAAGAATGACCATAAAACAGCAGAAAATACTTTTTGATCTGCCTGCTACTCTTAACAAAAAAAAAACACCCAAGAGACTCCAGCTAACATTCTCAGAATGTTGTAGAACATATATGTTTATTAAGAGTCATCTGGTCTTTAATAATGTTCTTAAAATGTTAAAACATTATTTATACATTATTCACAGAACGTTTTAGTTTAACATTAATCAAGGTTTTTTGAATGTTACTACTTGTTTCGGAATGTTCCGAGAACATTCAAAAGTAACGTTCCCAAAATGTTTACAAAAACTTTATACAATGTTCATGGAATGTTTTATGTTTTAGTTGGATGTTTATCTAACATTTTCAAACGTTGCTATTTTGTTTCGGAATGTTCCGAGAATGTTCAAAAGTAATGTTCTGTTTGCAAAATTATATAATGTGACTCTTAACAGTAGACACAAAAAACTGGGTGTTTGAACGGTCAGGAAACATTCAGAAATAACGTTGGACGTTCATCTGACATTTTTCAAATGTTGCTACTTGTTTCAGAATGTTCAGAGAACATTTAAAAGTAACATTTCAATTTGTTTGCAAAGTGATACAATGTAACGTTCCCTTAACATTTGCATAACCAAGATAAAAAGGTATTTGAAACATTTTAAAAACTGTACATTTGAATATTCAGGAAACATATTGAAAAAAAAAAAACATATTGACAACGTTACCAAAATGTTCATAGAACATATTTTGTTAGCTGGTCACTTATACAACGCCAACTTTGCATGTACTATAGTTTCTCAACTATGTTCTCAGAACTTTGGCTAACAGCAAATATTCTCTCAAAGTTATGAACAAATGTTCTTCCAGTAACGTTACTAGAATGTTAATTCAAAGTTATTTGGAGTTTAATCAAAACATTAGCATAAAAAGTGATTTTTACAACATTTATGGAATGTTTTTGTGAAATGTTTTAGTTGGACGTTCAACTGACGTTTTTCAAATGTTGCAGGTTCAGAATATTCAGAGAACATTTAAAAGTAACATTCTTATGTTTGCAAAATGATACAGTGTAACATTCTCTTAACATAACCAAGAAAATACGTTTTTGAAACCTGGATGTTTGAACGTTCTGAGAACATTCAGAAAAAATGTTTTCACAGCTCAATGACAACGTTACTAAAACATTCATAGAACATATTTTTGTTAGCTGGGCATGACTAAGACATAAACTTTGGACGTACTGTAGTTTCTCAACTATGTTCTCAGAACATTCTGGCAAAGTTCTCTCAAAGTTATGAACAAACCTTCCAGTTACATTAATAGAACATTGTTCAAAGTTATCTGGAATTCAATCAAATATTAGCATAAAAATGTTTTTATGTAACATTTTGGTTGGACATTCATCTAAAGTTTTTCAAATGTTGCTACTTGTTTCAGAATGTTCAGAGAACATTTAAAAGTAACATTCCCATAATGTTTGCAAAATGATACAATGTAACGTTCCCTTAACATATGCATAACCAAGAAAATACTTTTTTGAAATTTTAAAAACTGAACATTTGAACATTAAAAAAAAAAGTTTTCACTGACAACGTTAGCAAAACGTTCATAGAACATATTTTGTTAGCTGAATAAGACGAAAACTTAGCACATACTGTAGTTTCTCAACTATGATTTCAGAACTTTGGCTAACAGTGAATGTTATTAGAACATTCATTCAAACTTATCTGGAGTTTAATCAAAACATTAGCATTAAAAGTTATTTATACATCATTCATGGAATGTTTTTCTGGAATGTTTTGGATGTTCGTCTGTCGTTTTATAAATGTTTCTACTTGTTTCAGAATGTTTAGAGAACATTCAAAAGTAACATTCCCGTAATGTTTGCAAAATGATACAATGTAATGTTCACTTAACATTAACTTGCATAAGCAAGAAAATACGTTTCTGAAACATTTTAAAAACTGAAAGTTTGAACGTTCAGAAAAAGTTGCTGGCCACTAATAAGACACCAAATTTGCACGTAATGTAGTTTCTCAACTATGTTTTCAAAAACTTTGGCTTCTGACATCCTTCCAGTAACATTAATAGAGCGTTCATTCAGAGTTATATGGTGTTTAATGAAAACAGTCAAAACATTAGCATAAAAGTTACTATACATCATTCATGGAATGCGTTTCTGAAATGTTTTTGTCAAACATCCATCTGATGTTTTTAAATGTTACACTTGTTTCAGAACATTCAGAGAACATTCAAAAGTAACATTCACATACTGTTTGAAAAATGATACAATGTAACGTTCCTTTGCTGGCATAAGAACCTTTTTTTTAAAAATTGTCATTTTGAAAAATTCAGAAATGTTTTCATAACTTAATAGGAATGTTAGCAAAATGTTCTTAGAACTTTTGGACTTTTTGTGATTTTTATTTTTATTTTTTTTATTTATTTATGAGCTCAAATTCATTCAAAATAACTGATTTAGAATTTTAACTGGGTTTTTGCTTTTATTCTTGCTTAAAAATCAGTTTAAAGATGCTTTTAATATCAAAATATGTACTTTTTTTGCAGAGAATCATGTTTGTGCAATGTCATGCGTACATACACAGTAAATTATATTACAGGGCATTTATTTTACTGATTATTAGGTTATTTATTACTGAAATTATGATATGTGCATATGTAAATTTCCCTTATGGAATAAATAAAGCTTTACTGACTTTACCTTATAAAATTAAAATACATATTAAAATTGTGATATTCTTTTATCATCAGAGCAACCATCAAAAGTAGCTTATATCAAGAATATTCAATATATTGAAATGATGCTGTTCTGAATGGGGTCTGTAGGATTTTCCACCTGTTTTCTGGTGTAAAGTAACACTACCAGACATTTTTTCTAATACAGCATGATCCGAAACAGGTTTTGGAAACACCTGGAAAATGGTTTGGCTCTGTTTGCATATTCAAATCTGAATCTGCATGAGCTCAACTTCAAAAACAGAAGCTAAAAGCTCAAAACGAAGTCAAACAGAAAACACGGCGTCACAGACGAGCGGCGTATAGGATCACCACCTGTCTGTAAGCCAGAGGACAAAGGAATCCACCCAAACGAGCACAGGAGTGTAAGCAGACACCGCTCTCGTTATCCTCCACCTGCCTCCAGCCACAAAACCAACAAACCACCGCCCGCCGTGCCACGGGAACTCCCTGCTAGAACCAAACAAATCTGACACAAACAAGGCCCAGACCAGACAAAATATTTTTATTAAAGTTTTAAAAATTGAATACAATATCTATTCTTTGTCAGTATTTTGACTTTTGTTTTATATTTCATATTATTATTTTTTATATGTATTTAATGTTATGTTTTTATTATGGCAAAAATATAAATATATAAATATTATTACTTTATTATAAATATATACAATAATTTATATTTTTATTCATATTTAAGTGATTTTTTTAATGTTTTTTTTTTTTGATGCCAACAAAATATTATAAATATTATTAATATATCATATACATTACTTTTTCTTTTACATTTTCCCCCCAAATCAATTTTAATGCTTTTATTTTGTACACAAAGTTGTAAATACAACAAAGATAACTGCAATACATTTTACAAGAAATTACTGTTTCAGTTTTTCTACTTGATTCAATGTGTTCCTTGCCATTTCCTTGTATTTGTGAGATTTGTTTCAAAGAAAAACATTTTTTTGTGTGTAATATTTAATATTTTTTTCATTATGCATATTTATTTAGTCATTTTATTCATTTTTAGAAATGTAATACAATATATATTCCTTACGAATATTTTGACTTTTATTTTATTTCATATTATTATTTTTTATATGCATTTAATGTTTGTTTTTATTTTGATGGCAAAAATATATTATAAATATTATTAATATATTACATACGTTATTTTTTTTTCACATTTTCCCAAAAAACAGTTTTAATGCTTTTATTTTGTAAGTATTTGTGAGATTTGTTTTTTAAAGAAAATCCTACACTTTTTTGTGTAATATTATTTATATTCATATTTATTTCGATTTTTTTTTTATTTAATACAATATATATTCTTTGTAAATATTTTGACTTTTATTTTATATTTCATATTATTATTTTTTATTTGTTTAATATTTATGCTTTTATTTTGATGGCAAAAATATATTATTATCAATTTTATTTTATACATAAGTTATAAATACAACAAAGATAATTGCAGTACATGTTACATTTATATATATATATATATATATAGACTATTTTAGTTTTTCTACTTGATTCAGTGTGTTTTTGCCATTTCTTTGTAAGTATTTGTGAGATTTGTTTCAAAGTAAATCCTACATTCTGTTTTTTGGTGTAATATTTAATATTTTTTCATTATGCATATTTATTTAGACATTTTGTATTTTTATACTATTTTAATAATTCATTTACAATAAGACATTTTATTTATATTTAGGCAATTAACAACAATTACCTACATATATTTTTAATATTTAAATGGCATTTTAAAATGTTATTTAAATAATATTTGTTATTTGTAAATACGGTAATTAGACTATTTAATATTTAATATTATTTAATATTTTAAAGATGTATTTAATATTTGTTTATCTTGTGATTTTGGTGGCACTTTCAGTACATTTTTAGTAGGAAGCAACAATATTATTTAGGGGAAAAATGTACAAAATGCGCGTGTGTGTAAGAGAGAAAGTCGATATGTGAAAGAACACGTCTTGACGTGAATTTTCAAGTTATTAAAGTATTAAATACAAGTTGATACGCCGTTGAGTGCAAGAGCACTTAAAAATCACCAAAATCTAATAACAATACTGTAGAAAGACTGTAAATTCTGTGAGTCCAGTGAAACAATCCTCATCCAAAATCATGTTTATTTTCTTAATGCTCGTGTCTGATTTTTCCTTGAACGATTCATCTGCACATTCTAAAATCAACAGTGAATCTCAATTATAATAAAGTGATGATTCATATTGACGTTCACGTGATGCTGTTCTTATTTCTGCAGGACTGATCTTCAACGTCAGTTTGATGCAGACAGAGAAACGCAGGCGATGGAGATCTCAGAGGCAGTTCACGGGCCTGCAGCCTTTCATCTGTCAGAGCGACGGTGACGACAACACAACACACACACACTAACTACACACTAACCCGCAGATACACACACACACACACAGAGGCAGCTTTGTGGGCCGAACAGAGAGACTGAACAAAGACTCTTGTGTCCGAGACGTCTTCACAGCTGGGATGCACAGCCAGTTTAGGACACTTCAGCACCGTACAAGCATTTCATCTCTCTAATGGCTCGGTCTCAACCTGCTTTCTGATTCGGTTTACCTGTGTATTGAGTCAAAACTGATAAAATGATGAATTTGCATCACGCAGAAATGTCAAAGTGGCATTTTTAAACTTATGAAAAATATGTATGCAGGTAAATAATTTTTATTGCATAAGTAGAAATAAAAAAATATTAGAATAATTAAAAAATATAAATTGTCTAAGTTATATAAAAGTTATATAATATATATGTGTGTGTGTGTGTGTGTCTGTGTAAGGTTTATCGCTTAAATATAAATAAAAATATAAAAAAACATATTAATAAAATATATTATTAAAATATTGCAAAATATAAATTGTCTAAATAAGTATATATAGTGTCACTTATCACTTAAATAAAAATTAAAATATTTAAAATACATAAATATATGTGTGTGTGTGTGTGTGTGGTTTATCACTTAAATATAAATAAAAATATTTTAAAAAACATTAAAATATATTATTACAATATTTTAATAGAATAGAAATTCTCTAAATAATTATATAAATATGTTTTTTACTTAAATATAAATAAAAATATAAAAAACATATTATTAAAATATATATTCTTTAAATATTATAAAATATAAATTGTCTAAATAATTCATATGTGTGTGTGTGTGTGTGTGTGTGGTTTGTCTTAAATATAAATAAAATATAAAAACATTATTAAAATATATTCTTTAAATATTGTAAAATATAAATTTGTAAATAATTAATATATATATATATATATATATGTGTGTGTGTGTGTGTGTGTGTGGTTTATCAACTTAAATATAAATAAAAATATTTTAAAAACATTATTAAAAATATATTATTTAAATATTGTAAACATAGACATCGTCTAAATAATGCAAATGTGTGTGTGTGTGTGTGTGTGTGTGTGGTTTACACTTAAATATAAATAAAAATATAAAAAAACATATTAAAATATATTATTTAAATATTGTCAAATATAAATTGGCTAAATAATTTATATATATATATACACTGTGTGTGTGTGGTTTTTTACTTAAATATATATAAAAATATAAAAAAAAAAATTATTAAAATATAATATTTAAATATTGTAAAATGTAAATTGGCTAAATAATTAATGTGTGTGTGTGTGTGGTTTATCACTTAAACATAAATAAAAATGCAAATATAAACAATTAAATATACACAAAAATATAAATAGTTTTATATTTATAATTATATGTGTGTGTGTGTGTGTATATATGAAAAATATATGTGCATAATATTGCTTTATATATTGTTTATCACCTAAATGTAAATAAAATATAAATCGATTTTTTTTAATAAAATATTTTTTAAATAATAAAATTAAATACAAAAATATTTTCAAGAATTATAAAAAATTATCAAAATAATTATAAATTATAAATTGTATATAATAAAAAATATGTGTATACATATTGTTTTATGTATAGTATATTGTTCTATTGCTTAAATATAAATAGAAATATATTACAATAATTAAAACTAAAGATATAATACGTATGTTATCTAAGGTATATTATTAAAAGAGTGATATATAATGAATATAAATATACATATCACGCAAACCAACACTGTCGAACACACACGTTCTTGTTTTCTCAAGACTCTGATCTGACTCTGGACGTGAGGTTTGTAACGGCCGGTCCGTCCTGGCAGCAAATCAAACAGAAGCCACATGAAAGAAGGTTTTCTGAACAATAATCCATCCAGAAAGAAAAAAAAAACTTCTCTGCTTCGCCAGCAAGAGCTCAAGACAAAAAACTAAGGTCGACAACAACATCAGACTGAACCATTTCACATCTGGATCATTAATGCACAAGCAACGTCTGATATTCAGCAACTTATAACCCTTTAAAACTTCATTAATGTATTATATGTGAACACTCCATGTGTACAGCTGAATCAGACACAATATAAATGACATTAAGACACCAAACAGAAAGTTTGAACCTCAAATGCATTTATAAAACACTTGATCAAGCTGGTCAAACCAGCAAGAAACTAGTTATCAAAACACATTCACCAGCTTAATCTGGATTGTCCAACAGATAAACGCTGCATTAGAGCATTATATAACGTTTGTATTAATTATTTGGCAAAACAAAGGCTTTATCAAGCCAATAAAGCTTGAACGCTGCATGTGGTCGCGATGACACAACGCACGCTTGTGATGCTCGATCGAACCGAGTCTTTCGAATCGGTTCTTTTTAAAAGATTCGAAATCACCCGAGAAAATACGAGGAAATAAGTTGAATTACGAGTAAAAGCAGAAACGTAAACAAAAACGTCCAGTATTTCACGAAAAAAAATGTTTACTACAAAACACATTAAGCGATTCGGATCTTTGAGCGGCGTCGGTGAACTAACCGATTCATTAAAACGAATCATTCCTCCTCGTATATCACACATACCACCTCATTCGGGGAAAAACACAACTGTATAAAATGTTCATTCGTTAAAGCACGAGAAAAGCAAACGTCCGTTTGAGATGTGATGTTATTTTAAGTGCATTAAATGAACGTGTTATTGAACATAGAAGCGATGGAGATGCTTTGTGCTTTCTGAAGTCTCGGGTTTCACAAAGCGAGTCTTCCAGTGTCTGCTGCCCTTCCCCCTGCATGCACAAAACTGCACTCAAATGTACACTTCATTTGCACCATTACTGGATGCATTTGCCTGAGTGTGCACTGTATTATATTAGCAAGTATTTTTCTCCTACTGCTAAATATTTGGCATGCCATCCCAGCAATAATCTGGAGTGCACACTGTTTAGCAAAAGCATGCAAACTACATTGCATTTTGGTGTGATAGTTTGCCTTGTGTTTGCCATACAGATGTGACACCCCTTCCCCCTTGAATGCATCAATTTCATCAACCTCAGAAATAAGTGATCTTTTTATGCCTTCAATGCAAACAAACAGCATTTGCATGTAATGTGCGATGCTCACATCGTAGCATGCATTCGGCATGCTTCAGGCTGCATTATGCAAGTTATTTCACATGCATGCATAATTCACCCACACCTGTCATCCAGTCCTGAATGGGGCCAAGCAGTGTTGGTTTACATCGTAAATGCATCAGGCAGAGAAGATGAACGCGAAAAATGGGATATGCAAATATAAACACTTTTTCACATGCATTTTGCATTATGCGTTTTTTTAGGATTTTAACAGAAAACTGCAAAATGCAATAAACAACTTAAAAGCAAACGTGCATAAACATCATACCTGAACAAAATGTTACGTGTTCGTATTATTCCATGTTTTCCCGAGGTTATTCCTTAAAATATTCCTGTCAGTTCAGTCGCACGGTGTTCATTGCAGAAATACAGTACTGATATATACAGCTAGTGTGAATCCCGTTAAAGAGACGGGAGCTCGGGACTAGAGGACCGTCAATGCTGGAAAAGGGATTCACGATGAAAATACAGCAGATGGGCGTCAATACCGATTCTCCTAATTTCCCCTCACAGCAGTCGGTAATACAAGTACTTATCGAATAAACCCTTAGGAATCAAGGCTGTGCTCCATTTCTGAGGAGCAGCGATATTCTGGATGTCGGTGTGTGTGGCTCCACCCCTCCGGCTGCAGATGGTACGGCCCACTTTCTATTGTTGGAGCCACAGAACTGAAGAACCGCACAGAACTCGCTGCAACAAACCGCCGCCCCGCCCACGGCGGGATCCCTCTGCTGATTGGCCCATCTCACGCACAGACCACACCCATGCGTCCAATCAGAGTAATTGCGAATACAAACAACTTATTTAGCGCCCAAACATATTAAAGGTGTTGTATGTGAGTTGTTTCGATAAATCCACGCCTACATGTGACAGAATGGCACAATACCTTTTACTATTTATGTAGAATATAGAAAGTATAGTGTAGTATAATAAATTAAAATAATATAACATTTATTTAATTATTATATATAAATTTGTGTATTTATTTAGTTATATTTTTATTTTTTATTTTACATGTTTTAATTTATTTAATATTAATATGTTTTATATTTATTTTTTAATATTTATTAATATTTATATTTTAAAAATCATTTTAATTTTGTGTTAAAGTTTTAGACATTTTGTTGTGTGTTTTTGGCATATATATAAAATTTATTTATGTCTTTTTTATTATTATTATTTTAATTTTGTGTTACATTTTTATGCATTTTGTAGTGTTTTGGCAATTTTATAAGTTATTAAATATGTCTATGCAGACTTTATTCATTTTTATAAAAGTTTTAGTTATTTTAGTACATGAAGTTAAGCTAATACAAATCTGAAAAAGTATTTTAAACTTTATTTCAGTTAACTTCTATTTAAAGAGACACGTTTTTAAATGTTTACATGTTTAAAATGTAATGTAAACTATAACAACCATAGTAAGAATAAAATAAAATGCAGAATAAACGCAGAATATTTAGAACCTCATAATATTTTACTTTGTTTTCAAAAAACATATTTTTCTGTTCGTTATTTTAGCAAAAAATTATATTTATAACACAAAAGATATTAATAATCATATTACCTTTTGTAACAGTGATCTTAAAATATATTTTGAAACCCTATCTAATATGAGATCACAAAATAAGAAACTTATAAAAACAATAAAAATTCTAAAGCGTTTCAAATTTATGTAACTGCCCTACTATTTTTTTATCACTTTTTTATCCTAGTTTTATATGTTTATGTTATGTTTTTTTTATTCTTTTTTACATGCTTTAAACTGCACGACATTGCTTTATATTTGCATTGTACTTATTATGAAACTAAATAAGAAAAAACTAAATTAAAAAAACGCAGAACAGAAAGCGCGTCGCAAATGCGCGCTCTTGTGAGCGGTTTCCGTTCAGGACGCGTCCTAAAAGATCACTACTACTAATTACTTCATTACAATAACTGCGCTTCCTTGACATTAAATTTCAGACATATAAAATCAATGTCCATAATTTATATCGATTTAAATTATAAATATGTGTCATAATATGCATTTTAAGAATACTGATTTATTTGCGAACAGTGTTCATCTTTGAGGACCCGCTGACGAAAGACCCACAACATCCAAGATGGCGGCGGCGGTGGGTTCCCTCGTTTCGTACGGCAGCGACTCAGATTCGGAAAACGAATCCGAATCCGGTACCAGTCCGCAGAAAGCCGACCCAGATGCGGTAGCTCATCTCCAGCCGTTAAAAACCGGCACTATAACGACGTTAGCCGTTCTGAATTCCGCGCCTGAAGTCGCCGTAAAGGTAAACAAGAATCGCGCCGCTCACGATCTCAAATGTTCGCGTCAAACACACCTCAAAATACTGCACTACAGTGGATTTTTATGACTTAAAATGATTTTTAAGTTAGCTGGAGTTTGTTAAACGCTGATATGTTTATGTGTTTGCTCTGTAGGTTAAACAACCGAGTCAAATGTGGTTGTTTTGACTGTTCTGGTAACTTAATACAAGTAAAATCATGTTTTCTGTGTTTTTCTTTGTCAGGAAGATGTTGAGACCGGTGTTCATCTTGATCCAGCACTCAAAGAAGTCTCTTACAACCCTACATATGAAACAATGTTTGCTCCAGAGGTGACTGAATATAGCTGTTTGTTATTTCAGATGGGTGCATAGTGTGTATTTCAATTACTGTATATAATAAGTGATATAAGCATGTTATTTATATCAGATCTCTCATCTCATTCCAGTTTGGACCAGCAAACCCGTTTAGATCCCAGCAGATGGCTGCCCCGAGAAACATGCTGTCCGGTTACGCAGAACCGGCTCATCTCAACGACTTTATGTTTGAGCAACAGAGAAGAACGTTCTCTACATTTGGTGAGAGATATACGTCATTCTCACTTGTGTAGCTTTTCTAATCTGTCCGTAATCATACATAGAACATGTGTCATCGATATCAAATGTGATTGATTGATGTTTATAATCAGGTTATGCTCTGGACCCGTCTGTGGACACCAGTCAGGTCTCGTCCAACACCTACATTGGAGCTGTAGAAGAAGCAGAGAAAAACAAAGGTTCGATTTCACATCATTCAATATCCGCCTACTTTCCTTTGCATCATATTTGTCTTTGCCTAGTTTCACAATTTACAACAGCTCCTAAATGTGTATGTTGTGTGTTTGTAATCAGAAATGGTTAATTCATGCTGTTATTGTTCCTCCACTAGGTCTGACGGTGTTTGAGACAGGAGCGAAGAAGGCAGAGAAGAGGAAGAAGGTGAAAGGTGGAGAAGCATCGGACATCGACAGCTTCCTCGGCCCCTGGGCCAAATACCAGGATGAGAAAGACGTGGCTAAACCCTCAGAGGTGAGACAGTCAAAACATTCAGTTTACAATGAGATGAAACAGTTTATGATGGAAAGGGTTTTCAAAGTTGTAAATAAAAAATATTGAATGTGTTTTATATGAAAGCACTTATTTATATAGCAGTTGTATTATTTATATAGCAATTTCTGACTGTAAATTGATTCAAAGTAAACCCTACCCCAAGTATTTTAAGATATTTGTCAATTATTTATTCTTATTCATGTCATTCTCTGTGCAGTATTAGTTTAAAGCATCAGCAGCCCACCTTTAACCTGCATGTTTGCAGACTAATCATTTGTTTAATTCTGTTTTGATGTGACAGGACGAGCAGAAGGAGCTGGACGAGATCACAGCCAAGAGACAGAAGAGAGGCAAGAATGAAGAAGAGGCTCCAGCGGAGGAGAAGACCATCCTGCACAGTACGACACGCCACCACCACAACGACATTTGTGCAGCCAAACGTGTGTTCGATCGGCTGCTAAACTGCTTTCTCTCTCTCACTGCAGTTAAAGATGCGTACGATTATCAGGGCCGCTCGTACCTGCACATCCCTCAGGATGTCGGCGTCAATCTGCGCTCAGCGGACATCCCGGACAAATGCTACCTGCCCAAGAAACAGCTGCACGTCTGGACCGGACACACCAAGGTAGGGCCCTACCAAATCTGCTTCATTTCTTTTTTTTTTAGTTCAGTTTTTCTGGATTGCATTTTAATGGTTCAATTCAATCTTAGTAATCAAAATGTAATTAATTGAAATCATAAAATGTTCACAAACTTCAATTCAATAACAAAAATTACATTTTTACACCCCTATGGAATCTTTTTTTTTTTTTCCTGTGTTATTTTTTATTTTTCTTAAATTTCTGTTTTAATTTCTGTATTTAATAATTTACATTTCTGGTTTCTATTTTAATGGTTTAATTACATTTTAAATATAAAGAATAATTTCTATTCAGTCCAGTTCATTAAACTTTAACAGTTGATTAATTTATTACAATTTTGACAGCAGTAGAGTCCTATTGAATGTGTCTGGATTAAATTTTTGCAGTTAAATTTTTAGTAATGAAAACTGACTAAATTGAAATCATGAAGCATACAGAATTAAACAGCAGTTTATTAACAAAATACATTTTTAAGCCCCGTGAATTTTCTCCTAATGTTCTTTTTTCTGACATTTTGTGTTGAGTTTTTCTGGATTCCATTTAATGGTTAAATAAAATTTTAGAAATCAAAATTTAATTAATTCAAATTAAGCAATTATTCATTTTGAGGGCCTATGAAATCCACTTTATTTTTTTGAAAAATTTGTGTTTTCTGATTTCATTTTTCTGTGTTCTGTTTTAATGGTTGAATAAATTCAGTAATCAAAATGTAATTAATTAAAATCATGAAACGTACACAATTACAATTAATTTATTAAAAAAGAAATTTTTAGGGCCTTATGAAATCCTCTTTTTTTTTTTTTTTTTCCTTCAAAAATGTCCTTTTTGTTTTTCAAAAATGTTGTTCTGTTATGCGTTTCTGAATTCTGTTTTTATGGATATATAAAATGTTAGTAATTAAAATGTAATTAATTTAAATAATAAAAATACACAATTAAACAATGATTTTATTGCCTTATGAAATCCATTTTTTTTTTGCTTACAAAATTTCCATTTAAGTTTTCCCTAGATTCTTTTTTATTTTTCCTGAAATTTCATGTTACCTTTTGTATTTTATTTTGTTTTTTTTCTGGATCCTATTTTTATAGTTAAATTATATTTTAGTAATCAATGTGTATTTAACTGAAATCATGTGACATTAAGAATTAAACAACAGTTTATTAACAGAATAAATTTGCAGTCCCCTGTGAAATTTCATCCAAATATTTTTCTGCAATTTTGTTTACATTTTTCTGGATTTAATGGTTAAATAAAATTCATATGAAACAACAATTTATTACAAATTTAAATTTTTCTGAATTCTATTTTAATGGTTGAATATAAAAATTGGTAATCAAAATGTAATGATGAAACGTACACAGTTACACAATTTATTTAAAATTTTATTTATTTATTTATTTATTTTTTTTAGGACCCAATGAAATCCTTTTCTTTTCACAATTCCCTTATCATTTTCTAGAAATTTTACAGTGGTTTCTGTTTTAATTTTTCTGGATCCTGTTTGTATGGTTAAATAAAATGTTAGTAATTAAAATTTAATTAATTGAAAAATAAAACATTTTTACACACACAATTTGCAATACATTTTTTTTTTTGCTTAAAAAATGTCCATTTAAATTTTTCCTAAATTCCTTTTTATTTTTCCTGAAATTTCATGTTTTTGTAATTTTTCTGGATCCTATTTCATAGTTAAATAAAATTTTATTAATGATAATGAATCATGAAACGTACACAATTAAACAACTGTGTATTAAAAGTGGAACAAAATGACATTTATATTTACAAAAAAGTATTTTAAAAATGCTTTTTATTTTTCAGAAATATTCAGTTTTTTTCTTTTTATTCTAATGGAGAAGTACATTCAACTGTACCGCAGTAATATATTAATATTATTTATACAGAAATTTTGTCAGGTTGTAGTGAAGATCTTGGCGTTTCTGTGTGTATCTGCTCACAGTTTTCTCACATCAAATGTTCAAATGCTGGCGAAGTGATTCTTGTACAGCTCTCCTTCTGATTTATTCATCGAAATTTTGCTAGATTTGCTAGACTAGATTCTGCAGCTCCCACACTCCATCGTCATAGTGTGCAAACACTAAGTGTGTGGCTGGAGTTCATGCTGTTTTATAAGTCTGTGAGTGTGTGTTTGCTCCTCACTGCATCAGTATTCACTCCACACACACACACACACACACACACACTCTTGTCTCGTCTCAGTCCCTCCGGCAGTGTGACTGCATAGTGACTCACATGGTGTCCTCTCATCTCTGATGGTCGTATGGTTTCATATACGTGTCTCCTGTCTGCAGGGTGTCAGCGCCATCCGGCTGTTTCCGGTGTCTGGTCATCTCCTGCTCTCCTGCTCCATGGACTGTAAGATCAAGGTGAGATCTTCAACTCAAATGCTCCTCTCATGCTCTCAGCTTGTTTCACAAATAAGTTTGTACTTACAGGGAATGAGTCATTGTTAGTCGCTGCCAATATCACACCGCAGGACGCTGCTTAACCTGTTATGTAAAGCTGTTCTTTGCTTCATCTGAGACTGTTTTAAATAAAGTTATTTTTTATTATTTTTTATTTTTTTTTGAATAGTAATAATTATTATAACAACAACAATAAACAAAAAAATCTATGTAATAGTCTATTTAATCAAATAATAAAATAATAGTAATATTAATATACAGGCTTTTAATACAGGCTGTTAAATACAAACAAAATAATCAACTAATCAAAATAATATTTATTATTATCTAATAAATAGTAGTACTAATAATATAATAATAATATTAATAATAATAATTTATTATTATACAAGAATTTAATACAGTCTGTTAGAAGAAAACAGAATAATAATCATCATAACTGCTATTATTTGTTTTTTCAAAAATACAATAATTGAAAGATTTTCAATTCATTTGATTATATGAACAATATTATTAATGTAATGTATGAATATAATTATTAGACAAATATAAAACATATTTTAATATTATATAATAATAATAATAATTATTATTATTATTATTATTATTATGCAAAAATACAATAATTTAAAACAGTCTGTTAGAGTAATATTACACAATCTAAAATGTAGAATAATTTAAAGATTTTTTTAAATTAATTTAATAATATGAACAATAATAGTATTATTATTAATCTAATATATGAATATGATAATAATTAGACAAAAATATAAAAATGTAAACGGTCTGTTAGAATAAAGCAAAATATTTTATTTATTTAGCAAAATACAATCATGTTAAAATGTTTGTCAGACTGAATGATTATACAAAAGTACAATAATTTAAAACATTTTGATAGAGTAAAAGAACAATAATAATTATTACTGTTTATTATTGTAGTTGTTATGCGGTTTTACTCATTTTTACCGTTTTAAACATTTTTCTACTTATTTCTAATTATTGTGTAATCATTTTTGTCTAATATAATAAAATAATAATAATAACAACAATAATATTAGTAATAATAACAATAATAATAATAATTATTATTATTATAATTATTATCATTATTAAGTTTATTATTGTTATTATGCAAGCAGATTTTATGTCCAGTTACATTATTATTATTATTATTATTATTATTATTGTTATTATTATGCAGAAATACAATAATTTAAGTCTGTTAGAATAATATTACATAATCTTAAATAATAAAAAAAGTAATTATATGAACAATATTATTATTATTATTATTATTATTATTATTATTATTATTATTAGTGTAATATATGAATATAATAATTGTTAGACAAAAATATAAAAATTTGAACAGTCTGTTAGAATAAAACAATGTTTTATTTAGCAAAATAGTCATTTTAAAATGTTTAGTTAATATAATTATTATACAAAATTACAGTAATTTAAAACATTTTGATAGAGTAAAACAATAAGAATAATTATTATTGTTTGTTGTTGTTATTGTATTTGTTTTTATATTATTTTACTCTGACCGTTTTAAACATTTTTCTAATTCTTTCTAACTACTGTGTAATCATTCTTGTATAATAATTATAATATAATAATACTAATTATTATTATTTGTATTATTGTTCTTGTTGTTGTTATGCAAGCAGATTTTATGTCCAGTTACAGCATATTATTATTATTATTATTATTTTTATGCAAAAATACAATAATTTAAAACAGTCAAAACAACAAAGTTAGAATATTACATAATCTAAATTGTAGTAATAATAATAATTATTATTTTTCAAAAATACAATAATTTAAAACAATCTGTTAGAATAATATATTGCATAATCTAAAATAGAATAACAATTGTTCATAGTCTATTAATCTAATAAAATAGTAGTAGGAATATAATAATAATAATAATAATAATAATAGTAGTAATTTATTACTATAAAAATTATTTAATACAGTCTGTTAGAATGAAACAAAATAATTTTTATTATTTTAGATGATGATTGTTATTATTATTGTTCTTGTTGTTTTTGTTGTTATTGTTATGCAAGCAGATTTTATGTCCAGATACCTTTCTATATTCATATGTATTTGAACAAAAAAGTAAACTCCTCATATGTGTGTGTGTGCTGACGTTGTTTTTGTCTTCTGTTGTAGTTGTGGGAGGTTTATAATGACAGGAGATGTGCGCGGACATTTATTGGTGAGTCTTGTGTTGTTTTTATCTCCTCTAGTCTTGGTTTGGCCGGAGAGTAAGGGTCACACACTTCATTACAGTCTCTCTCTGCTGTCGTTTGTAAACGCTGTGATTGAGTGATGTGCTTTAATTACTGTGAGATGTGAGTGATGGTTTCTCCTGCGTCTGGACTCATTTATCAGCCGCTGTCGGGTCCGTCACGCTCTCACGAGTGCAGGAGACGCACAGAGATGAGCTCAATGAGATTCATGAGACGCCACAGCTCAAATGTTTAATTCTGCATCTCAGAATCTCATTGTCGTCATGTTTCATTCATTCAGCTCAGTTAAATCATCATGAGACTGAGACCAAGGACACGCCGTTCTGGACTCTATAATATATTTTAATGCATTAAACTTGTACTGTCGTTTTAGGAGAACATCTAGAATATGAACCTGAGTAAAATAGAAAGAATAAAATAACTAATTAATTAATTAATATTATCCGATCAAAAATAGCATAATAAAAATACTTTATTATTATTATTATTACGTTTATGTTTATGTTTATTAAGAATTATGAATTAATAATCAAAAATGCAAGAATTTTATTATATTTATTAATTTTTATTTCAGTTTTAGTAATTTAGTTGCTTTGTCATTTTAGTGATTTAATGTGGGTAATTTTTATTATTTTTATTTTATTTATTTAGTTCATTTTAATTTAGTTTAATTTTTAAATTAATATATTTTGAATAAAAAATAAATTAAAATGGACAAGTAATGAATAAAAAAAATAAATATAAAGAGTAAAAAACACAAATACTGTAAATTACATTTTAACATATTCACTGAAAACAATTATCTTAAATGGTAATATTTTACTGTTTATTACCATTTTACATGTATTAATACATTTCTTCTTGTGTGTGAGTGTGTGTATTTATTTTTTTGTGTACTTTATCTATCTATCTATCTATCTATCTATCTATATATATATATATATATAGATAGATAGATAGATAGTTAATTATTTATTTATTTATTTATTTATTTTAGTTTTAGTAATTTAGTTGTGTTTTTGTAATTTTGCTGATTTTATGTCTGCGCAATTTTTTTTATTATTTTAATTTTAATTTTATTAATTTAGTTCATTTTAATTAGTTTAATTTTTAAATCAATAAGTTTTTAAATAAAAATAAATTAAACCTAACAAGTAATGAGTAAAAAACAAAACAAAAAAAAATAGTGAAAAACTGTGAATTATATATTTTGCTGTTTATTACCATTTTATATTTATTAATACATTTGTTCTTTTGTGTGTGTTTATTTTTGGTGTACTTTTTATCTATATATTTTTTTTTTATTAATTTTTATTTGAGTTTTAGTAATTTAATTGTGTTTTTGTCATTTTAGTGATTTTTATGTCTATGTAATTTTTTTTTTTTTTAATTTAGTTCATATTAATTAAATTTTTAAATGTGTATATAATTTTCATTAATTACATCTGTTTTAGTAATGTACTTGTGTTTTTGTCATTTAAATTATTTTAATGTCTCCATATAATTTGTTTTAATTTTTATTTCAGTGTGTGTGTGTTTATATCAGATGGCACTTAGAGGTTTTTGCGTCTTCCATAAGAGATTTCTTTCAAAAACATTCAGAAAATCTCATGAACATTGGTGTAAATGCGGATCTGATTGATGTGTTTTGTCTCTGCAGGTCACAGTAAAGCCGTGCGTGACGTTTGCTTCAATAACACCGGCACACAGTTCCTGAGCGCCGCCTACGACCGATATCTCAAACTCTGGGACTCAGAGACCGGTGAGTTTCACACAAACACACACCGACAGCATCCAAGATGAATTCAGCCTTTTATATTTGGCGTATCCAACTCAGCTCAGCATAGGTCGCCAGATTCCTCTCGTTTTGTTTGGTTTGTGCTCCACAAACACACTCGGGGTGTTGAGGTCGATCAGCACTAACGAATCTCGTCTGCTCTCTCAGGTCAGTGCATCGCCCGCTTCACCAACAGGAAGGTTCCCTACTGCGTGAAGTTCAACCCGGACGAGGACAAACAAAACCTGTTTGTCGCCGGGATGTCGGACAAGAAGATCGTCCAGGTACCACACAGAGAGTGTTGTAATTTCATCATTTTATCTGAATGTTGTGCTCATGCACACCTTGTTTCATGCTTTGCGTCATCAGTCTTTGACTTTGCAGGAACAAAAGCAGCATACTGATATAGGTTTTATTTTGGATTTTCCATTTTCAGTTTAATTCTTGGTCATTTAGTTGTGTTTTTATTTATTTAATATACCTATTTAATGTTTATTATTATTTTAATTGCAGTTTTAGTAATTTAGTTGTGTATTTTTGTCATTTAAATATTATTAAATATGCCTAAATTTGTTAATTTATATTGCAGTTTTTTACAATTTGTTGTGCATTTTTTTGTCATTGTTAAATGTCAGTATATTTATATATTTCTGTTTCAGTGTTAGTAATTTAGATGTAATTTTGTATAATGTTATTTTGTATATATTTGTATTTATACAATTTTAGTAGTAGTTTGTGTGTATTTTTATTTTACTTTTTTAAAAAATGTCTTCATAATTATCTTTTATTTTTAGTATTTTAGATATATTTTTTAATCATTTTTTATTTCAATTTATATATTTTATTAAATTTTATTCCAGTTTTAGTAATTTAACTAGTAATATATTAATATTTAGTAATATATTTTAATATTTAGCTAGTAATCTTTAACATTTTAATGATTTAAACAAAAAAATATATTGTAATTTCATTTTTATATTATAAATTATTCATTTTTATTTAACATTTTTAGTAATTTAGTTGTGTATTTTTGTCATTTAAATTTAAAATTTTAAATATAATTGTATTAATTTATATTCCAGTTTTGTAAATTAATTTTTTAATTTAATTGTGCATTTTTGTCATTGTAATACATTTTTAAAATATGTCTGTATAATTGTAATCTGTATGTATATTTATGTCATTTTAATTAGTTTATATATATATATATATATATATAGTTTATGTGTGTATTTTAGTCATTTTAATGAGTTTTTAGATGTCTTTATAATTCTTTTATTTTAGTTTTTTTTTTTTTTTTTTCATTTTTTGTTTTTTAATTTCTATATTTTATTACATTTTATTCCAGTTTTAGTAATTTAGCAAGCAATATTTTTTTTATCATTTTAATTAAAATATATTTTAATAAAAAAAAATTATTTTGTTCATTTTTATTTAACATTTTTAGTGATTTTAGTTTTTTTTTAATTATTATTTCAAGTATGTAAGCTGATTATTTTTCTGCTTTTAGATGTAGTTTTAGTGACTGATGTGACTGTTTGTGTGCAGTGGGATATCCGCTCCGGTGAGGTCGTTCAGGAGTACGACAGACATCTTGGCGCCGTCAACACAATCACCTTCGTGGACGAGAACCGGCGCTTCGTCAGCACCTCCGACGACAAAAGTCTGCGTGTCTGGGAGTGGTGAGAAAACGCTTTATTACTGAAATTCACATTAAATACACATAGTGAGCACTGTTCTTGATTAACAACGTTACGCTCTCAGACGTGATCGTTCAGACTCTAGAATAAAATCTGTGGAATTATCATGAAAATAATGACGCATTACCAAAAAACGCAATGATTCTTAAAGCCTTACTTTGTGCAAATGTCATTTTTTAATTCTTTATCTTCAGATTTTATGAGGTGAAAAGTGATCTGTGCATTTAAATCAACATCAGGGTTATTACCGTTAACTAAAACTATAATAAAGACTGAAAATAAAACCATATAAAAAACACACATATTTGTTATTTGAAATAAAATAAACGTTAAAATTGTCTGTTTAATTTTGATCTTCCATTTTAATTATGTTTAAAATGTCTATATAATTTTTATTGCTTATTATTTATTATTATTTATGTTGTTTTCATTATTTTTTGTAATTTACTACTTCTTTAAACTAAATGAAGATGAGAAATTAATCAAAATATTCTTATGTATTTTTGGGTATTTTATTTCAGATAATGTATTTTTTATTCAAGTAATGAAGTAACTGAAATATAAAAAAATCAAAATAAAAACTAATAAAATGACTTTAAAAAATTATATATTTATTATTATTATTATTATTATTATTATTATTATCTATTAATTTACAAAATTAAAAAAAGAAAAGCCGATACTATTTTTAGCAATGTGATTGAGCTTTATCGTCACAGGAATTAAGTACTTTTTTTTTGTTTGTTTGTTTGTGTTTTTAAGTTATTAATATTAATGACTTTTTTTATTTAATATTAGTTTAAAATTAGTTATTAGTTCAAAACAATTTCAGTTCTACAGTTTTTGTTTTTTAGCCTTGGTGAAAACAATAGACTTTTTTTCAAATCTTACTTTTTTTTAAAAATAATATATATATATATATATATATATATATATATAATATTATTATTATTATTATTATTATTATAATTTTTTTTTTTTTTTTAATAATAAACAGAAATAGATTCATTTAGTTGAAAAACAGAAATAAAGTTTGTTCAATAATCAATGAATTAATGACATTTATTTATTATTCAACACTCAAATAACAGTGGAGTTGCATGTAAACATTTAATTTGCACTTCAGGCAGATTTGAAAAGTTTTGGCAAATGATGTTTTTTACAAATCAACTGTAAATCACACAGACTAAAAGATCTCTTTTCATCTAAATGAAGATCCATAAAAAACAAGAAATTGATGTTAATGTCAGTGTTTCAGTCAGTGATTTCGGTCCAAAACATATATTTAGTTGCTGAATTTTCGTTGAATCTCCAGTTTCCTCCAAGGTGATCTGAGCCGCTGTTTTGTTCTGGTTCTCGTGTCCGGTGAGTTATTTCGGGTCGGTCTGTGCTCCTGAGGGATTGTTCTGGTCCCGAATCGTGTGCCGGGCCTCAGGTGCCGATGTTCTGCTCCAGTTTGGAGGCGTTTGTTCTGTCGTAGACGGATTACAAACCTCAAACATAAAAGATGAGAAAGGGAGAGCAGGAGTCTGTGTGTTTACTGAGTGTGTTTAGTGCAGATCTTCAGCTGATCAATGCAGATTATATATAGATATATCACACACCTACAGTCCGTAATCGAGGAAAATGGTTTCTTTAGACGTCTTTGTGGTTGAAAAAATAACAATTAGTCAAATGATCTAAAATTAAAAAATTACACACAAAAAATAAGCACACGTATTTGAAAAAAGTCTATTGTTTTGACCAAGGCAAAAACAAACAAACAGTAGAACTGGAAAATTATTTTGAACTAATAACTAAGTTTGAACTAATATTAAATTAAAAAATGTAAATAACTATAAATAAAACTATAAATAAAAAAAAAGCTTTATCGTCGTTCCTGTAATGATAAAGCTGAAACATATTGCTAAAAGTCTTATTGGTCCTTCATTTTATTATTTTGTAAATGAATTAATAATAATAATAAATATTTTTGTGTAAAAAAAACAAAAAAAAAAAAGTATACACACACACACACACACACATTTTATAAAATATAAATTTATTTTTTAATAAATATACAATTAATAATAAATATATATATATATATATATATATACACACACACACACACACACACACACACACACACACATTTAATTATTGTTTATTTTTATTTTATATATTTATATATTATACTACATATTATACATTATTATACATAATTTATTAATGTTAAATGTTTTTTATTATTTTGCTTGGTTACTTTATTTTTTATTTTTTTATAAAATCCAAAAACAATATAAGCAATTATGTATTTTATCTATGTATCTGTCTATCTATCTATATATATATATTATATACACACACACACATACACACATATACATTAAATTATTATTTATTTTTATTTATATGTTATACATATTATAAATTATTATACATAATTGATTAATGTTAAATGTTTTTTATTATTTTGCTTGGTTACTTTTTTTTATTTTTTTAATAAATCTAAAAACAATATAAACAATTACATATTTTATCTATGTATCTATCTATCTCTATATATATATATATATATATATATATATATATATATATATATATATATATATATATATATATATATATATATATATTATAAGTTTTAAATGTGTATTTTTATTATTTTGCTTGGATGCTTTAAAATATATATAATTATTTTTAATGAATATAAAAAATTATAAGCAATTACACTTTTACATATATATTTTTTTCTCAAATAAGTTTTATTAAAAGATAAAATGTATAGTTTTTTTATGTGAAATATGTCATGAAAAAAACATCCATTTTAAATGTGGATTTTTATTATTTTGCTTGGATACTTTTTTTTTAAATATATATATATAATTATTTTTTAATATATATCAGGGTTCCCGCGGGTCCTTAAAAAGTCTTAAAAAGTCTTAAATTTAGTTTATCAAATTTAAGGTCATAAAAAGTCTTAAATTGTACAAGAAAGTCTTAATTATGATTAAGAGGTCTTAAATTTTAGGCACGGGAAGACCAGAATTGCGATACAGCTTAGTGTCACGATTAAATTTCAAAAGGCTGTGATTTCGTTAAATAAACATGAGCGCTGCGCGTTCAAAGTCCGGTGCTGAGCTGCTTTGTGTACTGCGGTTACCGGGGAAACACATGTCTGCAGTTCCGAATGCGCCATCTGCTGGCAGAGATTGAATGTGCATTTTCAATATGCCTGTTGTTTTGAGTAGGGTATTCTTACAGTACAGGAGGCTGTAGTTTCAGAACCGCATTTTTAGGACCCTGTAATTTTTTTTTAATTATTTATTTTTATTTTATTGTATTTATTTATTTGTATTATGTATGCATTAACAGCTCATACTATTTATAGCAGTAGCTATTCAATTCTGTATATTATTATTTTTAAGGAAATACTGAATTTAGTTGTTTAATTGTATACACTTAATTATTGTCCTAACCAACTCCTAATCCTAAACTTACCCCTGAAATATTTAGCCTAATTTATTTCAATATATTCTAGACTTCAGTTCATTAGCTGCTGCGCTTCATGTCTGACGTGTGACCCACTTAACAAAGTGAAGTAAACAGTAAAACAATTGCTGTACAAATTAGTGTGTTTATTAGTACTTTAATAAATTTAAAATAATTTGAATACAAATACTAATTTACAACATCCAGCAGCACAATGAACTGTTTTGGACAGTTTAATGGGCTAAATGGAGATTGCTGACACCCATTTGAACACTCAAGTTTATGTCAGCTTTTACATTAAAAATAAGATGGAAAGATTAAAAAAAAAATAGTTTCAATGGATCTAGTCTTTGCGTCTGTTTGATATTTCTTTGTTGAAATGGAATTGCTAGATGGCGCTGTCTCAAAAAATAGGGTCCCAGAAATGTGGTTTTGCAGGAACATAGTATTGAGGTTGTTTTTGTTCAGACCAAAGCGAAAAGTGACCCATGTTTTTACCCTGCAAACATGCAGAGCTGTAAATGTGAACTGGTGGATCAGTTAGAAGATAATTCAACATAAAAATCTAAACACTAACATGTATTTGTATGTTTTTTAAATTAATATAATAATTTATTGATAATAATTGTTTCAATTAATAAAAGGAATACTTTTTTCTATTTACTTAAAAATTGACACTTTAAAGAAATGTGAAATGTATCACTTTATAAAACCTTTTGGTTTTGTGAAAAATCTGAACTGTAAATCGTTTTTTACAGTAGTTTACAGTCATTTTACAGTTTAATATTTAACCATAGACATTGCCTTACCCTGCTCATATGGTATTAATTTTATTTGTGCAGGTCTTAAAAAAGGTCTTAAAAAGTCTTAAATTTGAGCTTAAAAATCCTGCAGCAACCCTGATATATAAATATTTTTTAATTATAAGGAATTATAAATTTCTAAGTAAAAAAATAATTAATTGAAATTTTCCATACCGACTGGTTCATTTATTCCCAAAGCATTAATACTTTCCTATTACTAATATTAATATTACTACAGTGTGCAGGTTTACACCAGACTGGTTTAATAGTGAAATTAACACACTGAGATTCTCTCAGCACTGATTGTCTGAAAACACCTGTTCATAACACGTGAAAACATGTTGATTGCAGGTTTTCATGCTTTGCTTTTGTTTTTTTTTCAGGGATATTCCTGTGGACTTCAAGTACATCGCCGAGCCCAGTATGCACTCGATGCCTGCGGTCACGCTCTCGCCCAACGGTGAGTCAGTTCACTGTAAATGTCATGTGACTCCCTGCGGCTTCCTGTTTGTGATCAATAATTGATCAGAATATCCTCAAACACAGACGCTCTTCAGTCTGAATGACAGACGCCCTCGTTCTTTTGCCGTGTGAATGACACTGTCAATTTAAAATATTCATTTATTCATTTTTAATATTATTTTAAGCAGTTTTTTCTTTTTTTTATTTATTTAATTGTATTGGTAAAATGTAAAAAAAAAATTTAAAGTGATATATTTTTTTTTTTCCCTGTTTTATGTTTTAATTATTATTTAATTGATGGTATTTTATTGTTGGTGCACAACTTAAAATCTCAAGTTCATTTTTGTCCCAAAGAATCTAATGGCATTTCTTAATTCAATGAAAAAAGACAAATAAAAGCATTTGGGTCTTTAAATGCAATTTTAAATATTTATAAATTTATTATTTTACTATTTATTAATTTACTGTAGTTGTGGTTTGATTTAATAACATTTTAAATCCTGAAAACAGTTTTTTTTAAAAAACTAAACAGTTTTTAAAAGTATTTAGTACCTTATGTCTGAAATTAAATTGATAACTAATTCCTTATTTTATTTTATTTTATTTTATTTTATTTTATTTTATTTTATTATAAAAATGTCTTAATTTCTCCATTTAATAAGTGATTTATTTCTTTTTTTTATGTTTAAAAATTAAATTGATAACTGATTCCTTTTTATTTTATTTTATTTTATTTTATTTTATTTTATTTTATTTTATTTTATTTTATTTGTCCCGAAGAGTCTAATGGCAATTTGTAAATCAATGAAGAAAAAAAAATAGATGAATAAAACATTTGGGTCTTTAAATTTTAATTTAAAATATTTATGAATTTATTATAAAAATGTCTTAATTTCTCTATTTAAGAAGTGATTTATTTCCTTTTTTATGTTTAAAATTAAATTGATAACTGATTCCTTCATGTAATTTTAAAATAAAATGCATTTTATTTTATTATTATTTTATTTTATTTTATTTTATTCTATTTTATTTTATTTTATTTTATTTGTCCCGAAGAGTCTAATGGCAATACGTAAATCAATGAAGAAAAAAAAATAGATGATTAAAAGCATTTGGGTCTTTAAATTTTAATTTAAAATATTTATGAATTTATTATAAAAAATGTCTTAATTTCTCCATTTAAGAAGTGATTTATTTCCTTTTTTATGTTTAAAATTAAATTGATAACTGATTCCTTCATGTAATTTTAAAATAAAATGCATTTATTTTATTTTATTTTATTTTATTTTATTTTATTTTATTTTATTTTATTCTATTTTATTTTATTTTATTTTATTTTATTTGTCCCGAAGAGTCTAATGGCAATACGTAAATCAATGAAGAAAAAAAAATAGATGATTAAAAGCATTTGGGTCTTTAAATTTTAATTTAAAATATTTATGAATTTATTATAAAAATGTCTTAATTTCTCCATTTAAGAAGTGATTTATTTCCTTTTTTATGTTTAAAAATTAAATTGATAACTGATTCCTTCATGTAATTTTAAAATAAAATGCATTTTATTTTATTATTTTATTTTATTTTATTTTATTTTATTTTATTTGTCCCGAAGAGTCTAATGGCAATTCGTAAATCAGTGAAGAAAAAAAATAGATGAATAAAACATTTGGGTCTTTAAATTTTAATTTAAAATATTTATGAATTTATTATAAAAATGTCTTAATTTCTCCATTTAAAAAGTTATTTATTTCCTTTTTATGTTTAAAATTAAATTGATAACTGATTCCTTCATTTTATTTTAAAATAAAATAATACATTTTAATTTTAATATAATTTTAGTCCTCCATACACTAAACTATCATAATTATTCAGCGCTTCCTGAAGACGACATAGTCACTAAAACTGACTAGTTTATAGTATAAGTGAATGTGAAGTTGAATGTGAGCTGGAGATCTCAGCATCATTAATATTTTGATTAATTTGATGAATTTCAGGTAAGTGGCTGGCCTGTCAGTCCATGGACAATCAGATCCTGATCTTCGGAGCGCAGAACAGATTCCGACTCAACAAGAAGAAGATCTTCAAGGGTCACATGGTGGCAGGATACGCCTGTCAGGTGGACTTCTCTCCAGATATGAGGTGAATCTTGACAAACGAGACATTTGTGTTCAGCAATTGCTGTTTTTTGCACTGCTGCCAGGACGGGTTTGAGACATTTGATACGGCTAAGTTTGCGAAGTGTTAAATAATGATTCCTCTAATTAAAAATAAAACCATTTTTACACAAATGCATAAATATGGAGGTATATTCTCAATAATTAAATATATTTTCAAATATTAAAAATGTTATTTTATTTATTTATTTGCATTAAATGTGTTATTTTATCGTCCTGCAGTTACGTGGTTTCCGGCGATGCCGACGGGAAGTTGAATATCTGGGACTGGAAGACGACTAAACTCTATCATCGGATCAAAGCGCACGATAAGGTGTGCATCAGCGCGCTCTGGCATCCTCACGAGACGTCCAAGGTGATCACGTGCGGATGGGACGGACAGATCAAACTCTGGGACTGAGCGGCAGACAGGCAAACGCATCCGCTTCCTTCTCTGTCCTTCATGGTGTTTTTCCTCTCGAGCGTGACACGTCCTGAATCTAAACTTTTAACACTGATGTGAGATTATTATTGTTACAGGGCTGGTATCCAGTCATAAACACACACACACTCACACACACCAGAGACTCTAGCTCATGCTTTTTGTTTTATAATGAATGAATCTGTATCTCCAGTGTCTCACATTTCTGTCTTTTTGAGGATAATAAATGTCTCTTGTTTATATCTGCTGTCTGTGTGTTTTGGTGCACGTAGACATTTCATTAAAGGCAATGAATTACAACATAGCATTTGATTAGACACATGAAGAAGGTGCTTTAAAGGGGTCATCGGATGCCAAGTTCATTTTTTTCATGTTGTTTGAACATTAACGTGTGTTGTCAGTGTATGTACAAATCTACCCTATAATGATAAAAATCCATGCAGTGGTTTTTAATTAATCTGTAAAAATAATATCCCCTTTTTCAAATCGAGCCGTTCTTAGATGCCTGGCGTCACACCCACAGAGGACACTCCCACAATAGTTGATTGACGTGAGCGTCTTACCTCAGATCAGCTGTAACAGTCCGACCTCTTTGTTTTGATGCCGGAGCAGGGATGTGAGTTAGACAAGAATTGAGCGATTGAGGTGTTGTGTTGCTGGAATAATGAACATAGTGGTCGTCATTTACTCCCGACATCTGAGCCGCTGAAGATGCAGTGGATTACGTTTGTTTGTGAAGGGAATGCGCCTCCCGATCTACATATATCCGTCTGTGTTCGCGCGAATCATTCGTGATCCAGCTTCACTTACAGCAGAAATGAGTATAAGGTTTTTTTATGAATCTTTGCGATCGCCTTTCCTTATAATGTGCTAGTTAGCAAGTTTAGCGGCTAAATGCGGCTAAAGTAAACAGGCTCGTCACTCCACAGAGAGAAGAGAGGGGCGGGGCGAGCAGAGCTCATTTGCATTTAAAGCAGCCTCGACCAGAATGAGATGATTTTTGCAGAGCTGATTTTGACAAGGTAAAAAGGGTGTTGTTTTACACAACCATTGAGAATTTTTAACCAAAGTATATTAGAGACTTTTAATTAAGACCCTAAAGAATCATATCAACTTGTGGAAAATGGGCATCGATGACCCCTTTAACATCTTTAATGAGGGAATGGAACTTCTCGAATTGACTAAGACATTGATCATAGTGTAAAATACTGCATTATAATGTCTATGCATATGCTGTTTAATAATTTTAATAATTTTTAATTATTTAAATTTTATAATTTAAGTAAAGTTCTGATTAATAATAATAGTATATATTATTATTTTATTGTTAATTAGATTTTTTTTAAAGTTACAGTACACTTGTGTTATTGCAATAGTAATATATGTTGTTTTAATTTTTGTAGTTTATATATTATATGTAAGTGTATGTCTTTTGAGCTCTTCTAGTGTGATTCCTGATTCCATGATCACAGCAACTTTAGATTGAAAGGATTTGTCATTAAAGGTAATTTAGTTCTTCACTGGGAATTTTGCTGTTGAACACTTTTATTTTATTTTTTATGGTAACGCACATGTGGTGTTTCAGTGGTGCACAATGGTGGGTTTGCAGGGTTTGTACAAAGGGCTTAAACTACTTGAATTTGACTTTTTTTTTAATTTAAGGCCTGGAAAACCCTTAAAAATATTCATATTCCTGAAGAGGTACTTGAAAATTGCTTGAATTATTGAAAGATGGTGTATCTATAAAAAAAGTGTTTCATTTTGTCAATAAGCACATATCAAAAATACCTTTTTTTTTTGCTTATTTCAGTTAATGTCTTAAAACTAGCAAGCTAAGCCAGTAGTAGTGCTGACTGTGTCGTGTAAACATGACTGAAGAAGACACGAGAAGAGGAACAGATGAATCGAATCAATTGAGTGAGTCATTTACGCTGGAACGGCTCTGATCGATTCAAACTCGTGACTTTGATTATTTCCTTTCAAGCGATTTACTAGCAAAAACCAGGTAAAATTAGAAGAGCCATTAGTTTTCGCATTTCAACATAGCTTTTAATGTTTTAAAAGAACGTAGTGATGGGTGAAACGAAGCTTTTCAAAACTCCGAGTCAGTTAAACCATTGCGTCGCAAAATGATTCACTGTTTCGAAGCGCTACAATCGGATCGCGAATCATTTGTTTCAGATGAGGACTTCAAATCGCGTTTCGCGAATCATTTGAGTTAGATTGGAACGGGTTAGAGATCCGTTTCGCGAATTGAATGATTCAAATCAAATGATTCGCGATACGCGATTTGAAAGTCCCGATCTAAATCAAATGATTCGCGATTCGCAGAGTTCCGTTATAAGTCAAATGGTTAGCGAATCATTATTCAGATCAAAACTTCAGAGCGTGGATCGCGAATCATTTTAGGTAGTCTGGAACGGGTTAGAGATCCGTTTCGCGAATTGAATGATTCAAATCAAATGATTCGCGATACGCGATTTGAAAGTTCCGATCTAAGTCAAATGATTCGCGATCCGCGCTCCGAGTCCTGATCTGAAATAATGGTTCTCGAAACTTAAGAGCGTGGATCGCGAATCATTTAAGATAGAGTGGAACGGGTTCGTGAATCGTTTCGCGAATTGAATGATTCGAATCAAATGATTTGCGATACGCGATTTGAAAGTCCCGATCTAAATCAAACGATTTGCGACTCGCAAAGTTCCGATCAATGTCAAATGATTCGCGATCCGCGTTTCGAGTCCTTGAGCGTGAATCGATCATTTGAGTTAGATTGGAACGGGTTCGCGAATCGTTTCGCAAATTGAATGATTCAAATCAAATGATTCGCGATACGCGATTTGAAAGTCCCGATCTAAATCAAATGATTCGCGATCCGCGCTCCGAGTCCTTATCTGAAATAATGGTTCGCGAATCATTTTTCAGATCTAAACT
Organism: Labeo catla; assembly: GCA_012976165.1. NCBI lineage: Eukaryota > Metazoa > Chordata > Actinopteri > Cypriniformes > Cyprinidae > Labeo > Labeo catla. The sequence goes on from VONZ01000455.1 coordinate 91,979, forward strand.
TCAGAGCGTGGATCGCGAATCAATCATTTAAGTTAGACTGAAACGGGTTCGCGAATCGTTTCGCAAATTGAATGATTTAAATCAAATGATTCGCGGTACGCGAACTGAATTCAAGTCCCGATCTAAATCAGATGATTCAGATCGAAACTTCAGAGCGTGGATCGCGAATCATTTGAGCTAGACTGGAAGGGGTTCGTGAATCGTTTCGCGAATTGAATGATTAAAATCAAATAATTCGCGATACGCGATTTGAAGTCCCCATCCCATCTAATCCCATCAAATTTCCGATCAAAGTTCCGAACTAAGTCAAATGACTCGCGATCCGCTCTCCGAAACGAGTCCTTATCTGAAATGATGGTTCGCGATTCGCGAATCATTTTATTTAGACTTAAAGGGGGTCGTGAATCATTTCGCGATTTGATGATTCAAATAAAATGATTCGTGGTACGCAAAGTCCCGGTCAAATGATTTCCGAGTCCTTATTTGAAATTGAATGATTCCATTATTCAAATCGGGAATCATTCGGAACGAGTTTGTGAATCATTTTGCCAATTGAATGATTCAAATCAAATGATTTGCGATGCGCAATTTGAAGTCCCTACCTAAGTCAAATGATTCGCGATTCGTGCTCTGAGTTCTGATCTGAAATGATGTTTCGCGAATCATTTGATTCAGATCAGGATTTCAAAGTGATTTCGCGAATCTTTTTTTCCTGTTTTTTTAACCCCGCTTAAACAGTAGAAAACATCAAACAATTAAGGCAGTACAGCTATAAAACCAAAACAAAGAGGAAAAAAAAGTATACACAAATGTGCTTGAAAAGTTTATTTTAGGGAAAAAAAAAGAAAAAAGAAATTAAGACATAAATGTTAGTAGACTATTGTAATTTTATGGTTGTTCTGTAAAAGATTATTATTATTGCATGCTCATTTTTTTACTTTACTTTACAGTAGTAAATAAAATAATCTAAAAAAATCTTATTAAATGCTAACTTTTATTAAATCTTGAAAAAAAATTGTATTCTGAATAATAATGATTAAATTTTCCATTTTTACTTTACAGTACAATAGTGTTATTGCAACAGTAATATTTTTATTAATTCAATTTTATAATTTAAAAATATTTTTCTGAATACTACTAATATGTTATTTCACTCATTTTTTAAAAATGTAAATAAAATGTTTATTCTGAATTATAATATTCAATGAAATTGTAACATTTTTACTTTACAGTGCAATAGTAGTATTGCAATAATATGTGTTATTAATTTAATTTTGTAAAAGTATTGTTCTGAATACTACTTATAACATTGTTTCATTTATTTTTATAATTTTTTTATCATATTTATTATGATTTAAATAATTAGTAGTTTATTCTTTTAACAATTATTTTATGAAATTCTCAGATTTTGACTTTACAGTACAATAGTATTACTGCGCTAGTAATATTTTTATCAATTTAATTTTATAATTTAAAAATATTGTTTGGAATGCTACTACTACTACTAGAACTAATTTTGTTATTTTTATTTATTTATTTTTCATTACTATATTCTCCCTGCTTAAATAGTAGAACAGCAAACAATGAAGGCAGTACAGTTATAAAAACAAAACGAAGAAAAAAAAACAAAGCACACACAAATGTGCTTGAAAAGTCCTTGAAAATTTTATTTTCCAGTATCTGTATGAATCCTTGGTTTGTCATTATAACATTTATGTTATTGCTTAAAACATATTTTGTCCATCCCTTCACAAACAGGCCAATCTCAGTCAAAATTCTCCAACAACAGTCGACTTATGTGACATTCATAAATGTATTTTATCTGTTTCTAAATGTTGAGAGAATTCAGGTTTTCTTACATTTAAATCAAAAAGTGGCCTCAGTTTATCTGAATCCACCCCATTTTTATTGAGTATGTTAACAAAATATACCATAAATATATTCTATTTTGTACTTAAAAATATATATAGCAAAAAATTGAGCAACATGTTAAAAATATACCATACATATATTTTATTCTGTACTGAAAAATATAGATTGCTAATAGTCCTTTTAATTCCATTATTAATAGTTTTTTACACCTGGTCCCTATGCATCATATCACATCTTTAATTGTGTCACATTGTCACATCTCACAGAAATCCAGAAAATCATCCTTGCGGCGTAAACTGCGTGTTCACCCATCCCAGTATGAAGGAGCTGCTGGCGTTCTGGAAGTTCCTGTGCAGGAAGAGGCGTGGTTTTCTGGGGTCGCTGTAGCTGTGGTAGAGGCGGAAGTGAGCGCGCTCCAACTCCCTGAGCAGGCTGAACCAATAGCGGACCACCGAGGGCTCGTCTCCGCCCACCTCAAACCCCGCCCAGTGCAGGTGCAGCTCCAGCAGCAGCAGACCCACCGAGTCCAGCACCTGCTCCAGGATCAGGTTCTCCAGGACCTTCCATTCGGCGCTTTCCAGGTCCACCTTCAGGACGTCCACCTGAGAGGAACGTGATTATTATTAGTATTACTGACGACAAACCAAATGAGGCGCTTTATTCATCAACATCAACTAGATTCCGTCCACTAGTGCTTCTAGTAAAGTTAGTGCTTTTGCAGGGAAGCGATTAAAGACTTGGATGAACTGCATAAATCCAAAGGAAAACTGTTTTATTAAATGTCTTATAATAATCATTATAATAATCAAAAATAAGGTGTCCCAGTGATTAGCAGACTATTGTAATTTCACTGTTGTTCTGTAAAATATTATTAATATTATTATTAAAATGCTCATTTTTTATTTTGCAGTACAATAGGAATATATTATATAATAAAGGAATATTATTCTGAATGAAAAAAATCTTATAAAATGCTACATTTACTTATATGACTTAAATAAAAATTGTATTCTGAATTATTATTATTATTATTATTATTATTAAATTCTATATTTTTTATTTGACAGTACAATAGTATTATTGCAATAGTAGTATTTCTTATTAATTTAATTTATAATCTAAAAATATTTTACCACTTTACTACTACTATGTAATTTATTTTTTAAAATTTAAATAAAATGTTTATTCTGAACTGTAATAATTATTTTATTTTACAGTACTTCAGAGTAGAATAGTATTATTGCAATAGTAATATTTTTTTTTATTAATGTAATTTTATAATTAAAAAATTATTATTATTATTGTTTCATTTATTTTTAGAATTTAAATAAAAATGTTTATTTGGAATTGTAATAATTATTTTATATAATTCTCAATTTTGTACTTTACAGTAGAATAATATTATTGCAATAGTAATATTTTTTACTAACTTAGTTTTATAATTTAAATATCTGAATACCACTATTACTACTAATATTATTATTATTTCATTTATTTTTTAAAATTTAAATAAAATGTTTATTTTTAATTTTAATAATTATTTTATGAAATTCCCCCATTTTTACTTTACAGTACAATATTGTTATTGCACTAGTAATATATATATATATATATATATAATTTTTTTTACTAATTTAGTTTTATTATTTAAAAATATTGTTCTGAATTTATTTTTTAATTTAATGTTTTTATTTTAAATGTTTATTCTAGATAATATTTTTTTTTTTTACTTTACAGTACAATGGTTTAATTTTATAATTATAATTTAGTTTAATTTTATAATTTAAAAATATTGTTCTGAATACTACTATTACTACTAATATTAGTATGTTTTATTTATTTTTTAGAATTTAAATAAAATGTATAATCTGAATTTTAATAATTATTTTATGAAATTCTCAAATATTTACTTTACAGTACAATAGTATTGTTGCAATAATTATAGTTTTTTTTTATTAATTTAATTTTACAATTTAAAAATACTGTTCTGAATACTACTACTACTATTATTATTATTATTTTTTACAGTACAACAGTGTTAATGTAATATCAATATTTATTTATTTCTCTTAATTTTTATATTTTAAATAAAAATATTGTTTTGAATACTACTACTACTACTATTAATAATAATTTTATTATTAAAAGCTCCTATTTACTTTACAGTACAATATTGTTATTGAAATAAGTAATATTTCCTTATTCATTTATTTATTTAATTAAAAAAATATATTATTCTGAATAATAATAATTTTTATAATTTAAATAAAGTATTATTTTAATCAATAATATAATATATAACAATAATATTTGTTAAATCTGTATAACATATAGTTGTGTTTTTTACAGCTTAGATCTGCCTGTAATCGTCCGTCAGCGAGCAAACGGTGCGTCGAAAACTATTTTCTGACTGTGAGACGGCGACGAATCTCTCGCCTCGTTATTTTTCATCAGTTCAAACTACGATTAAAAGCTGAAGCTGCTGTTTGTCCTCCATCCTCACAGCGGGAGCGAAAACTGCTCGTACGTCTGATAATCAAAGAAACATTTGACCAAACGCAGAAACGCTCCATTAGCGCTTTTTAATGGCTTTTGCTCCGCGAGCGCACGGCCTGCTGGGAATGCAGTTTATTATGAGAATCACTGAGCGTTAAACTTGTGCTCCAGACATCAGTGAATCCTCACGTCGTTTCATGAATGTCGATAATAGTTTTCTTGATCAGATCAAGAGTTCTGCTGAAGATTGTGATTCCTGTCTGGCCGTGATCCATCACAGTTTACTGTGGCAGATGTGTTGTGGGTAAATGTTTAGTTTTTAATTAACTGTAATCTCAAGAACAGGTGTTTTTCTTAAAGAATCAAGCAGCGTCCTGTGCGAACACAGATTGCAGCGTTTCAGGCTGTTTGGCATCGAGCTGCGGTTTCTCCATATGCTGCCGTCGCCTTAAAAACACAAACAGCAGATACAGACAGAGAACGCTTTCTCCTTACAGACATAGTTCACCTAAAAACCAGTGTTTGTCGTTGTTTCTCACCCTTACACACACACATGTATATATTAAGGAATAATATGTTAGATTTATAGGTAAAATATTTATATTTTTATATAATAAAATTATAAATTATAAAGTTTACATACAAACACATACAAATATATATTTTAAAATCTATACATATTTGTATGCATTTATATATGCATAATAAATATACACAGTACACACATACATAGTATGCAAACATAAACTTCTATTTTGCATTGATTAATTGCGACCTAAAAAAAAAAAATTATTAATGTAAATAAATATAATAAAGAAAATATACTAAATAATAATAAAAATGACAAAACACCCAACGAAATGACTAAAACTTTAACAACAATTAAAGTGAAAACAGAAAATATAAAAATAAAAATGTGCAAAATATAAAAAAATAAAATGAAAACTATTGTATGATAGTATAAAATTATTAAAATTAGTTTTTATTAATTGGGGTACAGAAGAAATAAAACGAAATATTAATAGGTAAAAAACGATTAAAAAAGATAAAAAAAAAAAAAAATAATAATGTAAATAAATAATAATTTGGCAACTATTTAAAATTAAATGTACTAAAATGACTAAAACTGAAAGAAAAATGCATTAAAGTCAAATAGATTAAAAAAAAAAAAAGACAAGCACATAACAATTACTAAAGCCTAAAATGTAAATGAAACCTGAAAATATCAAAATAAAGCTAATTTAAAATATTAATAAAAACAATAATATTATCACAATGATACTATAAAATTAATTTTGTTCATTCATTGAAATACAGCAGAAATAAAACAAAATATTATTATTGGATGGAAAAAGTAAAAAAAATATATGTTTTGGGATCTACCTAAAATTAAAAGTTTATTCTGAAGTACTAAAATTACTAAAACTGAAATAAAAATGCTTTAATGCCAAAAAAAAAAAAAACTAAAGAAAATGACAAAACACATAACAGAATTACTAAAACTTAAAATGTAAATGAAAATTGAAAATATAAAATATAAAACAAATAAACAAATTTCAAGTATTAATAAAAGCATTAATATCGCAATGATATTATAAAACTAATGTAGTGCATTAATTGAAATTGTGATACAGTAATTGAAATACAGCAGAAATAAAACAAAATATTAACATTAGATAAAAAAAAAAAAAATTGAAAAACCATGTTTTGGCAACTACCTAAAATTAAATAAGTTCATTTTGAAGTACTAAAATTACGAAAACTAAAATAAAAACTCTTTACAGCCAAATATATATATATATATAAACATTAGAGGAAAAACTTGAAGTAGTTGAAGTACTGAAATGAATAAATCTAAAAATAAATGGAAATGAAAAAAAATAAAGCTAAATAGAAAAAAGTGAATAAAATGACAAAAGAATTTCAAATGAAATAACAATGACAAAATTGGACATAAAAAAAAAATAAAAACTTTTTTGAAACATTCTTAAATATTAGTTAATTAGTTAATTATTTTAGTTATTAGTTAATTCTTAAATAATAGTATACAAATAATACTAAAACCGCTCTAATGAACGTTTAAGTACTTAATCATATGAATGACTGCTATGATATTTTATAATATTTATTATAGTTTATACAAATATTTTAGTGGTGTTTTTATGGATTTGACCAGTTGTTTGTTGTTGTATGGAAAGGAGCTGCACGACGATTCTTCAGTCTGTGATTTTTCTGATCTAAACAACAGCGTCTGGCAGTGAATCAACGAGGATGTTTTCTGTCCCTTTAAGGAGGAGGAGGGAAAGTAGGACGCGTTTATCCAGGACGAGCTGCTGAAGGTGGGCAGCGCAGAGACTGACCTGAATTACTCAACACAAACCACCAGAGACCAAACCTGCAGAGACTCACGCTCTCATCTCACAAATCTTCTTTAACATTAGAGATGTCCCTACTGTCACTTTTGAACAATTGAATGTGTCCTTGATGAATAGAAGTATTCATTTCTTTCATTTCTTCCCCTCCCACAAAAAAAGAACAGTAGAGTATAATGTTACAAAAGATTTCTATTTCAAATAAATGCTGCTCTTTTGAACTTTCTATTCAATTGTGAATCCTGAAAAATAACATGTATCACCGTTTCCACCAAAATATGAAGTGTTTTCAACATTGCTAATAATCAGAAATGTTTGTTGAGCAGAAAATCAGCATATTAGAATGATTTCTGAAGGATCATGTGACACTGAAGACTGGAGTAATGATGCTGAAAATTCAGCTGCGCATCACAGAAATAAATTACAGTTTATCAGATATTCACATAGAAAACAGCTGTTAAATTGAATAATATTTCACTATTTTTTACTGATTCTGTTGTTTTTAGGATCAGAACATAGTTCTTCAAAAACATTATATGAAACATACCAGATGAGTAAAGTTTGAGAACAAACTGGAGTTGGCTTGAGAAAGCGTAGCCTGAAAGTTTGACGCAGTTGTGAAAGTATAAAGGTTGATGTTGCGATCATGATTTAGCACATTGCTTATGTGATTTAACATTGTTAGCATGTTTTAACATGATCAGCTTCTTGCTTGTATTTTTATAGGCTGATTACAATGTTGTTAGCATGATTAACATGTTACTAGCATGTTGCTAGCATGTTTCTAACATGACTAGCATGTTACTAGTTTGTTGTTAGCATGTTTCTAGCGTGATTATGTTGTTGTTAGTATGATTAGCATGCCGATGAAGTGTTTTAGCATTTTGTTAGCATGATTAGCATATTGCTATCATGTTTCTAGCATGTTACTAACATGTTGGTACCATGGTTAGCAAGTTACCAGCATGTTGCTTGTATTATTAGCAAGCTATTAGCATGTTGTGAACATGATTAGCACGTTACTAGCATGTTGTTAGCATGATTAGCATATTACTAGCATGTTATTAGCATGATTAGCAAGTTACTAGCATGTTGCTAGTATTATTAGCAAGTTACTAGCATGTTGGTAGCATGTTTCAAAAATGGTTAGCAAATTAGTAGCATGTTACTAGCAGTTGTTAGCATGATTAGCATATAGATATTGTTTCTAGCATGATTAGCATATTACTAACATGTTGTTAGCATGATTAGCAAGTTACTAGCATGTTGGTAGCATGTTTCAAAAATGGTTAGCAAATTAGTAGCATGTTACTAGCAGTTGTTAGCATGATTAGCATATAGATATTGTTTCTAGCATGATTAGCATATTACTAACATGTTGTTAGCATGATTAGCAAGTTACTAGCATGTTGGTAGCATGTTTCAAAAATGGTTAGCAAATTAGTAGCATGTTACTAGCATGATTACCAAGTTACTAGCAGTTGTTAACATGATGTTGTTAGTATGATTAGCATGCTGTTTACATGTTTCTACCATGTTGTTAGCATGATTACCATATTGATATCATGTTTCTAGCATGATGTTAGCATGATTAGCAAATTACCGCCATGTTGCTGGTATTATTAACAAGCTACTAGCATGTTGTTAACATGATTATCAAGTTACTACCATGTTGTTAGCATGATTAGCATATTGCTATTATGTTTCTAGCATGATTAGCATATTACTAGCATGTTGCTAGCATGATTAGCAAGTTACTAGCTGTTGTTAGCATAATTAGCAAATTACTAGCATGTTGTTAACGTGTTTCTAGCATAATTAGCATGCTATTAGCATGTTGCTGGCATGATTAACATGTTTAAACCAGCTAAAACTAGTTGATTCAGTAAGAACCAGCTAAAACCAGCCTAGGCTGGTTGTCTACTCTTAGGTGGTTTAAGCTGATAATACCTGGTTTATAGCCTTGGCTGTTCTTTTAACAGGTCTCCTAGCCTGACCAGCTAAAAATGGCCAAAACCACTTTAAACCACTTTAAAACCAGTCTGGGAGAGCAGCCAAAGCAGCCTTTCAGCTTAATCTGGTTTTATCAGTTTTTTCAGTAGTGAGTTGTTCATCTTCGCTGTAGTAATAAACCGCTGAGATGCACCATAGGTCTCTTTGTATAAAAGTTTTCACCCTCTTAATGAAAGTCTATGGGATTTAAGGTGGTTTTGATAGTCTGGTTTTCGAAAATCGTAAGGCGGATCAGTTAGAAAAGATATAGCAACTAACTTCAGACCAGTCTGAAGGTCTGACATGAGTTTGGTGGTTGTAGCTTTAAAGCTGTAGGAGGAAATACTGACTAAGTTTTGGCTCAGAAGAATAAGCTCATATAGCAGATCAGTAAAGCCAACTTAACTATATATGAATGTCAAAATATTAATGTTATAATCGTATGCATCTCCTCCTTTGGCTCGTTCAGTACATCCATATGCAGGAGTCATCTATAAATCCATAATATCTGCTGCCATAATTACAAGCACATAATGAATTCGTCATGCAGCAGATCTCAGTGAGTCACTGAGCACAGAGACGCTCTTTTTCTATGAGAGCGAATGTAAAGCCTGCGCTGTGTTTGCAGTAAACGATGCATCTCACACACACACACACACAATAACCTGTGAGCACATGTTAGCGTCTCATGTCTGGCTGTTCTCCATCTGGCAGAATTAAAGCCACATGAATTGTGTCAAACATCTCCATCAGTGCCAGCAGTCGACTTCTGTTTAAGGACATCGCGTTAATATACAAATGCTAAACTGTTGTTTAATTGGATGATTTCAATTTGAATGTATTTTAAATATATTTCAAAGCGGTAATTTTTATCATCATTACTTGAAATAGAAATCTTCTGTAACAGAAATGTCCTTACTGTCACTTTTAAACAATTGATTGTGTCCTTTTCTCTGACCTGTCTGTGTCCGAAGTGGTTGAGGATGGCGGCGAGTTTCTTGGTGCCGCTGTGGAGTCTCTGGATGGGGACGGCGGGGTTCGGGTCCCTCCAGTCCACAGAGAGGCGGTGGATCCACATGTGAGCGTCCTGCAGATGAGCTCGTCTGATGCTGGGGTCAAAACAGTGAACCTCACAGCCGGAGCCGGCCAAAAGACGCTCCAGAGCCTCGTCCTCCACTCCCAACCTACACAAACACCGGAGGTATTTAAGCATTTAACCATGAGATGCTGTGTGTTACTGTGATTTTACAACAGTACGGCCACAATGGGAACCAGCATTTGTATCCCCTTAATCAAGTGTTATTTTAGTATCACAACTAGTTTTGTTGTCTGTTTTGGTCATTTTTATTATTTAATTCCATTTTAAAATGAAAATACAAATGACATTTTATAAAGAAAATTAAGCCTATGTACTTATTATGTATTAGTATATATGTATGCATCGATTCTATTTATTTATTCATTCTTTTTAACATTTTTATGATTATTAAATTTATCCCTTTTTTTTTGCATTACAACCAGCATTTATACCCGCTTAATCAAATATTTATATTTTTTTATTTATATTTTGAATTATTTTTTTTAAATGTTCAGTTGTTTTAATTTTAGTTCTAGTTTTAGTCATTTTGTTGTGTATCATTTTTATTTTTACTTTATGCCTAAATATTTTTTTTTTTTTTCAATTTTACTTTGTTATTTTAGTTCATCAAATTAAACTAAATGAAAATGTTCCTTGGTAACTAGCTGGACTAAAATAAGTTTAAGTTTTTATATTTTATTTTACTTTTTAGTTATTTTATTTCATTTCATGTAACAAAACATGGTTTTAGCTATCTATAAAAACCCTGAAAACCACTGATGACAAAACAGAAAGATTTAATTTTTAGATTTATTTAGATTTATTAATTTAGCAGATGGTTTTATCCAAAACATTTTTATAATAATAATTGCAATAATTTTCACAAATTATCCTAATATAGCTTGATTATGTAACTGACACAGACTCAAAATGGAACATTACTACCATACTTCACATTATATACCAAAAGAAACGTGTCTTTCTATCACTGTCTCACCAATGGATGTGAATGGGTGCCGTCAAAATGAAAGTCCAAACAGCTGATAAAAATATCACAATAATCCACAAGTAATCCACACCACTCCAGTTCATCAGTTAACGTCTTGTCATTCTGACGGCACCCATTCACTGCAGAGGATCCATTGGTGACACAGTGATGGAATGACACATTTCTGCAAATCTGATGAACAACTTTCATCTGAATTTTGTATCACTAATGATCTAAAAAAGATGATATTTAATAGCAAAAGAAATGTCATTCCATCATTGTCTCACCAATGGATGTGAATGGGTGCCGTCAGAATGAGAGTCCAAACAGCTGATAAAAACATCACAATAAGCCACAAGTAATCTACACCACTCCAGTCCATCAGTTAACATCTTGTCATTCTGACGGCACCCATTCGCTGCAGAGGATCCACAGATCAAGCACCGTTTACAAGCCAAAACAGCTCTAAACAAATTTGTGGCTGGATTTTGATGTGAAAGACAACAGGAGTTGGACTTTTTTACTGAAGGAAGCGGTATTATGAATTACGGACTCGCATTTGAGTTAAAATCATCTTGATGGATTTGTTTCAGCGTTTGTCTTCTCAAGATGTGAACTGATGGACTGGAGTGGTGTGGATTACTTGTGGATTATTGTGATGTTTTTATCAGCTGTTTGGACTCTCATTCTGACGGCACCCATTCACATCCATTGGTGAGCAAGTGATGAAATGACACATTTCTACAAATCTGATAAAGAAACAAACTCATCTACATCTGGGATGACCTAGGTAAATGTAACATTTTTGGGGGAACTATTCCTTTAATTTCCGTGTATACTGGCTGTTTTATAAGCTCTTTCCATTAAGTGTTTTATAAATCATCCTGGAGAACATTACCAGACTCACAATATGAATAAATCAGCATCTCCGATGGAAATCAGGTCTGAGTGTGTTTTTGCTGGAGGGATTCGCTGCAGGGTTCAAATGTGCTTGAGAAAGATTTCTGAGGAGATTCGCTCGCTTGCAACAGACGTTCGTGAATGATTCATTCTGTAAGGCGTCCTGAGCCGCTCACACCTGTGCAGAATGATCCAGATCTGCTTGAAGATTCACCAGAGTCTGTCTGCGGATGATTCAGGGTTTCTGGGATCGTTTGAGGTGCTCTGGAAACTTCGAAGCGGTTAAAGACTAACAGGCTGTGTTTTGGCTCATATTGTAGAGATGTGGGCCAGCATATGAACCCATTGTTTGCTCTGTGGAAACTCAGAATCAAAAGTAGCGCTACTGTGTCTTTAAGACTCGATGACACAAATCAAACACGAGAGTCGTTCGTCACTGCGCCGGGTCGTTGAACTCACGCTGTCATGTTGACTAATGAGTGCACTTGTGTAATACGGCTCTTTGGCTTGTGTTTTTGTTTAATGCTGTGGGATTTGCTCTAGAATGGATTGTCTAGGGGTGAACGTTAGTGATACTCATTCAGCACTAGTGTGCATTTGGGTTTTGGATGAATCTTATGAAAATGGTCAAGAACACGTCTGAGTCATATTTCATTGCAAAATGTAAAAGGAAAAAATTAATGACATTTTACAAAGAAAATGATGCCTGTGTACTTATTATATGTGACCCTGGACCACAAAACCAGTCTTGCGTAGCACAGTTATTGTAGCAATAGCCTAAAATACATTGTATGGGTCAAAATTATCGATCAAAATGATCTTTTATGCCAAAAATCGTTAGGATATTAAGTAAAGATCATGTTGCATGAAGAAATTTTGTAAATGTCCTACCGTAAATATATCAGAACTTCATTTAATAGTAATATGCATTTGAACAACTTTAAAGGCAAATTTCTCGATATTTAGAATTTTTTTTTTTAATTAATTTTTTTCAGATTCCAGATTTTCACATAGTTGTATCTTGGCCAAATATTGTCCTAAAGCTTATTTATTTATTTATTTATTTATTTTTCCAAAATTAATTTACCCTTATGACTGGTTTTGTGATCCAGGGTCACATATATTAGTAGATATGTATGCATACATTTTATTTATTTATTTATTTATTTATTCTTTGTTTGTTTTTTTTTTGTTTTTTTTCAGTTTTGACATTTTTATGATTATTAAATTTATTTCACAATTCTCATGAGCCTACTATATTGTTTAAATTGTATATATACATGGTAGTGTTATACTGACATCATTGCATGCTTTTTATGTAATGTTTTTTTTTTGGCATTACAAAAATTGCATTACAAGAATTTAGGAGAAAATGTTTAATTCTCACGGATATAATGTCAAAATACAAAAAAAATAATGTCAAAATAATCAAAAAAATTAAGTATTATGTAATGCTCCCTAAAACAGGCTTCATTTTAATATTTTTGGATACACTAATATAGTTTTAATTAATATTTTTATATTTTAATTTTAATTTTAATTGATTTTGTGTAATTTTCCTGGTCCACAAAACCAGTTGTTTTTTCAAATAGTTGTATCTTGACCAAATATTGTCTTATCCTAACAAACCATACATCAATGGAAATCTTATATCTTCATGATGTGTAAATCTTGAATTAATAAAGTTGACCCTTATGACTGGTTTTGTGATCCAGGGTCACATATATTAGTACATATGTATGCATTAATTGTATTTATTTATTTATTTATTTATTCTTTGTTTGTTTTTCAGTTTTGACATTTTCATGATTATTAAATTTACTTCACAATTCGCATGAGCCTACTATATTAAGTTGTATTTATACATGGTAGTATTTGTTATACTGACATCAGTGCATGCTTTTTATGTAATGTTTATGTTTTTTTTGTTTTTTTTTGCATTACAAAAATTTAGGGGAAAATGTTTAATTCTCATGGTAACAATGTCAAAAAAAAAAAAAAATGTAATAATCCCTAAAACAGGCTTTATTTTCTTCATGCAAACAGTTATTTTAGCATCACGGAGATGCTAATATAGTTTTATTAATATTTGTATATTTTCATTTTCATTTTCATTTATTTTTAGTCAGTTTGTTTTGTATTTTTGTCATTTTTTATTATTTTTGTAATATGTGATCCTGGATCACAAAACCAGTCGTAAGTAGCACAGGTATCAAAATTATGGGTCAAAATTCTTTCATGTCAAAAATAATTAAATAAAGATATTAATTTGATATTAAATAAAGATCATGTTGCATGAAAATATTTTGTAAATTTCCTACTGTAAATATATCAAAACTTAATTTTTGATTAGTAATATGCATTGCTAAGAACTTCATTTGGACAACTTTTAAGGTGATTTTCTCAATATATTGATTTTTTTTTTTTTTTTTTTGCACCTTCAGATTCCAGATTTTCAAATAGTTGTATCTCGGCCAAATATTGTCCTTTTTTATTCCTCCAATATTGACCCTTATGACTGGTTTTATGGTCCAGAGTCACATATATTAGTACATATGTATGCATTAATTTTTATTTATTTATTTATTTATTCCTTGTTTGTTTGTTTTTTGTTTATTTTCATGATTATTAAATTTATTTTACAATTTTCATGAGCCTACTATATTAACTTGTATTTACACATTGTAGTATTTGCTATACTGACATCAATGCATGCTATTATATAGGTTTTTTTTAAATATAATGTTTAATTCTCATGGATATAATGTCAAAATACATAATAAATAAATAAATAAATAAAATTGTAATAATCCCCAAAATAGGCTTCATTCTCTTCATGCAAGACATTAGCATCACTGAGACACTAATATAGTTTTTATTAATACTTTGAATTTTTATATTTTTATTGTATATTTCATTAGAATTTATTTTTAGTCTTTTTTCTGTATTTTTGTGTCATTTTATTATTTTTTGTAATATGCCTATTTTTATTCATTTTTATTAGTTATTTTAGCACTTTAACTTAAACGATTGAAAATAAGACATTTTGCCCTGGCATAAAATAAAATAAAATAAAATAAAATAAAATAAAAAGATAATTTTTTTAGTTTTATTTAAATTTTTTTGAAGTTCATTTAATTTAAATTAACGTCTTTTTTATGGCTTTTTACTAATCCTAATAACCCCGAGAGATAAAATTCTTCATTCTGATTTCCTCACGAGATTCAGGTCTTGAAACTGATCTCTGATTAACAAGGAACCTGTCTAAAGCGTTTCAGCCGCTGCTCGCTCTGCATGAATAATGTGTGTTAATGGAGTTTGACTGTATGATGAGGAAGGAGTTGCAGGGCAGGAGTCTGTCAGACAGCACTTCACATGCATTATGAGCCACACACACACACACAGGATGTTAATATCTGGCTGATTCAGCACAGATCCTGACACGAGCTTCACACTGATCTGCATGAATGCATGTGAATGCATGTGAATGCACAAACACACATGCATGTGCCTGTTTGTACAGGCTGTTTCTGGAGCTCACAGGCGTTTGCATGCACAAACACACTCAGATTGCCTTCAAAAAGCGTAGAGAGCTTTAATATGATGAGTTGTCAGAAAAACCCATGAGTTTCGGTTAATCTATGAGTTTTGTCTTGATATTTGATGGCTTTTTCTGATTTACAATAAAAGTTAGTGTACTGTTTTTACCTGGTTTTTTTGTGCATGATGTATTTTTTATGCTTATGTTGATGCTTTATTCTAAGAAAGGTGCTATGTAAATGAAAAAAGACTGACCTGAGTGAATACACGCGGCAGTGTTTCGTCGCGATCCGCTGCGCCAGACTGAACCTGCGGTCCAAACACAGAACCCACGACCCATGATGCTGTGCGTCAAAGACGGGCGCAGACGCGGGTCTCTCGCAAGACACCTTCACACGCACAAACACTGAAGATCACTCATCAAACTGAATGAAGTCTGTGTGTTTATGTGTGAGCGGTGGGATGGTACAGTACCTGCGGTGTGGAGATGTATCTGAGGAATCGATCCGCTTCCTCCTGTAAAGCGCGAGTCTCGGCGGCCCACGGCTCCAGCTCGATCTTCCATCTGGGAATCTACATAAACACAGTTAGTGAAAACACACATCAGTGGATTTATTTAGAAAATAAGGCTGTGATGGACAGTAATGTCTGCTCAATATATCGACTCTGCCATTTTCCTACATTTTCCTTCAGGAGGCTTCATCAAACATCTTCATTGCTGTCTGTGAGGTTGGATCTTATTTGTGTTTTTCTTTTAGCAAATGTAACCTTGTTTCGTCTAAGATTTCCCAGTCTTGAAACCTCAAGATGCTACATATTTTATTCTTATTTGTAAAGTTGAAGATTCATGAGGATGTGCAACAGATAAACTATCTTTTGTTTGATTGTTTTTAATATAGTATTTATTAATATTTAGACTACAGTAGCTTTTATGTTTATATTTTCTGTTTTCATGTCAATTTTATGTGGTTTTTAATTTTTTTTCTTTTTTCTATTTTTCTAATTTATTTTAGTGTTCGTAATTTTAGTATTTAAACAAAAGCAACATTTTAGATTTTTTATTTTTTTTAAGTTTTTTTTTTAAAATCTGATATTTATATTTAATTTTATTTCATCTTTTTTGTAGTTTTATTTTTAGATATATTTTTTATTTATTTACATTTTATTAGTGGTAGTAATATGGTAGTTTTGGTTTTTGAAAAAAAAAATATATAACAGTATGACAGTGCTATTATTTTTACTTTATTTATTTACTTATTTTTACATTTATTTTTGTTTTTGTTGTATAACATCATTTTCTTTATTATTAAACTAAATTTATCCCAGAATTAGTAGTAAGTATTTGGAAGTATTTGTTTGACTTACAAACAAAATTAATGATTTTTGTTACAGTATGACGGCGCTATTTTTTAATATTATTTATTTATTTACATATTTTTGTATTTTATTGTTATTTTTGTATTTTGACATACTTTTCTTTATTTTTAAACAAAATTGATCCCACAGTTAGTGGTAGTAATATGTTTTTTCTGACTTACTATTATTTTTATATTATTTATTTAATTAATTAATTAATTATGTAATTATTTTAACATTTTATTTTTGTATTTTGACATCAATTTTTTCATTATTAAACTTAGTGGTAGTAATATGCTAGTATTTTACTGACTTACCAAAAAAATAATTTTGATTACAGTATGACAGCACTATTATTTTTTTATTATTTATTTATTTACTTACTTATTTTTACATTTTATTTTTATTTTTGTATTTTGACAATTTTCTTCATTATTAAACACAATTTATCCCGCAATTAGTGGTAGTAATATGGTAGTATTTTTTGACTTACAAAAAATTAAGGATTATTACAGTATGACAGCACTTTTTTTGTATTATTTATTTATTTATTTACTTACTTTTTTTTGTATTTTGACTATTTTCAGCAAAATTGATTTTGTTTTGAATTTTGACAAAAATGATGATTTTTATTACAGTATTACAGGGCTATTATTTCTATATTGTTTATTTATTTATTTACTTATTTATTTATTTTTTTATTTTTTTTTGTATTTTTTTTTTTTGTATTTTGACTATTTTCTTCATTATTAAACACAATTTATCCCGCAATTAGTGGTAGTAATATGGTAGTATTTTTTGACTTACAAAAAAAAATTAATGATAAATGATAAATTATTACAGTATGACGGCGCTACTATTTTGTATTATTTTTTTATTTACTTACTTATTTTAACATTTTATTTTTTGTATTTTGACATAATGTTCTTCATTATTAAACACAAGTTATCCCACAATTAGTGGTAGTTTTTTTTTTCAATTTACAAAAAATATTTTTTTTTTATTACAGTACGACAGCGCTATTATTTTTACATTATTTATTTATTTATTTACTTACTTATTTTTACATTTTTTTTTTTAATATTTTGACATAATTTTGTTCATTATTAAACACAATTTATCCCCCAATTAGTGGTAATAATATGGTAGTTTTTTTTTTTCAACTTACAAAAAAAAATAATTATTTTTATTACAGTATGACAGCGCTATTATTTTTACATTATTTATTTATTAATAATTTTCCTCATTAATTTATTCCACATTTAGTGGTAGTAATATGGTAGTATTTGTTTGACTTAAAGAAAAATGTATTGATTTTTATTACAGTATTACAGCGCTATTATTTATATATTATTTATTTTTTATTTATTTACTTACTTATTTTTACATTTAATTTTTATTTTTGCAGTCTGACATAATTTTCTTTAATATAAAACACAATTTATCCCAGTATGACAGTGCTATTTATATATTATTTATTTGTTTGTTTTGCTTGCTTGTTTCTGCATTACAATAATGAAAAGTTTAAAAATAATTAATTGTCTTGAAAATATGTCATAAATTGTAATAATACATATTCATATGGTTCTTCATTTTTTTTTTTTTTTTATATCCAACTGAAATATTTCAAACCAAACCAAATGTTTCTTGAAAACATTGTTTACATTGACACTTTCCATTTTGTTCTGTAGAATCCCTGTAACAACAGCTTTTCATCAATGACATCATCATCCTCCTCCAGGAAGTGATATGATTTTGGCAGGAAACAGCAGCAGATTCATCAGTAAGTGTTTATTATCAGTATTATATCACAGATGTGTGTGCTGCTCTGAAGTCTGTTAGAAACACTGTTGTTTTCAGTTGAAAGGCCTGATTCAGCTGCTCTCAGTCTGTCTATTTCCGGCTTGTTTTACTCCACAGCTTTTTTTTATTAGTTACAGATTCCAGATGACGCTGTGACTTTTATTAGAACTGCATTTTTTCCATCCCTCTTACAAATGTCAAACAAACCAGGTTCAACAAGAGCACAACATCTGGGTTGTTTAAGTAAAAGAGTCACATTGCTTCATCCTCCCAAGTGCCTTTGCTTACTTCATAAATATTAGTACGTGTTCTCTCGCGGTTGTTCTCTGTCTGCCGTTCAATTATGATGTGCATTAAGAGTCCACGTTCTTATAATCCATCTGTGCTGTTCTTAAAGGAACAGTTCACCCAAAATTAGCTGAAAATGTGCTCACCGTCAGGTCATCCAAGATCAGGATGAGTTTCTTTCTTCATCAGATTTGGAGAAATGTGTCATTCCATCATTTGCTCACCAATGGATGTGAATGGGTGCCGTCAGAATGAGAGTCCAAACAGCTGATAAAAACATCCCAAGTAATCCACACCACTCCAGTCCATCAGTTAACAACGTGAGAAGACAAAAGTTGAAAAAAATTCTGACGGCACCCATTCACATCCACTGGTGAGCAAGTGATAAAATTGCATATTTCTATAATCTGATAAATCTGATAAAGAAACAAACTCATCTACATCATTTTTGGGTGAACTATTTCCTTTTTCTGTTTTAGGGATGAAGAAATAACTTTTAGGGGTCTTAATTTTCTTCTAGGACTAATAAAATCCCAGCGAGTCTCTCTCACCCATGTATCGTCGGCTGCTGAATCTGTTGCTCTGTTTGCACAGCTGGCTTCAATTAATCCCTGATATCCTTCCTGCTGCCGCTCTCAGACACGCAGAAGCCCTCGGGGCTCATATTATAGAAACACTCGCTGTGAAACACCAAACACATTCAGTGCTCATTTACAAACTGTGATATTTAAATTACAAGTTTGATAGCAAACATCACAAGTGGAATATTTGAGGAGAAGTGGGACAAGTTCAGAATATGAGGGAATATCATTAACCCAAATATCTCGAAATATAACAGAGGTTCCCTGAAAACCGGCTGTGTGTCGTCAAATGATCATACGTGTGTAAAAGTGTTTGTTTGGATCACTAATTAAAAACTGTAGTGCTTGCCTTCACAAACACAGTACAAATGCTTTTTGTGGATATTTGGAGTTTGTTTACATGGTAAATTAAACTCATTTTTATATTAGAACAGAAAAATAATTTTGTGACATTGTTTTTTTCATAGTTTTTTTTCCCCTTCAAGTTAGCATTACGTTAAATCAGGTTAAAACACACTAACAAAATGCTAGCAGCATGCTAACTAACAACATGCTAGTACCTTGCTAATCAGGCTAGAATCTTGCTAGTAATATGCTAATCATGCTAACAACATGTTAGTAACATGCTAACCGTGCTAGAAACATATTAGCAGCATGCTAATCATGCTAGAAACATGTTAGCAGCATGCTAATCATGCTAGCAGCATGATAACTTGTTGATCATACTAGCAACGTGCTAGTAACAGGCCAATCATAACAACATGTTAATAACATGCTAGGACCTTGCTAATCATGCTAGAAACATGCTAGTAATATGCTAATCATGCTAGCAACATGTTAATTATGCTAGAAACATGTTAGCAGCATGCTAATCATGCTAGCAACATGTTAGTAACATGCTAATCATAACAACATGTTAATAACATGCTAGTACTTCGCTAATCATGCTAGTAATATACTAATCATGCTAACAACATGTTAGCAGCATGTTAATCATGCTAGCAGCATGATAACTTGTTGATCATACTAGCAACATGCTAGTAACATGCTAATCACAACAACATGTTAATAACATGCTAGTACCTTGCTAATCATGCTAAAAACATGTTAGCAGCATGCTATTCATGCTAGAAACATGTTAATCATGTTAGAAACATGTTGGTAACATGCTAATCATGCTAGCAGTATGTTAATAACTTGCTGATCACACTACCAACATGTTAGTAACAGGCTCATTATGTTAAAAATATATTAGCAGCATGTTAATCTTGGTAATCATGTTAAAAACATGCTAGTAACATGCTAATCATAATAACAGCATGTTAGTAACATGCTAGTACCTTGCTTATCATGTTAGCAACATGCTAGTCATGCTAGAAACATGTTAGCAGCATGCTAATCATGTTAAAAACATGCTAGTAACATGCTAGTCATGTTAAAAACATGCTAGTAACATGCTAAACACGTTAACATGTTAGTACCTCATGTTAGCAACATCCTAGTAACATGCTAATCATGTTAGAAGCATGTTAATACCTTGCTAATCATGCTAGCAACATCCTAGTAACATGCTAATCATGCTAAAAACATGCTACTGACATGCTAGTCATGCTACAAACATGCTAGTAACTTGCTAATCATACTAAGAACATGCTAGTAACATGCTAATCATTCTTGAAACATGTTAGCAACAATGCTAGTCATGCTGGAAACACCCTAGTAACCACCCCGGGTACTATAGCAGCTGCAAAGCAACAACCTAGCAACAAGCCTAGGTACTCTAGCAACCACCGTGGGTACCCTTGCAACCACATAGCAACACCATAGCAACCACCGCAACTGCCCTAGCAACCACCTTAGGTACTCTATCAACTGCATAGCAACACCCTAGCAACCACCATGGGTACCCTAGCAACCACTTTGAGTACCCTAGAAACAACCCTAGAAAGCACCCCAGGTACCCCAGTAATATGTTTTTGTATTTATCTGTTTTTTCTGATGGACTGTACTGCCTTGAAAACATTCAAACTTGAAGCTTATAAAATGTTTTCAGACTTTCTGGCTAATCTTTCTCAAGCCAGAAATCTTTTGTAACATTATAAATATCTTTACTGAAACTTTTGATCAAGTTAATGCTTTTTTGATAAGTACAAGTATTCATTTCTTAATTTTCAGCCAAAAAGTTGAGAATGTTTTGCACATTTGTGTCTCAGTTGATGTGTATCACACCCTTCATATGGTTCCAACAGAGATTGTAAACTCATCATGCTGAATCTGTATTTTCAAAGATGTGTTCATGTGGCTTACCTAAATATCAGACAGTCGTCTGCACAGTTTCAATGCTTTTAACATTTTGTTTTTCCCCTGAGGTCCATTTCTAATGTCAGTCAGTACTTCTGACGCTGTACCTTTAAGACATCTGTATGTAAATGAGCGTAGTTCATTAGGATGCGTCACATTCTTGCATACCGGAACGGCTTTGATATGTAAATGTGGGCGGTCATATGTTAATGAGCTCAGGTTCACGTATGAGTCGTTTTAACAGTTTAGTTTCAATAATTAGTCCAAGTGCACTGAAAAAGGAGCTTTGTGTGGCGCTTGTGTGGTCAGAGGTCAAAGGTCAGAGGTCAGGCTCTGCGTCTATCTGCTCCAGAGAGTGTGAAAGTCCTCAGAAGAGCAGGACGGCATGAATACGCTTTTGTTTAAGAGTCTTTCTGGCACGAACAGTCAGCAGCAAACAGGAAACAGAAGCGCGTTCGTGTGTTTGAGAGTCCGGATGGATTCTGTTAGCGCTCAGAAACTGGAAAAATATGAATCTGTGGAGTAAACTGTATCTAAAGTTCCTTCGTTCTCCATCATTTTCTTTACATCAGCATGTTGTAATGAGCACACAGATGCTTTGAAATCAGTGGTTCTCAATCAGGACGCCACTTAAAATTGTTAAAATTATGGCAAAACAAGCTTTAAAGTAAGCATAAACATTATGTAATCTGACATCATATTTCATGTTTTAATTTGTTCCCTCGACAACTGCCATTATGTTAAATTTTATTGAATTTTTCTATTAAATCAGGGTTGAAAAACTCTACAAAAATAAATCCCTTTAAACACAAACTGTAAAAATCATGTAAATTTATTGATAATAAATAGTGCAAACCCTCATGAACTTTTAAAAACTGAAACATATTAAATTTAATTGTTTAAAAAAAATTAATTGATTGATTTAATTATTTGGAATTATTTTATTTATTGTATTATTTTATCTATTTTAATATAGTGCACTCCTAGTTTATGTCAATACATTTAATTTGCTTTAAATAATTTAGTTGATTTTATTTATTTTAAATTTTAATTAATTAATTAAATTATTTATTTTTAAATATTTTATATAGTGCCACTGCTACTGAATGAGGGTAATTTAAATATTTTATTTTAATTTATTAATGTAATTACTTATAATTATTTTATTTAGTTCTTTTGATATAGTTCAATTCCTAGTTTATGTAAAATAATTTTAATTTAATTATCTTATTTTAATACATATTATTATTTCATTGTTTTTATATAGTATCACTCCTAGTGAATGAAAATAAGGGTAATTGAAATATTTTAATTTATTAATGTAATTATTTATAATTAGTTCTTTTAATATAGTTCCATTTCTAGTTTATGTAAAATAATTGTAATTGAATTATCTTATTTTAATACATATTATTATTTAGAATTATTTTTATTTCATTGTTTTTATATAGCACTCCTAGGTTATGTAAATAAATTTAATTTGTTTTACTTAATTCAGTTGATGTTATTTATTTTACATTTTATTTAATTCATTTACTTATTTTTTTTTATTAAAATTCCTGGTCATTCCTGGTGAATGAAAATAAGGGTCATTTAAATATTTAAATTAATTAATGTAATTATTTATTATTATTTTATTTAGCATTTAGTTTTTATTTAGATTATATATAGTTCCATTCCTAGTTTATGTAAAATAATTTTAATTCAATTATCTTATTGTAATACATATTATTATTTATAATCATTCCATTTCATTGTTTTTATATAGCACTTGTAGTTTATGTAAATAAAAAGTATTTTTATTTCAAATATTTGAATTAGTTTAATATAGTACCACTTCAAGTTCATGTAAATGAAGTTTAATAATGATATTTTATTTGAATTAATGTAATTATTTATAATTGTTTTATTCAGTTAGTTTTGGTGTTATTCCGTCCTAGTTTACAGTAGATTAAAAACAGCTTTGTCATTACAGCAGAAGTACCAGAAATATCATGAAAAGCCTTCAGATGTTGTCTTTGACACTGGAGCCCTTGAAGTCAAACAGGTTGAGAAACGCTAAAAAGGTTAGAAGGTCTGTCTGTCTGAAGATGTCTGTATGCGAGACTCTCACTCACCCGTCTGTGATGTTTGGGCGCCGAGCAGCACGTGGATCCAGCATCGCTCGCAGCATCTGTTGCCGTGGTGACGGTCCTGTGATGCGGGCTCTGTTTCTGGAGTCTCAGACCCTCGAGCTCCATGTAGACGTGAGCGCAGACGCAGAGCAGAGACAGCAGCAGACACACGCGCAGGAGCAGACACGCGCTCATCCTCTTCCTGCAGCTGCGCAGCACCTTCATCTCACCTTTCAGTCCGTGGATTCAGCCGTAAGCGTCTCCATCCTCAACAGTTGATCTGGACAGTATGACAGCATAAACAGATTCTGCTTTACATTTTATCATGCATGCATACTGTATAAACATATAGCTATTAGCATATTTTGAAGAACCAGGGTTCTGCTGATATATTAATTATTTAAAAAAATAAGTCTACACCTAGAAAGTCATGAAAATTAATAATGATTATAACTTTTTAACAGCATTTCTGTTTGTTTTGCTTTACTTTGTTTTGCTTTTACACATGATAGCAAAAAATGTATAGTAAAGTAAATTTGATAAAGTAAGTTTAAGTTTAAAATCCCTTTATTCACAGATGACTATAAAATTAATGTGAATTCACTGATAATACATTTAATACAACTTTAGTTATAATAGTTATTTAATCATTTATCATTTTTTTTATTTTAATTAAATTATTTAATTATTTATAATTATTTAATATAGCACCACTCCTAGTTTATGTAAACAAAGTTTTAATTTTATTTTATTTTAATAAATACATTATTTATAATTTAAGTAATTTAATTAATAATTTAATTTAAATAATATAATTTAAGTGCTATTTAATGCAGTGCTCGTAGGTCATGTAAATAAAGTTTTAATCTAACTGCTTTATTTTAATCAGTTTATTTATAATTATATTAACTTATATTTATATTTATTATATTATTATATTTAATATTAGAATTAATTAGAGTAATTATTTTTATCCTAGTTTATGTAAATAAAAACCATAAAATAGTAAAAATATAAAATTAGTGTAAATTCATTGATAACACAGTGCAGACCCTAATGAACATTCAATAACTGAAAGTTATGGAATTAATTTATTTATAATAGTTATTTAATTATTTTAATTTTAATTAAATTATTTAATAATTTATAATTACTTAATGAAGATAAAAACATTTTTCAAATGTAATTGTTGTATTTTAAATACATTTATTTTGAACATTCAACAACTGAAACTTATGGAATTAATTTATTTATAATAGTTAATTATTTTATTAAATATTAAATTTAAATGTAATCATTTATAATTATTTTTTAATTTTAATTTAATTATTTAACAATTTATAATTATATATTAAAGATAAAAACATTTTTAAAATGTAATTGTTGTATTTTAAATAATTTTTTTGTATTATTTGTAATGAATTATTTTAGAATAGTGCATCTTCTAGTTTATGTAAATAAAAAAAGTAAAAAAAGAGAATTATTTGTTTATAATAGTTATTTAATTATTTTTATTTTCATTCAATTATTTAATCATTTAGAATTATTTAATATAGCACCACTCCTAGTTTACGTAAACAAAGATTTAATTTTATTTTTTAAGATAAAAGATATAATGCAACTCCTATTTATGTAAATAAAAAAAATGTATCATTTTAATTAAATTGTTATTTAATTATTTTAATATAGTGCCACTCTTAGTTTATGTAAATAGAAATGTTTAATTAGTTTAATTAATTAAATTATATATAATTATTTATTTAATAATTGTAATATAGTTTTAATAAACAATCTTTTTTTAAAGCTCACTTTCTATTTTCTTATCTCACTGGATAATCAAAAAATACTTTTATATATACTTATTTTATTTTTTGTGACACGGTTACTGTGAAATAATCTTATTTAATCATTATAGTTAATTTCAACTAATATTGCATATCTTAAAATCAACATTTTTATTGTTAACATTATTTAATGGAACTGAAATAAACAAACAGTGAACAGTTTTAGAGTTTTAACAGTTTTAACAGTATTTTAAAAAGATTACAAAATACACTGTAGAAAATTATGTGAATAAATGCACAAATATATATGTATAAAATATAAATCCAGGTTTATAAATAAAACAAAGACTCTACTACTTCAAAATTTCACATTTAATTTAATGTTACTAGCCATTTCTTTGTAATTACTTGTGAAACTGAGTGTAAATTAAAATTAAAATCTACACCAATTATTTTTTTCAGTGCATTTCATATACACTGCTCATTGTTTTATTGATCCCGCTCACCTCTTTCACCCTGTGCTCCTTGATCCTCGTCTCTCCATGTTTGTTTCATTCACTTCTGTCGTTCTTCTCTCCGTCCGCATGCGTTCAGATGCTCAGAAAGTCTTCGGTTACAAAGTCCAGCGTCGGTAAACATCATCTCCACGCCGCCGTGAGCGTCTGAGTGCAGGAGAACGTCATTCAGAGCTCTGGATCTCCCTCTCCTTCTAAACACACACATATTTGAGAGTCTCTCCACCCATACGCCTCTGGACAGATGAAGCTCTGTAACTCTAGACAAAGACACACACACACACTCCGCCCCCCGACTGGAGCCTCAGCACAATGTTGCATGTTCTTCACACAGAAATGCGCAAACCAGAGTCATGGGAACATCAATCAGAACGCCTGTAAGGAAAGAAGACATGCAATGAACTTTGATTTGACTCTTGTAATGTAAATCAATGAGATGTTTATACCACTGCAGCAGATACTGACTTAAAATGACCTAAATATCATTGGTCACTCTATATGTCCAATAATACATCTTAGCAGGGGCGTTTCTAGGATTTGAAAACATCTGGGGCTGGTGGCAAAACATCAGAGGCTAGTAGTGGTGGATGGGTGCTCACATCATAATTATGTAAGATTTTGTTAGACACAGGTGGGTGGACCTGGATCCTTCTAGGGAGGTCCGGGGGGGGGGCATGCCCCCAGTAAAAAAATGTATATATTTTAAAGTTAAATTTATTAATCTGAGCTATAAGTTAACCCATTTGCAGTGTGCACATTGAACAAAGAAAAAAGGTAGATGACCTGACTCACCCCTCTTCTGATACTCTGAAAACATTGGATCATGAGCTCATCGTGTGAGCAAAGTCATATTGTGCTTTCGATATTAGTTCATTAATGTCACATCCCTGTGGACTGTTTTGTTGGTTTCGCCCTCCTGTGCCCTTATTTGGTCTTTCCTGTTCCGTTTCTTGTTATGTCGTCATTGGTTTATTACTTACACCTGTCTGTGTCTCATTAGCTGCCCTATATAAGTTTGATTCAGTTCCATTGTCCGGACCTAAAAACTAAAATGTTCTGGGCTGAGGAATTCCTTTTGAATATCCAGCAGGAGGGAAGGCCTTTGGAACAGTATGTGGAGGAGGAAGGCCTCCAGGGCGGATCAGGGAGCTCAGGGAGCCATGGCGGGTCAAGGAGCTCGGGGAGCCACGGCAGGTCAGGAAGCTTGGGGAGCCACGGTGGAGCATACAGTCCGGGAAGCCATGGCGGGTCAGGGGAGCTCAGGGAGCTATGGCGGATTAGGAAGTTTGGGAGCCATGGCAGAGTATACAGTCCGGGCCATGGCGGATCAGGGAGCCCAGGAGCCATGGCGGAGTATACAGTCCAGGAGTCCATGGCGGATCAGAAAGCTCGGGGAGCCATAGCGGAGTATACAGTCCGGGCAGCCATGGCGGGTCAGGGAGCTTGGGGAGCCATGGCCGAGTATACAGTCCGGGAGGCCATGGCGGAAGCAGACAGTTCATAAGTATGTCAATTTGACAGATACTTTGCTAAAGCAGTGGCACAAAACAACATTGTTACACTATGAAAAAATAGTTCATATTAATCACTGCAAATAGCAAACATATCAAAGTATTATTACAAAATTATAACTTTACAAAATATATTACACAAATAAAATAATACATTTAAAAATACATATTTGCATGCAAAAATAGGGCCCCATTTTTTTTTCTTTTTTTTCTAAATTCTGTTTTTTTCTTTCTATTTTAATTTTTCTGGACTCCTTTTTAATGGGTAAATTTGATTTTATTAATAAAATTCATCTCTAATTAATTAAAATAATGAAACATACAATTTAACGTCAATTTATCAAGTTAAGTTATGTTTAGGGACCTTATATTTTATTTGTTTTTAGCACGCTGTTAGCATGATTAAGAAGTTACTAGCATGTTTCTAGCATGATTAGCAAACTTACTAGCATGTTGCTAGCATGATTAGCAAGTTACTAGCATGTTGTTAGCATGATTAAGAAGTTACTAGCATGTTTCTAGCATGATTAGCAACTTACTAGCATGTTGCTAGCATGATTAGCAAGTTACTAGCATGTTGTTACCATGATTAGCATGTTGCTAGCATGTTGTTAGCATGATTAAAAAGTTACTAGCATGTTTCTAGCATGATTTAGCAACTTACTAGCATGTTGCTAGCATGATTAACAAGTTACTAGCATGTTGTTAGCATGATTAAAGAAGTTACTAGATGTTTCTAGCATGATTAGAACTTACTAGCATGTTGCTAGCATGATTAGCAAGTTATAGCATGTTGTTACCATGATTAGCATGTTACTAGCATGTTGTTAGCATGATTAAAAAGTTACTAGCATGTTTCTAACATGATTAGCAACTTACTAGCATGTTGCTAACATGATTAGCAAGTTACTAGCATGTTGTTAGCAAGATTAAGAAGTTACTAGCATGTTTCTAGCATTATTAGCAGGTCAGTGTAAAGAGTTCAGAGTCTTGTGCACACTTGTGCTGATTAGTTCAATAAAACTGTAAATAGAAGTAGTTTTCAACAGCTGTCAGGGTTATGTGATGTCATTTTTTGCCTAAAGACAATCACAATCACAGCCAGATTTTAGGGATTAAACACATCTGAATTTAATGGTGTGCAATCTATTTTATCTCCCAAGACATAATCCATATGACTCTCTGTTCTTCATGTAGATTTGTTCTTTTATCAGTTATAAGATCAGATCATATGAGTATTTTCTGCGTGTGCGTCTCTCTCAACACCCTTTACAATTACAAACCATTACTTTTTTGCCAATAAATGCTACAAACCATATACGTGTGTGGATCAAATTTACATTTAATGTATGTGACATCTAACAGCTGTTTGTTTTCATTTAACATCAGTAAAATATGAAAAGGTGTGTCTAAACGTCTGTTTGTCTGTTCTAATGTTTACGTCTGTTTATCAGCTAGCGTTTATGGGAAATCAGTGTCAAACTCTATTAGCTGTATTCCGTCACAGTGTTTGTATGAACTTTGGACTCTGGGATGAATTTTAACAAGTGCCCACACATGAGTTTGGTCAAAAATCTAAAAACAGATTCATCTGAGGAGCGTGCTAAAGCATCATGGGAGACAATAAGCTCTGTGTTTTGCTACTTTTGAGCACCATCGCCTTGTCAAGTAAGTATTTCCAGTCAAGTCATATTAATTTCTGTAGCGCTGTATAAAATATAGACAGTTTCAAAGCAGCTTCAAAAAGTAAACAGGAAAATAACAGTGTTAATACTGTAAAATTCAACTCAACAGAAGACAATATTCAAGCTCAGTTCAGTGTATAGTTAATAAAATTAATGATTTGTTGCATAATTTTCATTCCAATGTCATGCAAATATTTGCACTGCGTAAAGCACTTTTCTTAAAATTTTTGTCTTGTTTTCCAGGACAAATATCTAAATCTTTTTTTTTTTATTATTTGAGATGCAAAATGCCATAATGAGTCTAATTTCCTGAAAAATGTATCAAAATTAAGTAGAAATGAGTAGAACGCATTTATTTTGTATTACAGAAGCGCAGGATGAAGGAGCGCCATGCTTGAGTATGTCTCTTAAAATTATTCTGCAGAATCTACATGCAAACCTACAGCTGTTCATATTCAATATTAAATGCACGTATGCACTTGATAATGTGTATTTAACGAGATGCTCTGCTTCTTCTAGTGGCCAAAAGATACAAACCCTTCAACAAGTATAAATACTTCTATAAGACAGAGTCCTTGAACACTTTAAACGAGGCGGTCAATGGCCCCGAGGCCAGCTGCAAGGTACCATACAAGTTAACTTCCCTATATCAAACACTAAACTTACTACCGTTTTATCAGTAATGCAGTGTGAATCTCGTATTAGGTTGAGATTGCAGTTCCTGGTACATGCAACTACATCTTACGCACCACTGACTGCAAGCTGAGAGAAGCAACTGGCATCGTTGCAGATGGAAACCCAGTGTTTGAAACAGCTGCTACCTCGGAGGACTTCAAAACTGCCATGGAGAAGTAAAAGCCTGTTCACACCAAGAATGATAACTATAACAATTCTGTTTAACATCCTGCTTTAAATCCACAAACTCTTCAAGTCTGATTCCAATCGAAATCTTTATATTGTTCATCTATGGCATTTTGATTCTTACATTTTTGGAACTGATTCAGATTCCTGGCTTTGGAATTGACTCTGTAATCAATTCCTCACTGTTGTTTTCAATCCTTTTTGTTTTTTTATTATAAAGGTTTGCACTTACGTCACGATTTGGTGAGTTTCTGTAACGGAGACTCCAGGGAAGCGGGATAGATCCAAGTGCGAGCTTTTATTATGCAGATCGTAGTCAAGACAGGCAGGGTCAATCACCAAACAAACAGTAATACGTAGGCAAAACAATAGCGTAATCCAGAAGAACAGGCAGAACGTCAAAATACCAGTGAGCAGTCCAGAAAGTAACAAATAAACAAGGCAATGGAACTAGGCAAAAACTATGGCATGGAACAAGGCAAAACAATGACAAAAACAAAACCGTGGAATATAACAAAACAGGGCAATGAAATAGGAGAAAACGCTTAGTAGAGTCCGCACAGCAAAACAATACTTCGCGGGGCCTGTTTGGTTTAGGCCTCCTTAAATGGCCACCAAACAGGAAGTTACCAGTGAAGCAGCAGAGGGAGCAGCAACAGGCAGTCAATGGGTGAGGGCTCCCTCTGCTGGCGTGGCGTTACAGAACCCCCCCCACACCCCCCCCCCAGGAGCGACTCCTGGCGCTCAAGCAACAACAGTCCAGGAGGGTGGGGGAACAGAGGCAAAACAGGGGGTGGGACGGGGGGCCAGGTCCGTGCAGAGGAGGTGGGCCTGGATCATGGAGCAGGGACAGACAGTGAAGCACTGGAGGACCTGGACCATGGAGCAGTGGCAGACAGTGAAACACTAGAGGACCTGGGCCATGGAGCAGTGGCAGACAGTGAAGCACTGGAGGACCTGGACCGTGGATCAGTGGCAGACAGTGGAACCCTGGAGGACCTGGACTGTGGAGCTGTGGCAGACAGTGGAACCTTGGAGGACCAGGGCCGTGGAGCTGTGGCAGACAGTGGAACCCTGGAGGGCCTGGGCCGTGGAGCTGTGGCAGACAGCAGACACCTCTGGAGGTCCCTGGGCACAGGCAATAGCAGACAGGAGTGGAACCTTGGAGACCTGGGCAGTGGAGCAATAGCAGACAGTGGAACACTGGGGAGCCTAGGCAGTGCAGTAGCAGAAATTGGAAATTTGGAGGACCTGGGCATTGGAGCAATGGCAGACGAACTGGAACACTGGAGGGCCTGGGCCGTGGAGCAGTAGCAGATTGTGAAACACTGGAGGGCCTGGGCCGTGGAGCAATGGCAGAGTAGGTAGAGCAGGGAGCCATGGCGGGGCAGGCAGAGCAGGCAGAACAGGAAGCCATGGCGAAGCAGGCAGAGCAGGCAGAACAGGAAGCCATGGCGAGGCAGGCAGAACAGGCAGAACAGGAAGCCATGGCGAGGCAGGCAGAACAGACAGGAGCAGAGATATCCACAGTGGAGCTAGTGATATCCATAGCAGAACAGTGTTTTCACTGACGATTGCCTTGGCCGTGGCATGACAGGCAGAGAGTTCATGATTGGCCTTCTTGATCGTGACATGGCGGGCAGAGTTTCCATGATAGGCCTTCTTGACCGTGACATGACAGGAAGAGGGTTCATAGGAGGACGCCGCCCCCATAGGAGGTTCTGCAGCCGGAGTCACCACCTCCGGGGGCATTGGCGCAGACTTATGGTCAGACATGGCAGTGAGTTCATGAGTGGACGCCACCTCCTTTGGAGGATCTACAGTGTGCGCTGACACCTCTGGAGATATAGGCGCGAACTCGTGGACTGAGGAGGCCTCTGGAGCAGACTCGTGGACAGACGAGGCCTCTGGAGCAGACTTGTGGACAGATGAGGCCTCTGGAGCAGACTCGTGGACAGACGAGGCCTCTGGAGCAGACTCGTGGACAGACGAGGCCTCTGAACCAGATTCGTTGATAGAGGAGGCCTCTAGAGCACAGCGTGCTGCCCACACACTGAAAATGGCGATGGCCATTACAGGCAGCACAGTAGATAGTGGGGTGTCTGTTGACCTCGAGGGTGCTGATGCTATGGACTTATGGCTTGGGAGCATGGGCTCTTTGTGGCTTGGGAGCGTGGGCTCTGCGTGGCTTGGGAGCGTGGGCTCTGCGTGGCTTGGGAGCGTGGGCTCTGCGGATACGTGACGAGGCTTAGGGGGGTCAGCTGATAGGTGACGAGGTTCTAGGGGGTCAGCTGAGACGTGACGAGGCTCTGGAGGATCAGCTGAGACATGACGAGGCTCTGGAGGATCAGCTGAGACATGACGAGGCTCTAGAGGATCAGCTGAAACGTGACGTGGCTTTGGAAGGTCAGAGGGGACCTGGTGATGTTCTGGTAGGACAGCTGTTTCTTGACTTGATTCATGGAGGTCTGCCATGACTTGACTTGACTCAGGGAGGTCTGCCGTGGCTTGACTTGACTCAGGGAGGCCTGCCGTGGCTTGACTTGACTCAGGGAGGCCTGCCGTGGCTTGACTTGACTCGTGAAGAACAGTGGTGACTTGACCTGGCTCGTGAAGGTCAGCTGTGATTTGACTTGGCTCATGAAGGTCAACTGTGGCTTGACTTGGCTCACCAAAGGTCAGCTAGCGGCCCAGCTCATGAGGTCAACTGTGAAAGCGACTTGGCTCGAAGGGATAGCAGCAGCAACTTGTCTTGGCTCATGAAGATCTACTGCCAACAGCAGCTTGGGAAGTCAATTTTGTTTTGAAAGCAGCTTGTAGAAGATCGGTGAGTGACTTTTGCCCTGACTTGAGGGCTACAGCTATAGCTTTACCGCAGCACAGAACCAATAGCTGTAACCCGGCTGGACACCCGGAAGAGCAACCTGACCTGACTTGACACAGGAAGCAGCAGCGGCTTGATGCTGGAACAGCTGCAGCCCGGCGACACTGGAACAACAGCTGTAACGGTGACTTGACTCTGGAACAACAGCCGTGACCCTGACTGAGACTTGGAAACTTGACTTGACTCAGGTGACGCAGCTGCAACTTGACTTGACTTGGAAACTTGACTTGACTCAGGAAACTCAGCTGCAACTTGACTTGACTCAGGAACAGCATGGCTTGACTCAGGAACAACAGCAGTGAATTGGCTTGACTCGTGGGACACAGCTGTGACTTGGCTTGACTCGTGGGGAACAGCTGTGACTTGGCATGGCTCATAGAGAACAGCTGTATCTTGGCTTGACTCATGGGGAACAACAGCTGTATCTTGGCTTGGCTCGTGGAAGACAGCTGTTTCTTGACTTGGCACAGAAAGTGTAGCCCTGACTTGACTTGACACTGGAGGATCAGGCATCACTTGATTTGTTTTGGGTGCAGCAGACATGGCGAGATGAGATTTGGGTGAGATGATTTTGATATGATGAGGCTCAGGCATGGCAGCCATCTTGGCTGGGGACTCCGACGGGGCAGCCATCTTGTGAACAGGCTTGGGTATGGCGGCCATCTTGTGAACAGGCTTGGGGATGGCGGCCATCTTGTGAACAGGCTTGGGGATGGCGGCCATCTTGTGAACAGGCTTGGGGATGGCGGCCATCTTGTGGACTGGCTCTGGAATGGTGGGCATCTTGTGGACTGGCTCAGGGATGACGGCCATCTTGTGGACTGGCTCTGAGATGGCGGCCATGGCAGGTGCAGACTCTGGAGCGGCAGGCATGGCGTGAGCAGGCCCTGGAGCGGCAGGCATGGCGTGGGCAGGCCCTGGAGCGGCAGGCATGGCGTGAGCAGGCCCTGGCTGGGCAGACGTGGCGCGAGCAGGCTGTGGCTTGACAGGCATGACATGAACAGGCTTTGGCTTGGTGGACGTGGCCTGAGCAGGCTTTGGCTTGGCAGGCATGAAGTGAACAGGCTTTGGCTTGGTGGACGTGACTTGAGCTGGCTTTGGCTTGGCAGGCATGGCGTGAGAGGGTTCTGGCGTGATACTAACTATTCCAGACATGACAGAAAAGTTGTGAGATACTGGGGGATAACAGGGTTCCTCATCCGCAGTCCCCACAGTAAATGGTGAACCAGCCAACCAGAGTGCACAGTCAATGTATTGCTGTAGTGTAGCCGAGCATTTATTGTCTGGCATGAGATTGTACAAATTGTTCTTAAGTCCATTGCAGAAAATACCTTTCAGGGCAACATCATTAAAGTCTACCAAATGGCACAACTCACAAAAATCTGCCACATATTTCTCTATAGCCCGATTACCTTGACGCAGGCAGAGGAGGCGTGATGCTGGGTTCATGGTGATCTGTGTCCAAAAGCTGCTGGATCTTTGAGGCGGCGAAGTATTCTGTAACGGAGACTCCAGGGAAGCGGGATAGATCCAAGTGCGAGCTTTTATTATGCAGATCGTAGTCAAGACAGGCAGGGTCAATCACCAAACAAACAGTAATACGTAGGCAAAACAATAGCGTAATCCAGAAGAACAGGCAGAACGTCAAAATACCAGTGAACAGTCCAGAAAGTAACAAATAAACAAGGCAATGGAACTAGGCAAAAACTATGGCATGGAACAAGGCAAAACAATGACAAAAACAAAACCGTGGAATATAACAAAACAGGGCAATGAAATAGGAGAAAACGCTTAGTAGAGTCCGCACAGCAAAACAATACTTCGCAACTTCCTGCTGAAAATGGCCTCCTTATATTGCCACCAAACAGGAAGTTACCAGTGAAGCAGCAGAGGGAGCAGCAACAGTCAGTCAGTGGGTGAGGGCTCCCTCTGCTGGCGTGGCGTTACAGTTTCCCTGATGCGCGGCCATCGATTGCATGGTTAATGTACTACTGAATACATTGTTCTGCTAATTTATACTGTCTAAACCACAAAAAAAAAGTGTGGAAGCTGCTAAATCATATGGAAAAGGACTTTAATATTAGGCTAAATTGCACCTACCTGACCAGAAACAATTAGAACAAACCAGAATGTTGTCAAGATTCTTGCCCTGGAAATCCTGGTTCAGTTACCACAAATGCCTTTTGTTCCTCAGACAGTTTTTTGCACTCTTCTCCATGATTTGTTATAACTTTTGACAGTCTAAAGTACTCTAAATGTTTTTCCCAGTTTGACCGATTAGTACAGCCCAAAACATGACAATAATTGAACATTTTCAGCAGCAATAATCAGCAAAATATGCGAGTTCGTTCATTTCAGTGGCATTGTTTACATTCAGTGCTGCCAATATGGCCGACTGATGGCGCGTCGTGAAAACACTGTATTGATTGGATGAATGTGTTTACTTAACTGTGTTAACTTTTTTAGGTTCATTCATGTTGTTTTAAGGTGCTATAGAAATAAACCTTGACCTTGACCTTTTACACCAGGGGTGCTCAACCCTGGTCCTGGAGATCGACTTTCCTGCAGAGTTCAGCTCCAACCCTGACCAAACACACCTGAGCCAGCTAATTAGGATCTCAAGGAGCACTTGATAATTACAGACAGGTGCAGGAAAGTCAATCTCCAGGAACAGGGTTGGTCTCCAGACTATTTTTATGTAGTCTGGAGAGGCGCTTCAAACCTTCCATTGTGGACAACGGCATTTTAAAAACTAGTTTATTCTTTTTATGTATTTTAGACACCTAAAAATCCACTTTTGTGCATCAGATGTCTGTATTGTATGTTTTCCTTTGGAACTGATACTCGATTCCTAAAGCCTCAGAATTGATTCTTTTTGGAATCGATTCCCAACCCTACATTTATCAGATTAAAACGATTGTTAAAACTGTACAGTTATAGTTATTGTCCATGGTGTGAACGAACCTCAAGTTATGTAAAATGAGTCCAAGTTAATTATGAATCTGCAAGAATGACTTATATCAGTTGCTTGTTGTGATACTAGATGTTCCTATTCAACTAACTTGTCTCTTTTTGTTCAGACATCCTCTGAAGTTCACCATTGGCGGAGACAATGACATCAAGCTTTTCCCTGAGGAGGATGAGCTTATAAACATCCTCAACATCAAGAGGGGAATCATCTCTGCTCTTGCTGTCCCTATGCTTGAGGAGGACGGGAACAAAGAGATGGTTCGTTGATAAACTTCATTCTTGAAAGAGAAAGGATGCTCACGCCAAATCCACCTCTGATGTTGAGACTGTTTCTGTTTCCAGCCCACCATCTATGGTCTGTGTAAAACTGACTACGCCGTGAAAACCTGCGAAGACGTCACTCTCAACAGAGACCTGTCCAAGTGTGACAAGTTCATACCAATCAAGGACCACACCAGTCCTTTGGCCCTCATCACTAGCATGGTAAATCCTTAGACCTAGGTTTGAGTTTTGTGTAAAATCCCAGTGGAGACGAGTGGAGTGAGATCTCCAATGTTCTTCTTTCTCTCCTCCAAAGCACCATCCTCTTGCTAAGCTGATCAGGAGCAACCAAACCTGCAACTACAAGTTTGACAAAGAACAGCACCACATGATTTCTGGAATTTGCACTGATAAACACGTTCTTCAGCCTTTCTCTTACAAGTAAGTGTATTAAATCACTTTACTGTAGCTCAAACTGTAGAGCAAGGTTATAGATTTGATTCCTAGGGAACTGATAACATGCACATCCAGAATACAATGGTAGATGCTTTAGATAAAAACATCTGCAAAATGCATAATTGTTAATTACTTGGTTTGTCTATATGGCTATGACCAGGGGAAGATATGAAGCGACCAGTACTGGTAAACAGGCCTTGAATCTTTTGAGAGTTGCTAAGTACAAAGACAGAGTCTTTGACCACAGTAAGAGAACCTTTTTTGGTCTGAATGTTAGTAACTTGCTTGCAATGTCAAACGAAATGCAAAATGCGCTGTTGTTCCTCCAGATGTGGCCAACATGAAACCCCTCCATCTTGACCGCAGTGTTGACATGAGCCCCATCCAGGATAAAGATACCGCTCTTGTTGTTCTGAAGGAACTTTCTGGCCTTTCCAAGACCAATGATGGACACAAGAGAGCCTACTTGGCCCACAAGCTTGTAGCTGTAATCCGCAAGATGGAAGCTGAAACCTTGACTGCCGCTGTTCCCGAGGCCCTGGAGATCTCTCGGCCTTTGACATACCAGGCTTTGCTACAATGCGGCACCCCAGAATGCAGCAGTGCAATCATGCAGATTTTCAGGACCTTCGACAAGTCCTCAGTTGAGATTGACGCTGCTGTATATGGCATGGGAATGATATCCCAATCCTCCAGAGTCCTCGTGAAGGAAATGTTGGCGATGGCAAAGTTCAAGCCGACCAAACCCATCTACTATGCTCTCAGCAATACTGTGAGAAGGTAAAGGACAAGTCTTAGTTTAAGTCTTTAGATTAAGGTAAATAAACTAACATATGAGTTGAAATGTACCAATTGGTAGTAGATGATGGTTCCAAGGTCTTGTGTTCAATTCCCAGGCTCTATGAGACCAATGGAGTCACTAGTGAGATCCAAGCAGTGGCTGATTATGCCCTTGAACAGATCGGCGATTGCACAGGTGACCAGGAACACATCTTTCTTTCTCTGAGGGTACGTTCACACAATTTCTACATGCTGATAAATTAAACTGCAGACTCTACAGCTAAGCGTCATCTTCTCTAAACGTCAGGTCATTGGAAACATGGTGGTTGCACTGGGAGCTGCGCGCCCTGCTTTGCATTC
The DNA here is from genome assembly GCA_012976165.1 of Labeo catla. Taxonomy (NCBI): domain Eukaryota; kingdom Metazoa; phylum Chordata; class Actinopteri; order Cypriniformes; family Cyprinidae; genus Labeo; species Labeo catla. The sequence goes on from VONZ01000455.1 coordinate 129,727, forward strand.
TGCTGTTATTCAGTGCATCAACCAGCCAACAGCCTCCCCTTCAGTTCAGCAGGCAGCTATCCAGGTCTACAGACAGGTTCCTGTACCTGTGGAGGTGAGCTGTTAAATATGCCTACAGCTTTTGGCTACCCTGAAATGGGTCTAAAGATCATTTCATGCTTCTTGTAGGGTCGTGAGGTGCTCATGCATGCTGTTCTGGACAGAGATGCATCTGTACAGAAGCGTGTTGCCGCCTACCTGATCTTGATGAAGAACCCTACACCTGCTGAACTTGCTCAGTTGGCAGCAGCCATACATGTTGAGGAAAATCATCAGGTCACGAGCTTCATCATCTCCCATATCACAAACATCTTGAGTTCTGCAGAGTCGGAGTAAGTATGGAGAAGAGCGTAAATAACAATCAAATTTTCAGAAGAATAACCTTGCTATTTTTACTCCCTAGCTTGAGGCAGAAGGTTCAGGAGGCCTTTCAAGGCAGCGAAATTGGAATGATCATGGAATCCACCAAACTCTCCCGGTACTACCGACTTGGATCTTTAGAGGGAAACACGATCTTTGAATCTTCCAACGAACTGCCGAGGGAGGTCATGCTGGAGATGACCTTGAATGCTTTTGGATTTGATATGGACTTCATTGAGGTACAATAAAATTCCAACGTTTACTTAATGTGTTGGGTATGAAGGTAATGTCTTCCATTCTTGCTTTCAGATTGGCATGGAGGGTAAGGGCTTTGAGCCCATTGTGGAGGCCCTCTTTGGTGACGATGGATTCTTCCCAGACACTGTCATGAAGACCACTTTATACGCTACAGACGACATGCCTGCCCAACTCATTGAGGTCTTGGACAATGTGCTGCCACTCATGACAAATGATAAGAAGAAAAGACAGGTATTAAATGTACTGAAATTAGCAAATGTCTCCATAGCAGGATTTTAATCTCATTCCTCTGTGTGCTGTAGGCTACTCAAAACATAGTCAAAGAAATCAGTCACAATTTCAACAAGCTTATTGAGAACTTAAAGGCCCAGGAAACCCCTGAAGCGATGGTGTACCTCAAGCTTCTGGGTGCTGAACTTGGATATCTTGACACAAAAGATGGCAAGATGGTTCACGACCTCCTAAAGATGATCCCCACTGATGTGAGTAGAGCCTTACCAACCAAATTTATGCATGCATTTACCTAACAGTCATCTGAATTGTATTTTTTCGAAATAGTTTGCTAAACGACTGCTCTCAAGTGTCGACAATGAGCTTTTCCTTCACTACATCTTCATGGATAATGAGTTCTATTTGCCCACCGGTGCTGGGTTTCCATTGAGAGTTGCTCTGTCTGGTACCTTTACACCTGGAATCAAAGGAGGATTGAATTTCAATCCAGGCATGGTGAGTCTAACATACTTTAGTCATCAGTATTTATCTTTCATTTCTGCTATTATACTAAAATCAATGAACATGACTAAACCACAGAAGGAATTTGCGTTCATGCTGTCTGCTGGCATTGAGTTTGTGATTGAGATTGGGACTCACTTCCCAGACTATGTTCTCTCCGGTCTGGAGATGCACACTAACATCTATCATGAGAGCGGCCTCAGAGCGAAGCTCTCAATGACAACAACAACCAGCTCAAGCTTTCCATTCCAGCTCCTGAGCCAACTGAACTCATCAATGTGACGTAAGACATCTTTACTTGAAATACAGGAAAACATTAAACTAACACCACAATAATTATTTTACATAAATTCTGTTATTGTTCCCCATATATAGCAGTACTCTGGTGTCTGTTGTTGGTGCCAAGATTTTGCCTATTCATGCCAACGGCACGTATATTCACACGGGAAAATGTGCCCCTATCTTCCCTGGATGGAAACACTGTACAGCCCTTGTCTATCCTGATGATGCTGCCCCTTTTTTTCCTCTCAATAGTGATACCAAGTAATGGAAAATCATCTGTATACTGATTTTTAAATCATATTATTCCTAGTACAATGTTTTTCATCCACACTGCCTCTGTGTTTAGATTTACTGTTACGCTGTATCCACCGTTAGAGGTCACGGAGTATACTGCCACCATCAACTACGCCTATGAGGATGAGACAGACAAAATCACATTTAGCGTAAAGGCTGAAGGTATAAAGGCAGATTTTCTTTCGAGCAAATAATTCATATTTGCTCGAAAGAAAATCTGCCTTTAAAATAACTGTTTTCATTTGATTACTAACAGGAACACCTTTTGAGGCCACAAATACAGTGACGTTGAACAGAAAGCAGTACACTGTATCATCAGAGTTGCTCATTGCCCCTCTTCAGCTTTATTCTAAAGTTTCTGCGAAACTAAAGCATGATGAGAAGTTGACATTGAAACTTGAAAGTGACCTAAAACTCCCAGAGACGACTTCTGTTCAAACACTCATCCTGAAATTGGGTACGTGTCCAAAAATGATTTCTGTAATAGAACATTTTACTAGACGATTTTGAGCCTGTCAAATATCTCTTCACTTTCAGAGAACGAGAAGATTGAAGCTGAATTTAAGTCTAATGTCAATTCTGAGATTCAAAGAATCATTCCCAACATCATTTCTATTGAAACTGTCCATGATGTTCTGGCAAAGTCAGTTGTGGTAAGAAAATGAACTTACCTCTATTAATTTATTTGCCAGCTTTGACAAAGGAGGTATTTTTTAATTAAACGACAAAGAATGAAATGTACATTGTTAATATTCCAATTTGCAGCATTTGGGAGTTCCTGCCGTGCCTGTGTTCGCTTTTCCTGAAAGACTGTTCCTGGATGTGTGAGTTCATGTCTCCAGTAACTTGATAACTAACTTTCTGCATATACACAATGGTTAAACTGTGGTTAAAATTTACATGACATGTTTTTAAACAGAGAGGTTGCTGCTAAATATCTCTTTGGCCATCCTTACTATACCATCACTCTTCCCTTGCCCTTGGGTGGAAAATCCACTAGAGATCTAAACTTTCCGACGACCATCTCCATACCAAACCTCATTATACCTGATCTCGATCTGGGATTTGAAGCTGCTAGCATTAATATCCCAGAGGTCTCCATTCCTGTGAGCGTGTCGCTTTCTGTGCCGACTCTTGAAATGGCAGAAATGTCTGGAAAGCTAAGCAGCAACTTTTACAACTTAGAAGCAGCTGTGTCTGCTGCCAAAGATCCTGCTGCAGACCCACGTTATTCTGCGAAGGTAGAAGTCACAGGAACAAGTCCCATCGACCTCCTATCCCTAAAGGTTGAAGGTAAAAAAAAAAAAATGCAATGTATGTACTTGCTTTGAATGAGTGCTTATTGATTGATTAATTTTCATTTACTGCACAGGGTCTGCTCTAGTTGAGCCCACACCTGCCAATTCTCTCATGGCAAATGTAAAAACAGTGGTTCGACACAAGTTTGTAAATGCCATCATCAGCGTTGAAGAGGAGGTGAAGCTTGCCGACAAACTCTGTTTGAAATCCAAAAGCAAGGTTGACGTAACTACCCACATTGGAGTGCAAATTTCGCTGGAGCATAATGGAATGCTTGAAGTTGATGACGATGAGATCTCTGGAAGTGGAAACCTGGAAGGATCCTTCGAGGCTGGTTCAGTCAGTGGTTCGGGAACCCTTACGCAATCAGTCTCTCTACTCCGATCAAGACCGGAAGCAAAGATTGATTCTTCTTTGAAAGTAGACTCGACACTACTTAAGGCTCGAAACTCCTTTGCTTTAGCCATCGCCAATGGAGAACTGACAATTCTATCCAACACTGCAACATCTGACAACCGTCTAACAAACACTGCTAATATCACCTTCAAGGAATTCCAGCTTGCTTTAAATTCTCATACAAAAGCAGAGGCCTTTGGCCTGAAGTTCCAAAACATGGCTGAGACCAGAGCTGGCGTTGAAGCGGTGAGTGTTAAGATTGAGACCTCTGCTGACATCTCTGAAGAACGTGTGCACTCCCTGCTCACTGGAGTACTGGACACCAATGGTCTAGTTATTCACAGTGATGCCTCCTCTAAGCTCAAGGGACATACAGCCACCCACAAAGCCAACATAAATATCAATAAAGATGGCCTAAGCACCCGTGGCACAACCTCACTGCGAAGCAGCTTTACTATGGAGGAGCTTAGGCACACCTTTGAGATCAACTACAAAAATCTAGGTGCCACTGCTCAGTGCAAAACAATTGGAAATATCATGGGAACACGCATTAACCACAACACTGAACTGGAGATTGCTAGACTTTCTGGTAAAATCAAGAATCATGTACGTTTCAACTCGAGGGTGTTTAATGTTGAAACCAACACTCACGGTACAACTACTCCATTAAGTTTCAATTTCGATGCTTCTGCTAATGGCGAAAAAGACATATACCTGTATGGATACGGTAGTTGTGAGTTTAATGTAAAAGTCATTCTGAAAGTACAACCACAATCCTTTGCTCACTCTCATGAATTTAAGAGCTCAACCCTCGTTGAGGTAGACAAATTCCACATTAAATCAGTCTTTGAGAGCAAGTCTGACACTCTGCTGATCCCATCTGAACAAAAGACTAAAGTGACTGTTAAAGCTAAAGTGAACAACCATGCCATCAGTCAGGAAATCAGCGGTTCCAATACTCCAGCACGGCTTGGGCTGGAAGGGTCCGGAAAGGTGCGCACCAATTTGTTCAACACTGCCAATACTGCTTTCCAGGACTTTGTGGTCTCTGGCTTCCTAAAGTATGATAAGAGAAGTACGAGACATTCGGTTAGCTTGCCTTTCATTGACGGTTTGCATCAACTTCCTGACAACATCAGAATGACACTTGTAAGCATGGGTGACACCCTGAGGAATTACATCAACCGAGAAGGAATTGCTTCCAAAATTCAAAACGTATCTCAGCATGTTACTGACTTTGTCACTAACTTGAACTTTGAGAGAAGAGCTGTGCAGCTGAAACGTGCCTTGATAGCTCGATCCCAGGAGTATGCATTAAAGCTGGAAAATCTGGTGGCCTCTCAGATTGATGCATTTGTGAGTGTTATAGGCAACAGTCTTGGTGAGGCACTGGATCATTTGAAGGAATTGAATGTACTTGAAATGCTACCAAAGCACATTAGTACTTTGGTACTTTCCATCATTGAGGATGTTAAAATATTTCTAAGCTCAATCAACACCCAAAGTTACACAAAGCTGAATGAGATCAATTCTGAGAACAAGCTTGACAGTCAGATTCCTTCCATTTCAACAGCTGTTCTAGTGCCATCTTTTGGAAAGCTGTACGGTGAGGTCAAATTCAGCAGCCCTGTATACAACATCAGAACCTCTGCAGAGTTCAAGAACACCTCAGAGAGACACCCTATGTTCACGGCTTTCGTTAACTCTAAAGGAACCTCTCCGAAACATAGCATTCTGCATTACAATCTAGATTCCACTACTCATATATCCATGCCTGAGATGAGTCCTGTAATCGTGTCTGAAACCCTCACGTTAAAACACATTTATTTGACTTCAGACCAACAAGTATCACTGACTCTGAACAGAACTAATTCTTCATCTTTCTTTCTTGAAACCTCATACAAGCACCAGGTAAACATTCCCTCACAGTCTTTGACTGGTGAAGTCACCCTGATTCAGAAGGCTATAACTTTCCAGGATAGCGCTGCAATCACCCTGACAGTTGAAAATGAAGGAGCTGGCAAATTTACTCTTGATGACTTCTCTGAGGAAGTCACTCATAAGAGTGACCTGCATTTTAACATGGGCCTCAGCACTGCCAAGCTGACTTTTACTGGCCACAGTGATGGCAGACTTTTGCAGATGAAGATGAAGGTGAACGCCGACGCTGTCTTTCTAAGCCACCTTGAATTCAATGCTCGTGTTGAAACACAGTCGCCATTTATCAACAACAGCTTGCTGGTCGCTTCTGGAAATGCTTCCTTCGGCAACATGAGCGTGGAAATTAAGGCAGACCATAATACTGAGCTTGTTGGACCTATCAGTGGCGTCCTCTCCAATGCTGCAACCGTTGTGACTTGTCCTTTTGTGGTTTATATTGGCTTTCAGAACAACGGTAATGCAAAGATCAACCTCTATGAGACTTTGTTAACCACGGTTGATCTCCAGAATGACTACACTGTTATCTTCAACCCAGATGTACATAAAATCAGCTCTGTGGCATTTGTGTCTTATAACCGTTACAACTACAGCCATAACTTCACAGCCGACAATAACAAAGCAGAGATGGGTATTTACGCTGCTGTGAATAGCAAGGCCAGCTTTGAGTTCCTAAATGCTGCAGAAATGTTTGTGCCAGCCATTTTTAAGATAAACGGGCTGAACTTGAATGATAATGCCGGCCTGTGGTATGACTTGACCACAAATGACCAACCCATTTATCTACACGCAGATCTCGTTTACCAGAAGAGTGGGTTTCTTTCTTTATTAGGCAACCTGGTCTCTGAGGTGTATTTCAAGTCATCTTTTCTCAACCTCAGCGCTAATGCAGGCGTTTATCCGAAGGATTACACGATGCGTATTAGCGCCGAAACTGCCTCTGTGTTTCAGGAATTGGATTCCAATCTCAATGGATCCACTAACCTGACCACAGAAAGTGGACTGCAATTGGCCTCCTCATTGTCTTTAGTGAATTCCCACATTGGGGGTAATCATGACCTCACCATGACTTTGGAAGACAGCTTTGAGGCTGTATTATCTGTGGAAACAGTTGCTAAGATTAATTTGACAAGCTTCGCTGTTAACGCCACTCATCAACTTTCTGCTGACACCAAGGCCCAGCCAAAGGCAGAATCAAACTTGAAGATCAAGTACGCCTTTGATCAACCAGACTCAGAGGCTGCTGGACATGGAGATGCTCAAAATACCTTGAAGCTGGATGCAACTCTTTCCTGTATCACCATTGAGTCTATAAGCAAATTCACCACCAATTCTACCACCCCTGCTGGTGCCACAATTAAGGGAACGCTGGATAATGAAGCTAACATCTCTATGAAGTTTAACAGTCTGAAATCCAATCTGAAGATCACTGGAAATGGATGCTATGGATTTACATATTACGAGTTGTGTTTTGACGTTAATGACCATCTGACTTTGGAGGGAGATCTTGAGCGTATGTATTCTTTGCTAGAAATTGATTCAAACTATACGTATAGTAAAGGTGAAGAATATGACTTGGCGATAAAGCACACTGCTCGTGGTAAAACGTATCTTGTTCCCCTGAGTACCCTCATGGCTGCTGTGGATATATACTTGACTCAGCCAAGTTATGACGATTTCAATGTACGAGTTAATGAACTCACTTTTTTAAACAATGGACTGGTGTTCAAAATAGATATTTTCTCTCGTTGGTTCAATTCAAGTATAGCAATACTCAAAGAGCCTGTGAGTGAAGAACCTTATACGACTGTGATTAATTCTTCCTTAAATTTCACATCTCCATCTATGCTTATGGAGTTTCAGGATGACTTGAGTTTAATTCCCATTAAACACAATTAACATTAATTACTGTTGAATAGAAGAAAAGGTATTGAACTAAACATTGGTCCTTATTTGCTGTATGCTTGACTAATAATCACAGACAGGCATAGCTGGAATAATTTTAAAAGTCTTTCTCAAGCACAATGATGTAAGCATGTTAGTCATATGTTGAGGATAAACTTATTGCTTGTCACAATCTACAATAAATGGATTCTGTTACTTGACATGTACACAGCTCTTGTTCTACTTAACTGAAAAAAAACTACATTAACTTGTACATTTTTGAAAATGTTTTGCATTTTGTGCTGTTCATTGTTTACACACACACACACACACTCACACATGTTGTGTTTACATGTTTTATGGGGACATTACATAGGTGTAATGGTTTTTATACTGTACAAACCGTATTTTCTATCGCCCTACACCTACCCTACACCTAAACCTAGCCCTCACAGGAGACTGTGCACACTTTTACTTTCTCAAAAAAACGAATTCTGCATGATTTATAAGCTTGTTTCCTCATGGGGACCTCACAAATGTCCCCACAAGGTCAAAATTTACTGGTATTACTATCCTTGTGGGGACATTTGGTCCCCATAACGTGATAAATACCAGGTGCACACGCACACACACATTTTTGCATTTGTGGTTTACGGGGACTCTCCATACACACACACTCACACACAGAGCTAGCTAGTTAGGCTAAGTACAATGTGATAACTAACATTTTTGGGGAAAGGAAATCCTTTCCGTGTCAAAACGACTACAACACAACGTGAGGGTTAAATGCGGGTGATTAAAATGATCCAGATAACTGTGAACAGAAAAATTGTGTAGTAACAGTTTTTAAACAAGTTTTCTTATTCAGGAACAAAATTTTGCTCACCTGAACAAGCGTAGCAACAGAGCACCTCCTACTGTATGTCCAACGGTTTTTGCAACGGTTACGTTTAAATATTTAAATATGTATGGCGTCATACAAAATCTGTCTATCAAATAAATGCTTTCAATCTATTATTAATATAATAATAATAATAATAATAATAGCTAGGATGACCTTATTGTCCAATACATTTTACTGTGCCTTCCTCGTATTGCACAATAAAGAAACGTTTATCATAAAAATCGTGATATAAACAAAATCAGTAATTTAATGAGATGGATTTAACTTCTGATTTCATAATAAACCAATAGGAGGCAGTATGTACAAGGCTTGCATACAAAGAATACAAAGATATAAGAATTGACTTTGCTTTTACATATGCTTTTTTTTCTTAACACGTTTGTTTATAAATATTTTCTGAAATGCAATTTTTAATCCATACCGTGTTATTTTATGTAGGGCTATGCAGAGCTTTCGCATTAATAATTTTTAGGCTATTGTTATGTATATTTTATCAAATCCATCCGGACCTAACTATGTTTCATTTGAAATCGAAGACCTTTTATATACACAAAGAAAATTTAAATACTAAAAATGTACATGTAAATACGTATTGTGTGACGTCAACGTCCCTAGGAACGTCAGTTCGTACGTCATAGTCACGTGGTAACATTTGAAATTAAACCTCGAACCGCACACCAACAACACTGCTGTCAGCTAACAGCATTTCGGATATAGCCTCTTATTCAAGCGAACTGTGACGGAACAGGAATATTTTATGACTTTCGGAGGTATAGTCGTGATTTTTACAACTTATAAATATATATGAGCTGCAAATGTAATGTTTGATGGTTTGAAAATGATTCGCTAGCAGCTGTAACGTTAACTGTACGTTAGAGTATTAACCCATGTTAGTCGCGTTATTTCTAGCAACCTTCCAAACAAACCGTCATGGTATATTGATTAAATCAAGGACGTAGGTTTGATTTTGGCAATGTTTGAGACATAACGGCAGACAAAATTATTGCTAGGGACAACTGAGTAGTTGCTGGAAATTGGTAGGGACGTGTCACAGCGTCCCTGCTAAATTGTACGCCCTTGAAAACCATAACAATAGTTATCTCCTTAAATATGAAGAGGTCAAGCAACAGATTAATGAGTTCATTCAAATTTTACAAAAAGGTTATGGGCGTAATTATAACATAAGTCAGTCTGAGGTGGATTGCTGTTTTTTGTCACTTTTCTGAGGAAGATTTATTCACTTGTTTTGGCGGTGTAGCCACAGAGAAATTTTGATCAGATTGTTCAGAATGTTTTCTTTGGATTGTTTGACTACTCAAAAGTGAATATAACTTAATTAATTTGTGTCTTCTAGCTAAATTTCACATACATACAAATTTGGCTGTAAATCTCTTTTTTTATTCAAAGTGGATCTAGACAAATACATGGAAACTATTCTAAGCTCTGTTAATCCTGAAGCAGTGAAAACTGCTTCTCTGTATTCATTCTATGTTTTTCCTACGAAGGTGTCAATGTGTTTATTACTTTTTGTTTACCTGGCAACACATCTCTTAAAATTAACCGTGGTTTTAATAAAAAAATTAAAAAACATGATTACTACAGTTAAACCATGATAACCACAAATTAACCATGGCTTTGCTACACTAACCATGGTATTTGTAGTAAAACTGAGGTTCTACAAAAAGTATCATATAGTAAACTACACTTTTATTATAGTAAAACCACGGTTAATTTTCTTAAGGGATTTGTATTGGTGTATTCTTTATTTATTTTTATTAAACAAGAAAAAAAAAGAAATCTGAAAAAAGACTCGCCAACCCTCTCCGAAAGTCCCTGATCTGAATCAGGTGATTCGCCATCCGAAGTTCCGATTTGAATCAAGTGATTCGCGATCCACGCTTTGAAATTCAGATTTAAATCAAATGATTCGCGTTCAGTGCTAAAGTTCTGATTTGAATCAAATGATTCGCGATCCGAGCTTCGAGTTTCCGATTTGGATCAACTGATTCGCGATCCGCGCTTCGAAGTTCAGATTTGAATCAAATGATTCGCCTTCAGTGCTAATAAAGTTCCGATTTGAATCAAATGATTCACAATCCACGCTTCGAGGTTCCGATTTCAATCAACTGATTTGCGATCCGCGCTTCGAAGTTCAGATTTGAGTCTAATGAATCGCGATCTGAATCTTTAAACTCCGAAACTTCGAAGCGCAGATCACGAATCATTTGATTCAAATCATTTGAATTAAATGATTCGCGGTCCGCGCTCCGAAGTTCCGATCCGAATCAGATTATTTGCGACCTGAATCAAATGATTCACGATTCACTAACCCTAAGTTCAACGCCAAATCAAATGATTCGCGATACTCGAAGTTCCGATCAAAAGATTCGCAAACGCGACCTGAAGTTCCGATCTAAATGATTCCCGATAGGCGATTTGAAGTCCCAATCTTAATCGCCGACCCGAATCAAATGATTCGCGATACGCGGTCTGATTGGAGTGTTGCGAAACAGTGAATTGTTTTACGACGCATTGGTTTGCTGATTTGGGGTAAATAAATGGCTCTTTTGAGCTGTTTTTGATAGTAAATCGCTTGAACTGAATGATCGAAGCCACGAGTTTGAATCAATCGGAGTGGTTCCTGCGTAAATGACTCACTCGATTGAATCTGTTTACTGAAGACGCGAAAGCTGAAGAGCAATGTTTATACGACACTGCCAGTTCTATTGCTGGCTTAGCTTGCTAGCTTTATGACATTAACTGAATAAGCGAAAAAAGTATGATGTTTACAAAAATTTCCACTCCAAAGAACATCCAATACAAATCCATACAAAGCATATTGAGGTGAGGTAACCGGTTTACTGCTAACTAGTGAAACACTCCATTAATATGACGAGCTGCAGCTCAAAATACATGTTAGATGGAAACATTGTGCATTATGATCGAGTTTGTAGCTTAATTCACTATATTTGAAATCCCTACTAAATTCTACACCCTTGGAATAAATCACAGGTAACATCGCTCAGGGCTTTAGGGATTGAAAAATCAAAATTCTTGAAGATGGATGAACCGTCGCCTCACATTTGGAGGTAAGAAATGCTTTCTAAAGACCACGAATAACATTTTATTGTAAATTAATTTTAAAGAGACGTCTTAAGTGTGCATTTGTATATTTCAATGTTGTCTAAACCAAACATAAGGGTATGACTTAAGTTAAAGAATAAGTGTATTATAAATATGTTAATGGACCAAGCGGACTGTGGCTATTTAATTTGCATGCTCACCTGTTTTGTAATCGTTTTGTCTTCCTACTTAAGCGCTCCAGGGGTCACGCTGGAGACTGCGGCCCCGTCCCAGAGGAGCCAGACTCAGGAGGACGGTAACGTGCAGATCATGTACTGTAAAGATCTGGTGTATCAGGGAGACGCAGAGTTCAGCTTGGAAGAGCTCAGAGCGCAGCGCTACTATAAAGCTATGAGCGGTAAGTCCAGATGTTGTGTATGTTTTATAGAGCATTTTTAACATAGCGTGGATTTGGGTGTGTTTGGTCATGGACTAAACCCACGATCTTGGTCGAAGGTTATTATAGTTGACTGAAATAAAAACCATAAAAATGTTTAATATTTATTTAAATATTTAAAAAACTTATATTTCTCATTTTTATTTCGTTTAGCTTGATGTACTTAACTAAAACTGGAAGAAAAAATAATAAAAAAATATATAGAATTATTTGAAAAACAAAAACATTAAAAACTAATTTAAAATTCTTAAATTCATTAAAAAAATGTTAGTATCTCTCTTGTACTAAAACAACACTCTCTTGGTCTTATTTTGCACTTTTTTGGTTAAGTGGGTAAAAAAGACACAAATTGGGTATTTGATCAGCCAACTATTATTGTAGTATCAATTAACTTATTATATTGTATATATTTTAAACCTTTATTAGTTGATTTATTTATTTATGAGGGTCAAAGACGTTAGGATGTCCACATCAAAAGAAATTTACAAAAGTGATCGGATTGTGATATCTATAGAAAGCACATTAAATGTAAGAAAGTGTCTACTTTTTAGGTTTCAAATAAGTTTTTGGAGATTAAAATGTCAAAATTTGATTGAAATTATATTACATTGTCATTCAGTGTAACACAATATTTATGTAAAAATTCAAGCAACATGTTTATTCTGACTTGTACATTTTAAAATATATAAAAGAATATTATGGAGCATATTAAATGTCATTGTGTTTTAAATTAGTAAAAATTCTTACTGACAAATGGGCAAAACCTAGGATAGTGGCAAATGTAGAATTACAACTAATTAGTATTTGGGGTGAAAGTAATTCATCTTTTAATATGTCGTATATTGATTTTTGTTGTAAATATGCCTGAGAAGAAGAGTTACACTGAATGACACTTCAGTGGGTGTCTTCTATAAATGAGAGAAAAATGTATTATATTTATTTATTTTTGTATTATAATTTTTTTTTTTTTTTTTTTTTAGAAAAACAAAAATAAAAATGCAATTTAATTAAACAAAACTTTTAATTTTTTTATTTATTTATTTATTTATTTTAAGTTTTACCCTATTGTTTTTCTGTTTAAACCCTATTTCGTCTTTGACACATTCACTTTTCATTTTTATTTTAAAGTTTTTTTTTTTTTTTTTTTTTTAATTATTGTTTTTAGAAATATATTTTTAAATGTTTATATAGTTTTTATTCATTTTTATTTCAGGCTTTGTTATATTAGTATATCAAACTAAATTAAATTGAAATGAGTAATGTTTTGTTAGCTAAAATAAAATATTTAAAAAATCTAAAGTTGAAAATTAAAATTAAAAATCCTAAACATTTCATTTATTTTTTTCAAGAAACTTTTTTTTGTTTGTTTGTTATTTTAATAAGGTGAGACACTGCAGGTGAAGAGGGTAAAAAAAAAACAAAAACTAATAGTTATCACCTTACTCCATTGATTGACTACATTGATAACTGCAAACATATTTTGTATTACAAGTTAGGTTTAAATATGCAAATGATGCATTATTTAATGAAATATGCGCTGATTTGCATGTATTTCTAAAAAAAAAAAAAAACCTAAACACTGGATGAAGTCCGTTTCAAAATTCCTTTTTTAATTTTTTTTTCAGTTTAGCTTTTTTCTGGTATCTCATTTTTGTCACTTCATAATTCAGAAAATACTTAGAGAAAAAAACAATATATTTTTCACAATTTCGAGGGAAATAAAATGTTGTATATAATCAAGCAAATTATATATAAACAAATCCCTCTGTAAAAACCTCCAGAATATAGACAGGAATAAAAATGTAAGTTTGGTGTGTGTAAGTGTTGCTGAAGTGGAGATTTATGGCTCAGTGTTTACAAATATGTATTGTAATTGAAATCTATTGACACAAATAGATAAAGTGCTATAAAAGAAACACTTAACAGTGTCTTTGGGATGTTTTCTTTCCACTAGTCTAAAAAACCCCCCACAAAATTTCCCAAAATCTCAAACTTGACAGGTGCATAATAAAACTGTTTTTACCTTCAGTGTCTCCACTGAATTCATTATACTAATCTTGGATTAGACTATAAAACTATTTAATTGTTTTTCCGGACTTTGTGAATGTACAGAAAAGGCTTCACATCTGAACAAACTAAAGCAGGACCTGCAGCTTCGGATTGAGCAGAAACAGAGACTCATTCAGCAGAGAAACGTCCCAGCAGAGAAACAGCAGGTACGTCAAACCTTGATGCATAGATTTCTTTAGAGAGACACGAGTGTGAGTAAATGATGACAGAACTTGCATTTTTCGCTTTTAAAGCATTTTTTGGATATTTAAAATAATGTTTTAGACACCTAGTATCAAATGTTGGCATCAGGCTCCTGTTTTAACCGTGATTTTATCCGTTTGTCTAGTCTGTTCATGAGGAAGCCAGTTCTTCCTTCCAGAAATCTGGAGGTTTGTGTGAATCTGCTGTGTTGAAATCAGCTCCGTTCAGCGTTTACAGCGAGCAGGAGCAAAATCGTGTGGTTAGCAGGTCAGTTCTTTAACAGGCAGCGCTGATCTTCAAGTGTTTGCATTGAAATTTTTCACTTATTTTTTTTTTTTTCCCCTCCTTGTGTGGTTTAGTAAAAGCTCAGTGAGGCGAGAGGACGGCATGAATCAAAGTGAGTTTCAGCTTTGTTTAATATGCGTTTTTACATGAATTTGACTAATAAAAAGTCATGTGAGCGTAGCCACTAATATTGCATGAAGTGAGAAGTTTTGTGCTTTGATGAATTAAAGATTGTGTGTGATGATCGTGTGTTTCAGCTGGAAACGACACTAAACTGCAGAAAACAGAAACGGCAAAACCCTTCACTGTTTATGATGAGAACAAACTGACCAATAAAACGTAAGAAACACTCAAATGCTTTTCTTTTAGGAGTTTTGCTCTTGTTTTTCTTTTCTGTTGTTGTTGTTTATTTTTTATTTTTTTTTCTTTCTTTTATTCATTCTTTCAGTCTTTTTCTTTCTCTCTTGGTCATGTTTTACTTATTTTTTTTTCTTTCATTTATTTTCCTCCTTTTGTTATCTATCTTTTCTTTCTTACGTTGTCTTTCGTTCTTTTTCATTTTCTCTCTTTCTTTCTTACGTTATCTTTTGTTCTTTCATTCTCCTTTGTTCATTCTTTATTGCTATCTCTTTTTGTAATTATTCTTATTTTTTTTTTTTACTATCCTTTCATTCTTTTTTTCTTTTGTTGTCTTTCCTTTTTCTTATCTTTTGTTATTTCATTCTATTTCTTTTTTTCTTTATTTCTCAGCCACGTTCTTACTTTTTTTCTGTTTTTTTTCTTTCTTACATATCTTTCATTCTTTCTTTTTCTCTCTTATGTTGTCTTTTGTTCTCATTCTTTTTTTGTTTCTATCTCTTTTGGTAATTTTTCATTCTTTTTCCTTTTGTTGTTTCTTTTTTTTTCTTGTGTTTTGTTTTGTTCTTTCTTTTTTTCCTTTCTTTCCTTTCCTTACTTTTTTTTAAATTTATTTCTTGCATTCTTTAGTTCTTACATTCCTTTTCACTTTTTCTTTTTCTTTCTTTAACTCTCTTTCTTACATTCTTTTCTTTTCTTTTTTTCTTATGTGTTTTTCTTTCTTTCTTTCTCTCTCTCTCTTTTGGTGGTTTAAATTTTTTTTTCATTTATTTTCCTTTCCTGTTGTTATCTATCTTTCTTTTTTGTTTCTTTCTTTATCGTCCTTTCTTACTTGCTCCTTTCTTTCGTTCTTTCTTTCTTTCTTTCTTTCTTGCGTTATCTTTTGTTCTTTTGTTCTCCTATGTTCATTCTTTATTCTTTCTTTTGTTTCTATCTCTTTTTATTACCTTTTTTCTTTCCTTCTTTTATTCTTTCCTTTAGTTGTCTTTCTTTTTTCTTATTTTGTTCTTTCATTCTCTTTTTTCTTTCTTTCTGTCTCATAATTTTTTTATTTATATATTACTTTTACTCCTTTTTCTTTCGTACATATCTTTCGTTCTTTTTCTCTTGCGTTATCTTTTGTTCTTTATTCTTTATTTATTTCTCTTGGTAATTTTTAAAAGTTTCATTTTCAAGCTTTTATTCTTTTTTTATTCTTTTTCTATCTCTTTTGAATATTTTTTTTTCCTTTTCACTCCTTTTATTTTTAGTTGTCCGTCTTTTTTTCATTCTCTTTTTTCTTCTTTCTATCCCCAATTTGTTTTCTTTTTCTTCGTACATATCTTTCGTTCTTCTTTTTCTCTTATCGTTATCTTTTGTTCTTTATTCTTTCTTTTTCTTTCTCTTGGTAATTTAAAAAAATTTAATTCTCCTTTCGTTCTTTCTTTTTCCTTTTTTTCTTCTTTAATTTCTTTTCTTTCCATCTTTTGTTATCTTTCTTTTTTTCTTGTTATCTGTTCTTTCTATCTTATGTTATCTTTTCTTTCATTCTCTTTCACTCATTTTCTATGTTCTCTTTTATTCTCTAGTCTTTTTTTTTCTGTTTTACTACTTTCTTTTTCCTCTTCTTTTTCTTTCGTTTCTTCTCTTTCCGTCTTTTGTTATCTTTCTTTGTTTCTACCTTGCATTATCTTTTGTACATTCATTTGTCCTTACATTATCTATACATTTTTTTTTCTTTCTTTTGTCTTTCTTTCTTTCTTTCTTTCTTTCTTTCTCAGTCCCTTCCACTCAGTCTTTGCTTTCATTAATAATGACCGTGTTTTTCTGTTTTTTCACATTCAGATCATCTTCGGCGAATCGTAAATCTCTGAAGCTGCCCACCTTGAGTCTGAAAGGGCCGAAGTCAAAAGCGGAGCTCGTCACAGACAAAGTGAGATCAGATCTCGCTCAGTATTTCTAATTAATGTCCCGGGTTTTCTAGTTTTCTCGTCAGTGGCAGTAATCGTGGTGTGTTTGTTTGTTAGCAGGACGCGTCCATCTCTCGCTCAGAGGAAGCCATCATCAACGGCCACTGGAATAAGACTCTGTGCCGGAGTCCAGACGACACGTGTGAATTCGCCCGCGCCGCTCAGCTCGCGTCCACTCCGTTTGCAGGCGTCGAGAGGCCGAAAGTGTCCGAATCGGGGCTGACGGAGAACCTGAGCCGAGCGGCCCCAGAATGCACTAAAACAACAAACTGTAACGCACCCGCTGAGGAGAAAAAACTCAGGTACTTCAGTTTGACTTGTTCATTTACTATCTGAAAGTGTTTATAATTGGGATAATTGGCATTTTTTTAAATTTAATTAAATTTATTATTTATGTGTGTATTTTTATTTTATTTTTGTGGCACATATTAACACATTCTTTGTGTGATTTAACTCATTATATTGCATTTATCTTCTGTTATGTAAATAATTTCCAAAAGTAATTGATTGGGAAAGTGGATTGTGGTACACTCAAGTTAATACTATATTTCCTTTAATAAATTTTATTTAAATTTAAATGTTACTGTATTTTCAGAAGTGGATGAAGTTAAGTAATGAAATACCATTTTACTTTTATCTAAATTGGCCATTTATGGACATTTGATAAATCAGTATCTCATAGCTGTGTTTGTCTGTTTTATGTTCATAGTCCTATCCTAGAGATCAGTCAGGAGTGGGGCGGCACTTCCTTCGCTACCTTAACCCACGACCCCATGAAGCACTTAAATGAGCCTGAGATCAGCCGAGGCATGGAAAGACCAGAAACGCTGCTGGAGGAAGGTGGGAAATAAAACTCACAGTTTACGCTTCATTCGGTCGCCGCTCTTTACTTTATACAGTCTCTTTCAGTCAGATCTGATGGCTGTTTTCCTCCCATTCAAGTCTTGATGTGTTTTAGCCACTAGATGGCGCCAGTCTTAGACATTTGTGTTACAGTGGTGGTGTTTTTTTTCATGCACTGATCAGATTTTGTGCTATTTAGGTTTTCATAAAACATAAGAGAAAAAAAAACAAACTATATATGTGTATATATATATATATATATCTATCTATCTATCTATCTACATATATATATATATATATATATATATATAAAATTTCGTTAGGATTTTTCTTTCGGAAATCTATGCAAGACTTTTTTTTGATAAATAATGATATTATATATATATACATATACACATATATATATATACATATACACATACATATATATATATATATATATATATATATATATATATATATATAATATATAATTTTTTTTTTTTTTGAGATAGATAGATAGATAGATATTTATATAGGCATATATATATACATATATATATATATATATATATATATTACTTATTTATTTAGGAGTAAAAAATTATATATATATATATTATTTTATATATATATATATATATATATATATATATATATATATATAAATTATTTTTTTTTTTTACACCTTCTGTATTTATGCTATGTGTATTTTCTTGCATTTCTTATTTATTCATTCATTATTTCTTATTCATTATAATTTATTTATTTGTTTATTTCATTATTTACTTTTATAGTTTGACTTACTTTCTTATTTATTTTTACTATTTTTAACTTCCTTTTATTCAAAGTTAAGATTTCTCTTTTGGAAATCTATGCAAGTTCATGCATGTTTAATTAGATAATGTCAAATTAAATATGCATGTGTGTTTGTTTGTTTGTTTTTTTTTTTGTTTTTTTGTTTCTTTTTTTGTTTTTTTTTGTTTTTTTTGTTTTTTTAACCCTATTTACCTGTAATGTCTTATTAATGTCTTAAGAGCTTATTATTTAATAGAACTACATTATAATATTATATCAATATTACTTTGTCTGTAAAATATATCGATTAAATCGTCTAAAATATATCAGATGTGGTGTTTGTTAATGTGTGTGTTTGTGACCGCAGTCACTGAATCGATGGACGTCTGTGGTTTGGACGTCAGATCCAGGCTGTTTAATCAAGCACACGTGACGTCGTTCTCCAACTTCCAGCGGAAAAGCGGTCGTCTGCCGGACACCTGTGGGAACGATGACCTGGATCTCGGTATCCAGAAACGCTCCTCCAGTCATGTTTTTACAACGCCTTGTCAAAGTAATGTTTAATAGTTTATTTCTCACAATTCCAGATGGAGAGGTGTTGCTTTATTGCCGTACAATGGAGACACTGAAGGATTTCACTCTGTACTCGTCCGGCTCCGCTGCTGTCTTTCTGAAGGTGACACACGCGAACTATCAGTTTTAGGGCACTTGATAGTGCTCGACACCCACAGTTTTAAACAATCGACTGGTAGTGTAATAAATAAATAATCATTTAATAATACAATTTAATAAGACACAAAACTGCTGAAAATAAATTAAGACTTATTTACTTGCTTATTTAGTTTGATATATTTACAAGTGTTATTTTAGATAAATTAAATTATTAGATGAAATAAATTAATAGAAGTTAATATAATATATTATGTTGTTTTTTTCAGTCTTAGAGATAATCACCGTGTTATAATGAAACCATCATATTTAAAAATATGCTATTAATTGTATCATATAATAAAATATTATTTTTTATAACTACTATAAATCTATATTAAAATTTGAAATGAGGATTTCCCTCAATAGTTTACTTTTTAAAATTATTTTGTTTCTGTATTTGAAACTATATTTTTATATGAACACGTTTTAATGACAGTATATTTATTGAGCAAAAATACATTACTTTATCATAATAATCAGAAAATAGTACAAACTTCACTAAATGGTTGTTTTTAACAAGTTAACATTAACACGTTGTTTAAAAAAAAAAAATAATAATTAAAAAAAAAAAATATATAATAAATATATTATAAATAAATAAAAAGATTCAGTTTCAGTTAACAATAACAGTGTTGTTTACAATTTACTCTTGTAAATATTGATTTATTTACTCTATTTTTAATGTATTTATATATTTTTGTAATTTTTTTTACTCATTTATGATTTACTAAATTGACTTATTTTATTAAATACATTTACTGTTTATCTGTGTTGATTTATGATTTATATGTATTTTACTCTTAGATTTATGCTTTATTTATATATATATTCTTTCTTATTTACGAGAGATATATTTTTTCTTTCATATTTTTGAGATTTTAATATTCTTTTTTTTTCATACTTTTGTAATTTTAATATTCTTCTCATATTTTTGTGATTTTTAATATTATTTTATATTTTTGTAATTTAATATAATTATTCTTCTCATATTTTTGTGTTTTGTTTTTTTTTTTCATATATATATATATATATATATATATAATAATAATAATAATAATAATAATAATATTATTATTATTATTTATTATTATTATTATTATTATTATTATAATAATAATATATATATATATATATATATATATATATATTATTTTATTTTTTTTTTAATTTTTTTTTTTTCATATTTTTGTAATTTAATATAAATTTTTTTTTCATATTTTGTGATTTTAATATAATTTTTTTTTTTTTTTTTCATATTTTTGTGATTTACTGTTTATGCTTTTATGTATTTCCTGTAACAGGTGGACTCGTGTGCAGTGCCGTGGGATTTCTTCATCTGCTCACGGCTCATGTCTCACCGGACTCGTGATGAAGCGGACTGTGACGTCCACTTGTGCTGTCATGTTTATGAGAACGGCTGCATGACTTTCTGGAGGATTCCTCATGGAGACACGGTTCAGGTTTGGGATCGTTCTGTTTCCTCCTGATCCTCCTCGTTCATACGTGATCAGTCATCAAAACTCCTCTGTTTTCATCTTCCAACATGTAGGATCTCCTCGCTGAGCCCATTGCTAGAAAGGATGTTTCTCTGTTAGTCGTTCTGTTGCTGGAGTTGGTGAAAGAGTTTCATTCCTGTCAGGTTGTTCATGGAGGCCTGAAGCCGGAATCCCTGTATTTTTACAACAGGTCTGTAAATAAAACATATGCACACACAGTGGATGATGTTTGATGCTTGTTTTTAACCTGATCTTCCTGTATTTGTGTCTGCAGCGGCATCGCAGCACTAGATTTCTCAAACTCGGTGGATCTGCAGCTCCAGACTGACGTCACAACAGCACAGGCTCTTCCTTCAGCACAGAAATACATACAGCAGGGTCTTCTGTCGCCTTCTGCCTCACCTTATCAGGTACATTCAACAGTATTTCCTTCCCTTATTTATTTATTTATTTATTTATTTTGTATTTCTTTAAAAAAAAAAGCTAATTTCTTTTCTTATTTTTATTTTCTTTTTTCATATTTTGAAGTATTTTTAAATACATTTTTAAAATAAATTATGTAATTTTTATATATATTTTATATTTCATTTTTAAATATTTTTGTATTTATTTAACTTATGTTTTTTATTTCTTATTTGTATTTCCTTTCAGTATATTTTGTTAACGCATTATTATTTTTGTATTTTTAATAAATGATATAATTTCTATTTCATTTTTATATATTCATTTTTTTATGCTTATTTAACATTTTATTTTTATTTATTTGTTTTTATTACATTTATATTGATGTATTTTATTTATTGTATTTTTAAAAAAAAATACAATTATTATTTTTATTTATTTTGTATTTATTTTTGTTTTTATTTTTATTTTCATTTTATTTATATTGATGTAGTATTTTTTTTTTAAATGTATCATTTATATTATTTCTATTTCATTTTTATATATTCATTTTTTGTTTATTTAACATTTTATTTTTATTTATTTGTTTTTATTACATTTATATTGATGTATTTTATTTATTGTATTTTTTACAAAATACATTTATTATTTTTATATATTTATTTTGTATTTATTTTTGTTTTTATTATTTTTATTTTCATTTTATTTATATTGATGTAGTATTTTGTTTTTTTAAATGTATCATTTATATTATTTCTATTTCATTTTTATACATTTAATTATTTTGCATTTATTTAACTTTCTTTTTGTTTTTATTTTATTTATATTGATGTATTTTTATTTGTTTTTTTAAATAGATTTATATCACTTTTATATATTATTTCTACTTCATTTTTATTCATTTTGTATTTATTTAACTTATTTTCACTATTTTATTTATATTAATGTATTTGTATTTTTTATACATTTGTTATTCATTACATTATTTTATATTATTTCTATTTTGTTTTTCATTTTGTTTTATTTAACTTATGTTATTTCATATTTTAATTTATTCACTTATACTGATTTATTTTTATTTTTTTAATTAAATGTTATTTAATGTATTATTTCTATTTTGTTTTATATAATTTATTT
Organism: Labeo catla; assembly: GCA_012976165.1. Lineage (NCBI taxonomy): Eukaryota > Metazoa > Chordata > Actinopteri > Cypriniformes > Cyprinidae > Labeo > Labeo catla. Next base: position 151,843 of record VONZ01000455.1, read on the forward strand.
TGTATTTAACTTATGTTTTTATTTCTTTTTATTAATTTCATTTTATTTATACTGACTTATTTTATTTTTGTAATTATATAATTTTTATTTATTGTGTATATATACTACTTTATATATTTACTATAAATATATTTAATTTTTATATATTTATTTTTATTTATATAGTTTTATACCCTTTTAATTTCTGAAAAGCAATAATTTCTGTTTGCGTCAGGTTGATCTGATCAGCGTTGCAGAAATCGTTCACATGCTGCTGTTTAATCGTCCTATGAAAGTGACGCAGGAAAACTCGGTCTGGAGTTTGGATGAAGGATCTGGATCTCAGCACAGGTATCAACAGCGTCTCTTATCATATATCAGTTATGTAATAATGTGGATTTTGGGGAAAAATGTGTTGGATTTGACATCAAAATAATCCTATATATAAAAAATAAAATGAAGGGTGAAATGTTTCATCAGACGGATGTGAGACGAGCTGCTCTTGTTTCTTTCAGCGTTCCTGTCGAGTCTTTATGGAAGGACTTTTTCCACATGATTTTGAATCCAGATCAAAAGTCTTCAGAGCTCATTTTGTCCGACCTCATCAGTAACGTGAGGAACAGCTTATGAAGTCGCGCTACACTAGTTTGTTGTAAAATAATGGCACGTTTTAAATGGCAGCACCGCATGTGAAGTGCTGACTTTGAAATTAATGTTATATATTGCTCTTTATACACATAAATAAACTATTTTAACAACACCGTCTTGGCTGTTTTTGGAATTAATAATGGTAATGAGAACAGAATTTTGAAGTTGTGGTTTGTAATGAATAAATGCTGTATAATGCATAATTAAAATATTTAACACTTTTTAAAATTAGTTGACAAAATTTAAATTCAAGATTTATATCTTGCAAGCAATTTTTTGTAGTCGGGTCATTTTGACCCAGAACACCACAAGTGTAACTAGGTAAGGAAAAAATGTCTAAATGTATTAAAAAATAAAATAAAATAAAATAAAATCTGTTATACCAAGCTATAGTGCAATGTGGTAACATTAAGAAAATATTCAAATAATATAAAAAAATATATATACAAATAATTTAAATAAACATATAATATAAACAATAAATGATTTTGGAAAATGTTTATTTTATTACAATTATTTGACCTCTTTCACCAATCGCCATTATTTTATTTAGTTGCTTTGATAATAATAATAATAATAATAATAATAATAATAATTATTATTATTATTATTATTATTATTATTATTTAAAAATTTCAGGTGATATTTGGGTGTGATGTAATGTGATGGGTTTTTTTTTTTGTGAGTTTAACACGTATGCAGGTGAAAAAAAAAAAAATGTTTTTACTACTTTTTAAAATAATTAAAACAACAATAATAGATATATTATAAATGTATCTTTTATTATTAATATTATTGTTTTTATTATTTATTATTGTTGTTATTATTTAAAAATTTCAGGTGATATTTGGGTGTGTAATGTGATGTTTTTTGTGAGTTTAACATGGATGCAGGTGAAAAAAATAAAATGTTTTTTTAATACTTTTAAAAATATTAAAAACAACAATAGATATATTATAAATGTATCTTTTATTATTATTATTGTTTTTATTCATGAAATCATTATTATTTAAAAATTCCAGGTGATATTTAGGCGTGTAATGTGATTGTTTTTTGCGAGTTTAACACATGTATGCAGGTGAAAAAAATAAAATAAAGCGTAATGTGTGTAAAATAATATTCATCTTATACCAAGCTATAGTGCAATGTTTTAACATTAATTCAAATATTGAAAAAAAAATATATAAAAAAAAATTGAATAAAAATATAATGTAAACAATTAAATAATTTTGAAAAATTATTTGACCTCTTTGAATCACCGTTATTTGATTCAGCTGCTTTGAAAACCTGAAAATCAAAGTACTAATGATCAGAATTACATAATAGTTGACACATTCTGCTATTTGACAATTAGCTGCATGAATCACCTTTACAGCAGTAATTATTTAGTCAAACTCTTCATGTTTTCATGATTGCTTTTTTGATAACACTTTACAGTAAGAGCTTGTTAATTAACATCAGTTAAAACTATAAATAGCAAACGACTTGTATTAACGTTAGTTAATATAACTAAACAACTTCATTGTTAGGTCTATCAAACAATATTCAGATTCAACTTTTGATTTCAATATGCATGTTGGAGTTTGTTGAGATTAATAAATGCTTGAGTGTTATTTTTTTAAATGCATATTCAGTAAAATATTGCATGATCTCATCAGCCTTAATCTTAAAGAAAAACACAGTCAAAAGCAGAATGTGTCAGCTATGATGAAGTGACGATGAAGCTCCAGATGTGTGGGCTCACATGGTTCTCATGTGCTGTATACTGTATGTGTGTTAATGTTTGACCTCCACAGGGAGGAGTTCACAACTCTTTTGCTAGTTAAATGACTTGTCCCAGTACAGGTAAGACTGTGACAAAGAAGTTATTCCTTGTTGACCAGAGCAACACACCTGTTGGGTAAGTGGCTTGTGTGATTGTGTTAAGAATATAGTACTATTTCTGCAGTATGTGTACTTAAGTAGTTTTTGAGCCAATCATCTGAGCCAGAAATGCCATGTGATTGATCACTTCCTTACAGCGCAGTCAATTTCATGCCTGTGCTTTCAAAATAATTGATTTTTGGCAGAATAGTTTAAAGTGCTCATGAATGCAGTTTTTCTAACCGTTCTAATTCTATAAGAATAGACTTTAGTCAGGTTAGGCGTCATGTTGAACTGACTTTATGTACTGTATAAATGTCCTTGTGTAATTTTCATGACTCACAGCTTTAAAAACTTTTATTGAGTTTCGGAATGACGTTTCGTTAGCTGAACAATCACTACAGTAGTCCATTGAACTTCACTGTACTTAAGTCCCTCACAGCCTCACTTTCATATGAAATATGGTGGGACATTCTAGAAAACTTAATGCATTAACACAATGTTTTTAAAAGGCCAAACTCAGTAAACACATTATTAATAAAGCATATGATGTACAGACAAGATGTGAGAACGCAAGGCGTTTAATTACGCGTTAAGCGTTTTCCTTCCATAGGAAAAAGTTAATGCTTAATGTGTTAAAATTACGCATTAAGTGTTTTTTTTTTAGATTGAAACCATTATAAGGAAAGCACCAATGTATATGCATTAAAACTGCATTCATATTCTGTGCTCATCTGCTTGTCTGTACATAGTATGGTTTATTAATAATGAGTTTAGTCTTTTAAAAACACTGTTTTAACTCAATAAGCCATTTTAAGCATTTTCTTTAACAATGTTTTTCTATGGGAGAACACTTAATGTGGAATTAAACGTTGCATTCGCGTTACTGTCTCATTAGCTTGTCTGTATATAGTATGCTTTATTAGTAATGTGTTTACTGAGTTTAGTCTTTTAAAAACACTTTTAACGTATTAAGCCATTTTAAGGGTTTTCTTGGTTTTCTATGGGGAAAAAATGCTTCACACGTAAAACATTAATATTCTGGGCTCATCTGCTTGTTTGTATATAGTATGGTTTATTAATAATGTGTTTACTGAGTTTGGTCTTTTAAAAACACTTTTAATGTATTAAGCCATTTTAAGCGTTTTCTTTAACAATGTTTTTCTATGGGAAAACGCTTAATGCGTAACTAAATGTTGCATTCACATTACTGTCTCATTGGCTTGTCTGTATATAGTATGCTTTATTAATAATGAGTTTAGTCTTTTGAAAACACTTTTAACGTGTTAAGCCATTTTAAGGGTTTTCTTGGTTTTCTATGGGGAAAAAATGCTTCACACGTAAAACATTAATATTCTGGGCTCATCTGCTTGTCTGTATATAGTATGGTTTATTAATAATGTGTTTACTGAGTTTGGTCTTTTAAAAACACTGTTTTAACACAAGCCATCTTAAGCGTTTTCTTTACAGTTTTCTATGGGAAACCGCTGAACGCGTAATTAAACGTTGCATTTGTAATACGGGCTCATCTGCTTGTCTGTACATTGTATGCTTTATTAATAATGTGTGTCTTTTAAAAACACTGTTAAGTGTCAAGCCACGTTAAGCGGTTTCCTTATAATGGTTTTATGGGAGAAAAACGCTTAAAGCATAATTAAAAGTGTATTCTTGGCTCATACTGATTTTAGTCTCTTAAAAATATGCGTTAAGTGTTTTCTTTACAATGGTTTTCTATGGGAAAACACTTAACAATTAAACACATTACGTTCTTATTCTGGGCTCATCTACTTGTCTGTATATAGTATGGTTTATTAATAACGTGTTTACTGAGTTTAGTCTTTTAAAAACACTTTTAACGTATTAAGCCATTTTAAGCGTTTTCTTTAACAATGTTTTTCTATGGGAAAACGCTTAATGTGTAATTAAATGTTGCATTCACTTTACTGTCTCATTGGCTTGTCTGTATATAGTATGGTTTATTAATGAGTTTAGTCTTTTAAAAACACTTTTAACGTGTTAAGCCATTTTAAGCATTTTCTTGGTTTTCTATGGGGGAAAAATGCTTCACACGTAAAACATTAATATTCTGGGCTCATCTACTTGTCTGTATATAGTATGGTTTATTAATAATGTGTTTACTGAGTTTGGTCTTTTAAAAACACTGTTTTAACACAAGCCATGTTAAGCGTTTTCTTTACAGTTTTCTATGGGAAAATGCTTAACATGTAATTAAACGTTGCATTTGTAATACGGGCTCATCTGCTTGTCTGTACATTGTATGCTTTATTAATAATGTGTGTCTTTTAAAAACACTGTTAAGTGTCAAGCCACGTTAAAGGAGAAGTCCACTTCCAAAACAACAATTTACAAATAATGTACTCACCCCCTTGTCATCCAAGATGTTCATGTCTTTCTGTCTTCAGTCGTAAAGAAATTATGGTTTTTGATGAAAACATTTTTCAGATTTTTCTTCATATAATGGACTTCAATTGTGCCCCTGATTTTGAACTTCCAAAATGTAGTTTAAATGCAGCTTCAAAGGCTCTAAACGATCCCAGCTGAGGAAGAAGGGTCTTATCTAGCGAAACGATCAGTCATTTTGAACGAATCTTTAAAGTGACTCGCGAAAAATGAGTCATCTTGGGGAGTGACATCCTATTAGGTTCCAGGTACTGGAATTAGTTCACCTGTTTCGAGTCTTCGGGTTTTTCGAGTCGTACGTTCATCTTATGGGGCTGTCACGTGACGCTGATCTTGCTAAAATGAACAAAATGACCCTCAAAAAGATTCATTTTGCTGAAAGAAACCCAAAGATCCAAGTCGGTAAAATGGTCCGAACTCCCCATCACTACTATGAATCACGCCGAAGTTCATCGTCTGTGTACTCCAGCTAAAAAAAAAAACCTCTTATTTTCATCTTATTTTCTCCTACAACTTCAGAATCGTCCGACACGTTGTACCTTTTTGTTTGTAAACAGCGTTTGACTTACTTGCACTTTCTTTGTAAACACTGGGTCTGTAGTTCCACCTACGTTCCGCGTGACCTTTCGACATGATTCAGTAGTATATAGCGTCGTGGACGTGCATCCCAGAGCCTGTGCTACACTAGGGTTTGTGCTTAAAAAGTATACAAATTTTTACTTTTTGTAAAAAAAAAAAAAATGACCAATCGTTTCGCTAGATAAGACCCTTCTTCCTGGTCTAGGATCGTTTAGAGCCTTTGAAGCTGCATTTAAACTACATTTCGGAAGTTCAAAATCGGGGCACCAGTGAAGTCCATTATATGGAGAAAAATCCTGAAATGTTTTCCTCAAAAACCATAATTTCTTTACGACTGAAGACAGAAAGACATGAACATCTTGGATGACAAGGGGGTGAGGGGTGAGTAAATTATTTGTAAATTGTTGTTTTGGAAGTGGACTTCTCCTTTAAGTGTTTTCCTTATAATGGTTTTATTGGAGAAAAACGCTTAAAGCATAATTAAAAGTGTATTCTCGGCTCATCTGCTTGTCTGTGCATCATATGCTTTTTTTTAATAACGTGTTTACTTATATTAGTCTTTTAAAAACGCACTTTAAGTGTTTTCTTTACAATGGTTTTCCATGGGAAAACACTTAACGCATAATTAAACACATTACGTTCTTATTCTGGGCTCATCTGCTTGTCTGTACATAGTATGCTATATTAATAATGTGTTTAATGAGTTTGGTCTTAAAAACTGTTTTAAAGCGTTAAGCCACGTTAAGAGTTTCCCCATAGAAAACAATATAAATGCGTAATTAAAATGTTGCATTCATATTCATAGTCTCATGTTTGCCTACAGATTGTATGCTTTTTTTTTTACAATGTGTTTACTGAGTTTAGTCTTTTAAAAACATCGTTTGGGCATTAAGCCACGTTAAGTGTTGTCCTAATAACGGTTTTATAGGAGAAAAGTGCTTAACTCATAATTAAACGCATTGCATTCATATTCTTAGCTCATCTGATTGTCTGTGCATTGCATGCTTTAAAATCAGTAAACGTATTATTAATAGTCTTTTTAAAACTACTTTGCCACTTTAAGCTTTTTCTTGGTTTTGTTTTTTTTTTTTTAAAAACGCTTAGCATGTAAAACAATATTCTGGGCACATCTGCTTGTCTGTACATACTATGCATTATCAGTAATGTGTTTTCTGAGTTTGTTTTTAAAAACACTGTTTTAAAGCATTAAGCTACGTTAAGTTTTTTCCTTATAATGGTTTTATAGGAGAAAAACGCTTAAGGCATAATTAAACACGTTGCATGCTTATTCTGGGCTCATCTGCTTTTCTTTACATCATATGCATTTTTAATAATGTTACTGAGTTTAGTAATTTAAAAACACTCTTAATGCCTTAAGCCATGTTAAGCGCTTTTCACATTTTTTCCAGCTAATAAGTGATAAAAGCACTGACAGCCAATCAGAATCCACTACACTCTAAAAAGCGCGCGCTTTTAAACCGCCAGAATGTTTTCCTGCGTCTGTCCGGACGTTAATGTCTTTACCGTTATAGTAAACGTTCAGGAGTTAAAACAAACCAACAAGACAGTCGTTTTAGTAGGTTAAGTTTCAGTTTGATAATGAGTTCCTGAATCAGCTATTCATTTGGCCACAAACAGGTAAGCTACTCTAGTTTACTCCTGAAGCGGCATGTCGGTGCAGATCTTTTTTGACACGTTTGCACATCAAGGGCGTGTCGCAAATTCTTCAGTGGTCCATAAACATTTCACGCTGCAGATCTGATTCCTTATAGTCGACTTCCTCTGAGTAATTGGCTTTTGTTGCTTTGGAAGTTGCTTCATTTGTCTGGAATTGATGAAATAAACCCGTCGTTGTCCTGTCCGTACATTGAAGGTTTTCAAAACGTTTATGAGTGAAAGTCAAAGTTTGTTGCTTTATAAAATGGCACGAGCAGTTTAATTAGGATAATAACGATAAAGTGTTGTGATCTGGTATTATATATTTGATCAGTTTATTGCCTTGCATTGTGTTTTAATCATTTAAATCTCATTAATAAGACATTGGAGATACAGAATGACAACTGATATTTCTATCATTTTATGTAAGTATCTGCTATACTGTTAGAAATATCTAATTTATTTTACTTTGCACACATCAGAATTTCATTGTCAATATCAGCATCTGCACCAAATTGCTTATTTTTGCTAAGTTTTAGTGTTTGAATAAAATTGTTGCTGTTTTTTCCTTCATATTCTCTCTATATGAGCCATAAAAAACAATTTTTTGTAAAGTTTTTGTCTAAAGTTTAAAAAAAAAAATTCTGACTATAATTTTGTGTGTCAGGCTTTACAGGTTTCATTTCACCTTTACTTTTTTTAAACACTGGCTGTAATCTTGTAAATACTTGAGTCATTTACAGTAAATATTCTATTCTCATCATGTGCTTCTTGAGAACACTTGGTCAGCTGTGTAAATATTTGTATAATGTCTTGAATTGATTGCTAGCTGCATCACCTCTTATAAGAATCCAGTGGCAAAGCTCATTTTTGTTGGAGTTGTTCAGTTATGTCTTGTTTAGTTGTCAACTTGGTGTTTCTCTTAAGATTTAATTGGGAAAGAGTCTGTAAGATCAAAGATCACAATCTTTACTGGCATGTTTTTCTTCTAATCGCAGCCACAGTCTTTAAAATTTAATGTCACTGCGTAGGAGAAGCAAATGAACCCAAATGTTGTTATTCTCATACCGAGAATGGTAGTTAATGATTTTGCAGTGGGTTAAAACCTTTTTGGGATTTGTTTTCAACCTACAAAACATTGCTTGTGATGCTATGTTAAGGCCCAATGTGACTCAATCTTTTATCAGCTTGTTTTGTAATTATCTTTGGAACTGGTTGAGCGTAGGTTTCATTTATATCAGTTTTTGAGTGCATATTGTCAAAATTATCCACAAATAATGCTTTGTTCCCTCAATAACTGAAGTGCATGAGCTCAAATCAATGAGACCTATGATCAATCAGATCCAAAAAGCAATTTTTAGTAATAGAATGAAAACAAATAGTCAAAAAGACTCAATAAAAAAATGTTAAAAATACAGTCAGCAACCACAAAAACCACAAAAACTTTTGTTAAATAGTTACACCATGTGTGAGCAAAGTCACTAAGTTTTAGTCCAATGTAATAGGATTAACATTTTACTTTTTTAAAAAAAGACTGAATCCAAGGTTTGGTGACTTTATTGTATAATAAATTAACTTACAAGCTATTTCTTGTAGGCAAGTCACTTTTGACTGGCATTTTCATGTTTCAAAAAAATTGAGTCCTAGAATTGGTGATAATATTGCATAACCAGAGATTTACATGCAGTTTTTAAAACGCTGGTAATTTTTTGGTTGGTTGTAGGTCTCGTTGAACTCATTGAGTTTTTAAGTAAACATTGTCAAAAATATCCACACATAATGTTTTCACTCAATAACTGAGGTGCATGAGCTATTTTTTGTAGACGGGTCATTTTTGACCCGGAGCACCACGAGTGTAACTGGGTGAGGAAAATAAATAAATGAATTGTCAAAATCAATTTTGGGAAGTTGTTATATAAGTTTTAGTCTGATGTGACAACATTTAACAAGCATTTTAATTTTTCAAAAAATTCAAGTCCTACATTTGGTGATAATTTCATATAACAAGAGATTTACAAGCAGTTTTTGAAAGGCCGGTCATATTTTGGAACTGGTTCATTGTAGGTCTCATTAATCTCAGTGAGTTTATGAGTGAACATTGTCAAAATTATAATTATAATTCACTCAATAACTGAGGTGCATGAGCTCAAATCAAGGCCTACGGTCAATCAGTTCCAAAAATAAAACCTGTGCTAATTAAAAGAAAAAAAGTTGATAATTTTTTTTTTTTTTATATATAATAATAAAATCACCAAAAACCACAAAAATGAAAACTATCTTTTGTAGGTGGATCATTTTGACCCAGATCACCACAAGTGTAATAGGGTGAGGTAAAATGCCTAAAAAGTAAAAATAATTGTCAAAATAAATGTTGAGAAATTTGATCAAAAAAACAAAAAAATGATAGAAAAATCCCAAGGAAGCAATTTAAGTAAAAAATAATCCCAATCCCAACAAGTAAAAATAATTGTCAAAATCAATTTTGGGAAGTTTGAATAAAAAAAAAAAATTGATAAGAAAATCCCAAAAAAGCAAAATAAATAAAAATAATCCCCATCCAAATAATCCCAGTAAGTAAAAATAATTGTTCAAATAAAAGTTGGTTACCAAGTTTTAGTCGGATGTTGTAACATATTACAACTAGCATTATCATTTATCAAAAAATTTTAATACTATATTTAGTGAATATATTTGGTGCATAACAAGAGATTGTCATATTTTAGAACTGGTTGACTGTAGGTCTCATTAATCTCATTGAGTTTTTGAGTAAACTTTGCTAAATTTATCCACAAATAATGCTTTTTGTCACTCAATAACTGAGGTGCATGAGCTCAAATCAAGGCCTACGGTCAATCAGTTCCAAAAAGAAAAATAAAACCTGTGCTAATTGAAAGAAAACAAGTTGACAAAAAGACTGACTAAAAAATAAATACATTTTGACAATTAAATTACAAGCAAAAAATTATCAAAAATATTGGTAAGTAATTATACCATGTGGGATCAAAGACAACATTAACTAATATTTTTATTTTTCAAAAAGACACAATCCAAGATTTTTGTTATAATATTGCATAACAATAGAATTACAAGCAATTTTTTGTAGGTGGATAATTTTAATGATAAGTAAAAATAATTGTCAAAATAAATTTTGGGATGTTTGAATAAAAAAATCTGATGAGAAAAACCTAAAAAAAAAAAAAAGCAAAATAATAAAAATAATCCCAACCCAAATAATACCAGTAAGTAAAAATAATTAATAATAAATAAATAAATACATTTTGACAATTAAATAGCCAAAAAACAAAAATGATCAAAAATGTTTTAAGAATTTTTGATAAATGTTTTGACCCAGATCAGCACAAGTGTAATAGGGTGAGGTAAAAATGCCTAAAAAGTAAAAATAATTGTTAAATAAATTTTGGGAAATCTAAATATAAAAAAACATGATAGGAAAATCCCAAGAAAGCAACATAAGTAAAAATAATCCCAATCCCAATAAGTAAAAATAATTGTCAAAATCAATTTCGGGAAGTTTGAATAAAAAAAAAAAAAAATGATAGGAAAATCCCAAAAAAGCAAAATAAATACAAATAATCCCAGTAAGTAAAAATAATAGTTATACCAAGTTTTAGTCCGATGTTGTAACGTATTAAGTAGCATTTTCATTTTTCAAACAATTTAAATCCTAGATTTGGTGATAATTTCACAAAACAAGAGATAGTTTTTAAAAGGCTGGTCATGTTTTGGAACTAGTTGGTTGTGAGCAAAGTCACTTGGTTGTAGTCCAATGTGATAGCATTTACTAGCATTTTCATTTTTCCATCCAATTTTTAGTGATAACATCACACATCCAGAGATTTACAAACAATTTTTGTAGGCGGGTCATTTTTGAGCAGGAACGCCAAATTAGGTGACGGATTTCCAGCCTGGTTTATGGTGTTTCTTTCTTTTAGGTTGCTCCTTATGGAAGTGACTAAACCCTTGTGTATCTCTGGCCGCTTTAACGCCCCGCAGCACACTAGAAGTCTGTAATGCGAGTGACTCAGCGTGGATAGAGACGCTCCCAAACCCTCAGAACATGCAGCGGCACGCAGATCTACATGCTGACAGGAGAAACAGCCTGTGTGCGAGACCTTCGTGAGCGCTTCTGCGATCCTCAGGTAGGACGGAAAACCTCTCGTTCTGTCTCGATTTTCTCACTCGTTGTTTTCTAAGTGAAGCTGCCGGTCTCTGGATGGTGTTGCTCTTTGTTTTTGCTGATAAAAGACAGGAAAGGCAAGGTTAGGACAGGTGAGGGGTTGAGGAGGATGAGCTCTTGAAGAACATGTGGTTTTAGACAGCGCTGAGACGCTTTGTCCTCGTCTTTCCGGTTCTCTCGGGTCTGAGCGTTTACTTTTACTTCTAATGCCGTCAAACAGCCTCTATCAGCTACAAAAGTGCTTCAGTTTCTCTTGTGCTGCTGCCAGGGTCAAACGTGCAGCTCCTCAGGGTCGTATTTCACCCCCAAAAAGAAAATAAATACCCGACTTTAAATGATTCAAACAACAACGCTTTTTTTTCTGACAAGATTTTTGTGACAATTAAGCTGACCTAATTGCATGTATACAGTGCTATTTTAGTGTCACTGATATAACATTATAGGTTTTGGTAGTGTTTTGAATTCGTTTTAATTCTTATATTATATTTTTATTTAAAGTTATAGTATTTTTATGGGTTTTTTGTCCATTTTATTAGTCTATATAGTTGTTGTTAATCTTTATTTCAGCTTCTGTTATATTTATTTTACTACTTAAAGTGAAATTTTGTTAATTTTTTTTCAGTATTTTCTTTTTAAATATGTCTATATTTTTAGTCATTTTTATTTTTTTTGTAAGATCTTTATTAATTATAAATACAAAATATTTTTTAATTTTTATATTTTATTTTTATTTAAAATTATATTACTTTTGTGTTTTGTGTTTGTCAATTTTATTAGCTTTTTAATGTCTGTATAGTTGTTTTTAATCTTTATTTCAGCTTATATTTATTTTACAACTTAAAGTGAAATTTTGTTAATTTTTTCATTATTTTATTAGTATTTTCTTTTTAAATATGTCTATATTTTTAGTCATTTTTTTATTTTACTTTTAGTTATTTTAATACTTGGTTACGTTTTAGCAATTTTGCTGTTTTTGTCATTACTATTATTTTGTAATAATAGACTTTTTATAGACTAAAAACGTCTATTTTTAGTCATTTTTATTTCAGTTATTTTAATACTTAGTTATGTTTTAACAATTTTGTTGTTTTTGTCTTAATTAAATAAATGTTGTAATATCTTTATTAATTATAAATATGAATTATTTTTTAATTCTTATATTTTATTTTTTTTAATTATATTACTTTTGTGTTTTGTGTTTGCCAATTTTATTAGCTTTTTAATGTCTGTATAGTTGTTTTTAATCTTTATTTCAGCTTCTGTTATATTTATTTTACTACTTAAGTGAAATTGTTAATTTTTTGATCATGTTATTAGTATTTTCATTTTAAATATGTCTATATTTTTAGTCATTTTTATTTCAGTTTTAGTTATTTTAATACTTAGTTACATTTTAGCAATTTTGTTGTTTTTGTCATTATTGCTATTTTTTTGTGATCTTTATTAATTATAAATATGAATTATTTTTTAATTCTTATATTTTTTTATTTAAATTTATATTAGCTTTTTAATGTCTATATAGTTGTTGTTATTTTAGCTCTGTTTTATTTATTTTACTACTTAAATTTTGATAAAGATTTAGTAATTTTGTCTTTTTTTATTTTTTATTAGTATTTTCTTTTTTTTTTTTTAAATATGCCTATATTTTTAGTCATTTTTATTTTCAGTTATTTTAATACTTTACATTTTGTTAAAGGTTTTGTAATTTAGTTGTATTTTTGTCATTATTACTATTTTTTATTTTGTAATATCTTTATTAATTATAAATATTAATTCTTTTTTATTCTTATATTTTATTTTTATTTAAAATTATATTACTTTTGTGTTTTGTGTTTGTCAATTGTATTAGCTTTTTAATGTCTTTATAGGTTTTGTTCATTTTTATTTCAGCTTCTGTTTTATTTTCCTACTTAAAGTAAAATTTTAATAAATTTTAATATTACTAATTTTATTAGTATTTTCTTTTTAAATATGCTTATATTTTTAATCATTTTCATTTCAGTTTTAGTTATTTTAATACTTAGTTACATTTTGTTAAAGTTTTAGTCATTTTTTTGTTGTTTTTGTCATTATTACTATTTTTTATTTTGTAATGTCTTTATTAATTATAAATATGAATTATTTTAATTAATTAATTAATTAATTAATTAGGTTAAAATTTGATAAAGATTTAGTAATTTTGTCACATTTTCTTATTTTTTATTAGTATTTTTTTTTTGTAAATATGCCTATGTTTTATTAACTATAGTTTTAGTTATTTTAAAACTTAGTTACATTTTGTTAGTTTTTGTAATTTAGTTGTATTTTTGTCATTATTACTATTTTTTTTTTATTTTGTAATATCTTTATTAATTATAAATATGAATTATTTCTGATTCTTATATTTTATTTTTATTTAAAGTTATATTACTTTTGTGTTTTGTTTTATTTTACTAAAAGTTAAATTTTTGTGAAAGATTTAGTATTTTAATTGTGTTTCCAAATATGTGTTTTTAAGTATGACTATTTAATAGTTTAATTTTATTTTAGTAAGTTTGCTGTGTTTTTGTTTTTTTATTTTGTAATACCTTTATTAATATGAATTATATTTTAATTATTATATTAATTATGCAATTTTATTGCAGTCTTATTTTGTTATTTTACTACTTAGTTAAATTATTATAAACATACATGTTTTATTTTATTTTATTTCAGTTAACATTTTTTTTTATAGTTTTAGCTTTAATTTTAGTTTAGTTAATTTTGCTAATTAATAATTACTACTTAAAGTTAAATTTGGTCATGTTTTCATAATTTTTATTAGTCTTTTCTTTTTAAAGGTCTATATTTTGGTCATTTTTATTTCAGTTTCGCTTATTTTTATACTTAAAGTTACATTTTGTTAGTTTTAGTAATTTTATTGTGTTTTTGTCATTATTACTATTTTTATTTTGTAAGATCTTTATTAATTATTAATATTAATTTTAGTACTTAAACTTAAATTATTATAAAACAGACATACTTTTTATTTTTATTTTTTATTTTTAATTATTTTATCTCAAGTAACAAATATGTTCTTTTTTTTTTTTAAATATGGATATTCATCTGTTGAATCATTCAGTGTTGGAGAGGAGTCATTGTTTGCTTGCTTCTTGATTTTCTCTTGGTTTCAAACGTTTGTGTCTCAATCAGCTGCACAAAACCAATGCATAAAAATGTAGGAGTTGTTTTAAGGCTGATCCTTTGCTTGTCTAAACAGAGCGTGACATTCCTGGACATGGATTTTGCATGAACTTGGTCTTGATGAAAAAGAAACATTGAAGGTGATTTCTCAAGCTTTCTTTAACTGCATAACAACTTAGAATTTGTATTTAATGTGGATTACTGTCTCTCTGGAGGCCTTAAGTCAAGAGGTTTTCTAGTAATTCTAGTATTTGTGACTTTGCATTCTGCATTTGCATCTTAAAATCTGTGAATGTTGATTTTATTTGACATAATTGGGTTTATTTATGAATATTGTGCCTGAAAGATGTTGCAAATTCAGCTAGTCAAGTGGTTTCAACAGGGTTAAAACATTTCTAATTTTCATTTAATTAAGTTGGCTTGAGAAAGCAAACGTACTGGTCTGCTATAGAACTTTATTCTTTTGAGACAAAACTTAGTCAGTATTTCCTCCTACAGCTTTAAAGCTACAACCACTAAACTCACATCAGACCTTCAAACTGGTCTGACTAAGGTTGCTATATCTTTTCTAACTGTTCTGGCTTACGGTTTTTGAAAACCAGACTGTCAAAACCACCTAAAATCCCATAGACTTTCATTGAGGGGGTGAAAACTTTTATACAAAGAGACCTATGGTGCATCTCTGCTGTTTATTACTACAGCAAAGATGAACAACTCACTACTGAAAAAACTGATAAAACCAGATTAAGCTGAAAGGCTGCACTGGCTGGTCTCCCAGACTGGTTTTAAAGTGGTTTAAAGTGGTTTTGGCCACTTTTTAGCTGGTCAGGCTGGGAGACCTGTTAAAAGAACAGCCAAGGTTAAACCAGCTAAGACTAGACAACCAGTCTTTAGCTGTTTTTTTACTAAATCAACTGGTTTTAGCTGGTTTAAACATGTTAATCATGCTAGCATCATGCTAATAACATGTTAATTATGCTAGAAACATGCTAGCAACATGCTAGTAACTTTCTAATCATGCTAGAAACATGATAGCAACGTGCTAGTCATGCTAACAACATACTAGCAACAAGCTTGTAACATGCTAATCATGCTAGCAGCATGCTAGTAACTTGCTGATCATGCTAACAATATGCTGCTAATCATGCTAGAAACATGCTGACATGTTAATCATCTTAACATGATAGTAATATGCTAAATTTTAGAAACATGCAATCAACAAGCTAGTAATAAGCTAATAATGATAGAAACATGCTAGCAATATATTAGTAACTTGCTAATCATGCTAAGAACATGCTAGTAACATGTTAATCATGTTAACAACATGCTAGCAATATGCTAATAATGCTAAAACACACTAGCAACAAGCTAATGCTAGAAACATGCTAGCAACATGCTAGTAACATGCTAATCATACTAGAAACATGCTAGCAAACACGCTAGTAACAAGCTAATAATGTTAGAAACATGCTAGTAACATTTTAATCATGTTAGAAACATGCTATCAACATGCTAATCATGCTAGCATCATTTTAGTAACTTGTTAATCATGCTAGGAACATGCTAGTAACATGTTAATCATGTTAACAACATGTTAGCAATATGCTAATAATGCTAAAACACACTAGCAACAATAATGCTAGAAACATGCTAGCAACATGCTAGTAACATGCTAATCATACTAGAAACATGCTAGCAAACACGCTAGTAACAAGCTAATAATGTTAGAAACATGCTAGTAACATTTTAATCATGCTAGCAACATTCTAGTAATTTGCTAATCATGCTAACAGCATGCTAGTAACATGCTAATCATGCTAGAAACATTCTAGTGACATGTTAATCATTTTAACAACATGTTAGCAATAAGCTAATAATGTTATATACATGCTAGCAACAAGCTAGTAACAAGCTAATAATGTTAAAAACGTTAGTAACATTTTAATCATGCTAATCATGCTAGCAGCATTCTAGTAACTTGCTAATCATGCTAACAACATGCTACTAACATGCTAATCATACTAGAAACATGC
Organism: Labeo catla; assembly: GCA_012976165.1. Classification (NCBI taxonomy): domain Eukaryota; kingdom Metazoa; phylum Chordata; class Actinopteri; order Cypriniformes; family Cyprinidae; genus Labeo; species Labeo catla. Next base: position 168,382 of record VONZ01000455.1, read on the forward strand.
TAGCAACAAAATAGTAACAAGCTAATAATGTTAGAAGCATGGTAGTAACATGTTAAATGTGCTAGAAAGATGTTAACAACATGATAATCATGCTAGCAACATTCTAGTAACTTGCTAGTCATGTTAGAATCATGCTGTTAACTTGCTAATCATGATAACATGCTAGTAACATGTTAACAAAATTGTAATCAGCCTATAAAAATGCAAGCAAGAAGCTAATCATGTTAAAAGATGCTAACAAAATGTTAAATCATGATAGCAACATCAACTTTCATACTTTTACAGCTGCTCAAACTTTCAGGCTAGGCTTTCTCAAGTCAACTCAAAGTTTGTTCTCAATCTTTACTCATTTAGTTTAACTTGATGCCTTTAAAATAACTAAAACTAAAACTGAAATAAAAGACAAATACAAAAATATAAAAAAAACAAATAAAAATTGCAGAATTGCACAAAAAAATTATTAAAACGTCACCTAAAATGACAATTATTATACTAGAATAACACATCTCCACGTCCACTTAATTGAAAAAGAAATACAATTACAAAAAATCCTTTTTGTTCCAATGTTGCATCAATATTTTATGGTTTAATAGAAAATAACCATCCATCTTATTTTCTTGTTCGTTTGTTTGATGTGTTGTTTGGACGGCTAACAGTTACAAAGGCCAAAGCTTGTGACAGTTACAACCTGAGTAATGAAATCCTTAACCAGTTTGGTGACTGTAAATGAATCTGCAGATGAATTAGAGGCAGGGCGTTTCTGCAGGTAATGTGACACATACAGTATCTGCATTTGTTTGTGTGCTTTAGTTTCTGCAGCTGCAGAGGATTCAGTCTTAAGATGCTTGATAAGAAACATTATAGCTCAATGTGTCATATGTACACATCGTTGAGTGTTTGTTACGCATCAAAAACAAGAAAATATGACTGTGTTAGTAAGAAAATATTATACGCTGAAATACATTTAAGTTATGTTTACATTAAACATGAAATTTTGAAGTAGAAAGGCATAAAAATGTTGTGGAAAATTTAGTTTTGCCCTAATTGTCCGAAGTCTGTATCACTAGCCAAACTTAGCAACTAGAGTCATGCTAGTAGCTTGCTAATCATGCTAGCAACATGCTTACAACATGCTAATAACTCGCTAATCATGCTAGCAACATGTTAATCATGCTAGAAACATGCTAGCAACATCCTAATCATGGTTGAAACATGTTAACAACATGTTAATAATGCTAGAATCATGCTAGCAACATGCAAATAACTTGTTAATCCTGCTTGTAACATGCTAATAACATGCTAGCAACATGTTAATCATGGTAGAAACATGTTAACAACATGTTAATAATAATGCTAGAATCATGCTAGCAACATGCTAGTAACTTGTTAATTCTGCTTGTAACATGCTAATCATGCTAGAATCATGTGTGCAGCATGTTAGTAACTTGCAAACCATGCGAGAAACGCATTAGCAACATGCTAATCATGTTAGAGTCATGCAAACAACATGCTAATTATGCTAGAAACATGCTAGCAACATGTTAATTATGCTAGAAACATGCTAGCAACATGCTAATCATGCTCAAAACATTTTAACAACATGCTAACAACATGCTAATCATGTTAGAAACATGCTAGCAACATGCCAGTAACTTGCTAATCATGCTGAAACGCTAACAACATGTTAATAATGTTAGAATCATATAGAAATATGCCAGTAATTGTTAATCCCGCTTGTAACCATACTAATAACATAATCATGCTAGAATCATGCGTACGATGTTAGTAACCCAGCTACCTTGCGAAACATAAAGCAATACTTAATCATGCTAGAACTCGTGCATGGCAGTTAGTAACTTGACACCATACTAGAAACATGCCAGAACACGCTTAATCATGAATCATGAGTGCAGATGCTAGTAACTCAACATTAGTAACATCAAACATTTAATCATGTTGTAGAACATCTGGCAACTTGTTAATCATGTTAAAACATGTTAGTAATATGCCAATCATGCGAGCAAATAACAACATGCTAATCATGCTAGAAACATGTGTAAGCAACATCCCAATCGTGGTTGAAACATGTTAACAACATGGTAATTATATAGTAAACATGCTAATAACTTATAATCATGGGTAGAAACATGGTAACAACATGTTAATAATGTTAGAATCATGCTAGCAACATGCTAGTAACTTGCTAGTCCTGCTTGTAACATGCCAACAACATGCTAATCATGCTAGCAACATGCTAATCATGCTAAAACATGCTAACAACATGCTAATCATGTTAGAAAACATGCTAGCAACATGCTAGTAAATTGATAATACTGCTTGTAACATACTAATAACATGCTAATCATGCTAGAATCATGTGTACAGCATGCTAGTAACTTGCTACTCATGCTAGCAACATGCTAATCATGCTATAATCATGCATGCCACATGCTAGTAACTTGATACTCATACTAGAAACATGCTAGCAACACGCTAATCATGCTAGAGTCATGCGTGCAGCATGCTAGTAACTTTTTAATGACATTAGTAACATGCTAAAAACATTTTAATCATGCTAGAAACATGCTAGCAAGTTGTTAATCATGTTAAAACATGTTAGTAATATGCCAATCATGCTAGAAACATGCTAACATCATGATAATCGTGTTAACATGCTAGTATGCTAGTAACACATTATTCATGCTAGTAACATGCTAAGAACATGTTATCTATCTATCCATCTATCTATCTATCATCTGTCTATCTACTGCAAACTGAAAACCTTCAGACTTCTAGATTTAATTTGTTTTAGCTTTCTCAAGCCAACTTCAAAGTTTGTCTTGACAAACTTTTTGATCTCGTTTAAATGTTTCAGAGTGTTCAGAGAACAATCAAAAGTAACATTAGCATAATGTTTGCAAAATGATAAAATAGAATGATCTTCTAATGTTCATATGTAACAAGAAGATACATTTTAACATCTTTTTTTTTTGAAGTGTAATGTTTGCATAACTTACTGGGATCATTAGCAAAACATTCCTTTTATTAGCTGACCATTAAAATATGACACAAGCTTTCCACATACTGTAGTTTCCCAACTTTGTTCCAAAGGATATGACTTGTTAAATAATACTGAGTAAACATGGCGAAAGTGGGCGTTCCTGACCTGTTTAATGTGATATATTGACTTGCATCTTGGCCAAATAAATAGCTAAAATACCTGTACACCCATAAAGTCAGATTTTCATAGATAAATAATCCCTAACTATTGTAACTAGTGCTTTTGTTGCATGTGAGTGCTGGCATCTGATCCATCCTGGCATGTTGAGATGTAGGTCAGGGATGTGAGGATCATGTCACGACGTGCTGCAGGAAGCGGTTGATCTTGGTGTCCACATCAGCATATGTACACGCTACTCGTCTGTCATGTGTTTTCCTCCACACCCGCTGATCAAACAGCAGAATGGCTTTGGATGGAGGAGATAACAGGACAGCGTTTCATTTTCTTGCTTATATATTGTGTTTCTGTCCTGATTAGGGTCTGCTGAAAGGAAGATGAATGAGCTGAACTGAGGGAAATCAAACACAAATCCACAGGTAAGAGCGTCTGACGTCACCTCTGCTGTAACTCATACAGACACTGATGACAGACGGAAACAGCCTTCAGCTTTACATGTCATGTTTACTTGTGCATAGCTCTTCTGATGTATTCTAAAAAAGGATAAAAAATGATATTGTTTTTAAAATAGATATTGGTTATAAATATATATTCAGTATATAATAATTTTTTTTTAATTGGTCTGCTTAATCTGATATTAAAAGAGTAGGGGTGGTACATATATATCTCATGTGAAGTGTGAAATTTATATATTTATTATCCTAAATGTTAAAACTAAAACCATACAAAAACATTTTTATTACATTAAATAAAATAAACATGATATAAAAAAAGTTATTTTTATGTCAGCTAGTTGCAGAGGCAAAATTTATTGTTGTTTAGTTTTTAAGTGTATTTTAATTTCATTTAATTTAATTATTTTTTTTATTATTGTTATATATATACCTTGATTATTTATATATATATATATATATATAAAATCAAGGTTATTTGTCAGGTATATTGTACTATATTTTTTAAATATAGATTTTTTATTATTGTAAAATATAAAATTAAAACCATACAAAAACATTTTCATTACTTTAAATAAAATAAACATTACCTGAAATAAAATACAAAAAAACCCTTATTTTATGTCAGCTAGTTGCAAGGGCAAAAATTTGTATTTTCGTTTAGTTTATTTTTAGTTTATTATATTTTTGTTTAACTAAATAAAAGCTAAAACTATATAGACATTTATTTATAAAATTAATTAAAATGATTAAAACACACAACAAAAATATTAAAAGTGATGTTAAACAACCAAAAAAAAAAAAAGAGATTAAAAACTTTCAGGGCTTATTTTTTTTAACAAATTTAATTTAATTTAATTATTGTTTTATTATTGTTATTATTATTATTATTATTATTATTATTGTTTTATATTTTTATATATATACATATATATATATATATATATATCAAGGTTATTTGTCAGGTTCATTGTATTATATTTTTTATATGTATATTTTTTATTATTGTAAAATATAAAACTAAAACCATACAAAAACAATTTCTTTACTTTAAATAAAATAAACATTACCTGAAATGTAAAAAAAAATATATATATATATATACATATTTTTTTATGTCAGCTAGTTGCAAGGGCAAAATTTGTATTTTTGTTTAGTTTATTTTTAGTTTATTTTATTTTTGTTTAACTAAATAAAAACCAAAACTATATAGACATATTTACAAAACTGATAAAAATGATTAAAAAACACAACAAAAATATTTAAAGTGATATTTTATTTTATTTTATTTTATTTTATTTTATTTTACGTTAAAGCAATATAATATTCCTATCTGTCAAGTTTAAAAAGTTCAAACATCATTCTCCATCTTTTCTGTTTCTCCTGATTTTTTCAAGCATGTGTAATTCTAGTTTTTAGTATCTTTATTGTAAATGTTATTTTAGTTTTTTATTGGCCATCATATCCGCTATTGCTCATAACATAAAAACTAATAGTGGGTACAGTTCTGATGTTAGTTCATTTACATTTTTGATATTAAACAAATGAATTCATATTTTATAGTTTTATTTGCATAAACATAATGGGTAAAAAAAAAGCCTCTGGCAGGATGAAATTGATTTTCATGCATTTGTATGTCTTATCTTGTTATTTCACCGTTTACTGTTCACTAGTGAGCAAATATTGATCGACGGCTTTCACAAGAGGAGTTTACAGACGCGCGATGTTGTATATGTAGGTCCGCTGACTTGTGTTTATGCAGCTTTAGTTGATGAACAGTAAACATAAGATCTGCGCTGGAAATGAAAGCGTTTAAACCCCACAAGTGTTGATTATAGTGGTCACTATTGTATTAGAAGCGTCTGCTAATTTAGGTTTGAAACATATGTATATAAACTCTTTCACCTACATTAACAACAAGGACAATTTGACTAAACAAATTAGGAACGGCAGGTTTTTAGAGGTTAACACTGGTAAAACAGCTAAAATAGTAATGTTCAGCTCGCCGTCAAATCCCTGAAAAATCTGCAGAATGTTTGTTATTATTATTTTTTTTAAATGAGAGGCATTATAAATATGCATGTTGTTTTTATCTGATATTTACATAGAGAAGACACAATAATACCTGAAATGATGCACACAATAGATAGAAACCAGAAACCAAAATAAGAGAAAAAAATACTGCATGAAAATATACATTTTTGTATTATTTGCTAATATTTTGACATTATTTTTATGATCATAGCAAACATATCAGAAAAAAAAAAAAATATATATATATATATATAAAATGTTTTTTGAAGAAGTTTCTTTTTTCCTATTTTCCTATTTTGTTTGTTTATTAGTTTTTGCACTTATTATTTTTTACTTTATTATTGTTATTATTTTGTTTTTATTATTTTTGTTTGTTTGTTTATTATTAATTTTTTACTTTTTATTATTTTTGTTTGTTTGTTTATTTTTTTTTACTTTTTATTATTTTTATTTTTTATTTTTTTTGCACTTATTATATTTTTACTTTATTATTTAGTTTTTATTAATTTTTGTTTGTTTGTTTATAATTATTATTAATATTTTTTTTTTTACTTTTTAACTTTATTATTTTTTGTTTGTTTGTTTATTTTTTTACTTTTTTTTTTATTTTTTTTTTTTTACTTTTTATTTTTTTTTTGTTTGATTGTTTATTATTAATATTAATATTGATATTATTTTTTTTTACTTTTTATTATTTTTTGTTTGTTTATTTTATTTTATTTTATTTTTTTACTTTTTTATTTTTGTATTATTATCTATTATTATTTAAAACAGTGGAGTAATATTTTTTTATAAAGAATAGAAATTAATACTTTTATTTAGCAAGAAGGCTTTAAATTGATCAAGAGTGATTATAAAGACATTTAAATGTTAAAAAAGATTTCTATTTCAGATGCTTTTCTTTTGAACTTTCTATTCACGACCTGAAAATTCTTTTTTTTTTATAAACTTAGTAACATTTTTATGACAATCAATTAAAATATCTGGCAAAAATAATATATATATATATATATATAGCTGATTTTAGTATGTAGCATTCGACTGCATAGAAATATTGTATGTTAAATGATTTATTTCTTATATTTGCATAAATTCATCATGGTGTTTATCAGCTTGTTCCCATTTACCTTATACATCAGGACAGATGTTGAGGGTCACAAAAGATCTCAGGAAAAACTATTACTGAGGAAACAGCTGAATGTTGAACAGAAGTCGATACGTGAATCCGTTCAGAAAGACTCTGATATTTCCCCGAGGTGATCGGGATTGATCGAGTTAATGCAGAGCAGAGTCGACAGAGGCGTCATATAATGATTACAACAGACAAATGAAATGTTTCAAAGAACTTGTCCTCATTTACTTTTGATTTAAGCTTCAGCTTTGTTTTCAGGTCAATACAGTAACAGAATAGAGCTATACAATTCTTTATTGAACCTTTAGACAAAATCTAAAATAAAAAGTGTGCGTATGTTTTGTTGAGTATCATATTTGATTAATAAGGCTTTTATGACTCGTATAGTCTGATATAGTGAGAACATAAAGGAAAAACAGTTCAATTTTATTCAGAGACTCAAAGTGAGCAAGAGTTTGGTGTAGATCTCTATTTCACTATAAAATCAAAAGAAAAATAAATTTAATCTTGTTTTACCTTATCGTATCTTATTTTATTTTCTTATTTTATCTTATTGTTTTTTCTTATTTTATCTTATTTTGTATTTTATTTCTTATTTTATTTTATTGAATTTTATTTTTTAGTATTTTATTTTATCTTATTTTTTATTGTTTTATTTTATTTTTAGCTTATTTTCTCTTATTTTATTTTCCTATTTTATCTTATTGTAATTTATTATATAATTTTATTTTAGTCTTTATTTTATTTTATTTTGTTTCTTGTTTTATCTTCTTGTATTTTATTATTGTATTTGATCTTATTTTGTATTATTATATTATTTTACCTTGTTTTATTTTATTTTATTTTATTATTTTTTTATCTTATCTTATTTTATTGTATTTTCTTATCTTATCTTATCTTATTTGATTTTATTTTAACTTATTTGATTTTATCTTTTTGTATTTTATTATTTAATTAAATTTTATCTTATTTTTTGTTGTTTTATTTAATTGTTATCTTATTTTTCCTTATTTTATTTTCTTATTTTATCTTATTGTTTTTTCTTATTTTATTTTATCTTATTTTGTATTTTATTTCTTATTTTATTTTATTTTATTTTATTGAATTTTATTTTTTAGTATTTTATTTTATCTTTTTTTCTTTGTTTTATTTTATTTTTAGCTTATTTTCTCTTGTTTTATTTTCTTATTTTATTTTATTGTAATTTATTATATAATTTTATTTTAGTCTTATTTATTTTATTTTGTTTTTCTTGTTTTATCTTATTGTATTTTATTATTTTATTTGATCTTATTATGTATTATTATATTATTTTACCTTGTTTTATTTTATTTTATTATTTTATTCTGATTTTATCTTATTGTATTTTATTATATAATTTTATTTTGATCTTATCTTATTTATTTTATTTTATTTTCTTATGTTGTCTTATTGTATTTTTTATTTTATTTGATCTTATTTTGTATTATTTTATTTCCTTATTTTACCTTATTTAATTATATTTTATTTTATTTTTTAAAATTAAATCTTATTTTCTTATTTTATCTTGTTTTAGTTTATTAATTTGTCTTATTGTATTTCCTGATTTTATCTTATTTTATTTTAACTTAATTGATTTTATTATTTAATTTAATTTTATCTTATTTTAGTTTCTTATTTTATTTTATCTTATTTTGTAATATTTTATTTTATTTTATTTTATAGCTGATATTAGTGCAAAGCATTTCATTGCATAGATATATTGTAAATACAATTCTATTTTTAAAATTATGTAGTAATTAGGTACGTAAATCTCACAAAAACATCCAGATCATATTTCACAAAAAAAAAGTATAAATGCAATGTAAATATCAGTGGTCACTCTATATCTCCAATAATATGTCTGAGTAAGATGAGTTTGAAATGATCCAAATATATAATATATAATTCAATGCAATCCAATAATGATTGACATCAATCAGACGACAGAAGACATGGAGAGGATTGACTGTGACAGAAAACCTGTTGTTATTTAGATGCTTAGAAAATATAATAGAGTGGCTTTATAGGTTTCTAAACCTCTCTTTATGGGTTTTTCCTTTCCCACAGGCTTGGGAAATCCAATGTGGTTGCCTTCATTGACCTCAATCGAACCCGCAGCAATATTGATCCAGTCGCTACTAGTTTGGTTCTCACAGTTCACCAAATATTCATTAGTGAAGTAACCGCCCCAGACTCGATCTACGACTGTCTCACTTTAGTAACAGGACGCTTTCAGCCTCAGGTTTAAATGCTATGATGTGTGTTTTTGACCTGCTTTAGGAAAGAGGCGTGTCCTTAGGTGTCCAATTGACTCACCTGTCTCCGCCCCTTCTTCAGTCTAGTTTTGACAGCTGCTGCGTTTCATTCAGAGCGTGTTGTGAATGCGAGCGCATGGCTTTGCTGTCGTGTCACGATGGGTTCGACTTTTGTTTCCCGCAGGTCGTCAGGATGTTCCAGAGGAAGAAGAAGAAGAAGAGGCTGGAGATCTCCACACCCAGGAACTTCGAGCACAGGGTGCACACGTCCTTCGACCCGGTGCAGGGATGTTTCGTGGGTCTGCCGCCCCAATGGCAAAGTGTCATAGAAACGCTCAAGAGGCCCAAACCTGTGGTGGATCCGTCCAGCATCACCAAGGTGCAGCTCAAACCACAGAAGGTAAAGCTCGTTCACTATCGAAATATAAAGAGATGTGAAAATGTGTGTGTCTGTGCGATTTGCATTTGATTTTCATGACAATATGCTTTTCTTTCTCATGGATATTTTGTCATGTATTTGTTGAATGCATGCATGTGAGGTTTGCATTTGAACATCATGAAATGTATGCATTTTTTCATTGATATTTTGTCATATTTGTTGAATGCATGCATATGTTTGTTGAATGCATGCATCTGAGGTTTGCATTTGATCTTCATGACAACATGCGTTTTTTTTTATCATAGATATTTTGTCACATATTTGTTGGATGCATGCATGTGAGGATTGCATTTGATCTTCATGACAATATAAGTTTCTTTGTCATTGATATTTTTTCATATATTTGTTGAATGCATGCATATATTTGTCGAGCACATGCATGTGAGGTTTGCATTTGATCTTCATGACAATATGCATTTTTTTATCATTGATATTTTGTTGTATATTTGTTGAATGCATGCATGTATTTGTTGAATGCATGCACGTGAGGTTTGCATTTGATCTTCATAACAATATGTTTTGCTTTATCATAGATACTTTCTCATATATTTGTTGAATGCATGCATGTGAGGTTTGCATTTAATCTTCATGACAATATGCTTTTTTTATCACTGATATTTTGTCATATATTTGTTGAATACATGCATATATTTGTAGAACGCATGTATATATTTGTTTAATGCATGCACGTGAGGTTTGCATTTTTTTATTTTCATGACAATATGCTTTACTTTATCATAGATATTTTGTCACATATTTGTTGAATGCATGCATGTGAGGTTTGCATTTAATCTTCTTGACAATACGTGTTTTTTTAATCATCGATATTTTGTCATATATTTGTTTGATGCATGCATGTGATGTTTGCATTTGATCTTCATGCCAGTATGTGTTGCTTTATCAGTGATATTTTGTCATATATTTTTTGAATGCATGCAATCATGTTATGGTTTATATAATTAGCATGTATATACACTGTAAATAAACTATAGTATGTATTATAAATTATTATATACAGCAATTATATAGTTGATTTAAAGTGCAAAGCATTTCACTGCATTTATATTCCAAGAATACAATTAAATTTAACAAAAACATTTTTGCAGTGTTTAAAACCTTATTTTAAGACAATTAGGCAAAAATATAAGATGCAAAAAATATAACTATTTATCATGTTTCTGACAGTTTATGACCAAAAATATTAAAATATGCATTTTATCTTTTAATTTTGCTGTGAAATCTGATTGAGAAATATTTTCTTTGAGGCACCTATTGTAATTTCTTTAAAAGTGTCAAATAAAGACAGGACTTTTTTGCCTGAGTTAGTTTCGGGTACATGTTTGCGGCTCCAGTTGTAGATAATCTTGTGTTTGTAAAACAGGTTTTGTCTCAGTGTCAGAGGGTGGTTTGCTTTATATCTAAGCCAACGTCTTTGTCATAGTTCCCCAGGGTTCTCACATATCAGCAACACCATTCAAATGTTTTCATAATGCGACACTAAGTGTTCCTGTGTGCTAATTATGCTGACAGACCTGCTTAGCGCTGCTGTTATATAATGATTTCACTGCAGGAGGAGCTGCATCATCATCATCATCAAATATGTGTTGCTTTCTCATGTCCAGTTCCTGATTAAATATCTCATGCATTTTTTTTTTGCAATACTTGCAAAATTTAGTGACATTATTTTTATGACAATTAAGCAAAAAAAAAAGTATTATATGGTCACTAGGTAGGTGAATCTCACAAATGCATTTCCAGATCATATTGTATGTAAACAAATAAATAAATCAATAAATAAAAAAAAAATATATATATATATATATATATATATATATATATATATATATAGTTTTAAATTATTTGCAACACTTGCAAGTGGCGTTATTTTCATGATAATTAAGCAAAAATGAAACTAAATTAAATTAATAAGAAATTATTGCTTAAAGATTTTTTTTTAATTATTTGCAAAACTTACATTATTATATTACATTATTGTTATTTTTTTATGATACAGTTGATGTTATAGTGCAAAGCATTTCACTGCACAGATATATTGTATGTTCCAGTAACACAACTCTATTTTTAACATTATTATGTAATTATTATATAAATGGTAACTATGTAGGTGTTATTTCCAAACGTCACTGGCATTATTTTCATGACAATTAAACCAAAATATATTACTCCATTAATACAATGCTATTTTTAGCATTATTAAATATGTATTATGTGGTCACTAGGTACACAAAAACATTCCCAGGTCATATTTAATGCAAAATAAATAAATAAATAAAATAAAATAATATTAAAATAAATAAATAAATAAGAAATTATTGCTTAAAGTTTTTTTTTTTACAATTATTTGCAAAACTTAGTTTAATGTTTTAAAAAATGCATTAAAAAATAATTATTTTTTGCATTATTTCCAGAGGTTATTGGCATTATTTTTATGACTATTAAACCAAAACATCAGGCAAAAATTATAATGCACAGCATTTTACTGCATATTGTATATTCTGTAAAAAAAAATTCAGCGTCTTCTCATGTATAGATTTTTAAAGGGAAAACTCAATTCTAGATTTTATAGATAGAAATGGCAACGTTTTTTCTTTAAAATGGTCCTGGGGACAAACATCCCCTAAGTAAATAAATAACTCCATAAAGATCAGCTGTCAATCAAACTGGAAATGGAACTACACAAACTGGATTTTTGTTTATCGAGTGGTGAAACATCTTCATGTTGTTGATCCTGCTGGCTACAGTTTCCTGGTTAACTGAGCAGCTGGAATGTGAAGCACAATGTGTTTTTATCCAGCACTGCTGTGATTAAAGCTGTCATGAATGAGACGCATTATGTAATTGCATCTGTTTCGTGCATATGACACTGATCTGAGCGTGCAGCGCCGATCTATAATAATCAAATGCACATAAATGCAACAGACTACTGAGAGATTAAATCAATCATTTAAGGTCAACATGAAACACTGTCTACAACCTGTTTTATCTGCTGAATTAATGTTTTTTAGATTGAAACAAGATGTTTAAGGAGAAAAATTAGGGTTGCATTTGATTAATGTATTTGTTTTTCTTTATAATAACATGCACTGATGAATCATTCACAGTAATCAAGTCATATGGTACTTTATGCAATATGCATTGTTTTTATGCAGCTTCACAGTAATATACAGGGAAATAACTGATTCTTAAAGAAACAGTTCATCCAAAAATGAACATTTGCTGAAAATATGTTCACCCTCAGGCTATCCATGATGTAGATGAGTTTGTTTGTTCATCAGATTTGTAGAAAAGTGTCATTGCATCATTTGTTCACCAATGGATGTGAATGGGTGCCGTCAGAATGAGAGTCCAAACAGCTGATAAAAACATCACAATAATCCACAAGTAATCCACACCACTCCGAGTGCTTGAATTATTGAAAGACAATGCATGTATGGAATAAGTGTTTAATTTTGTCAATAATAAACGCATATCTTTTCAGGCAAAATTCACGCAATTAAAAAAAACACACCTTTTTGCTTATTTCAGTTAATGTCATAAAACTAGCAAGCTAAGCCAGTACTGACAGTGTCGTATAAACATGACTGAAGATGTAAAAAGAGGAAAAGATAAACAATTGAGTCAATTAAGCTGGAACCGCTCTGATTGATTCAAACTCGTAACTTTGATCATTCAGTTCAAGTGATTCACTAGCAAAAACCAGATCAAATTAAAAGAGTGATTCATTCTCAAATTTCAGCATCGCTTGTAATGATTTTAAAAGCTTTTTAAAAATATTGCATTGCAATATTATTCACTATTTCGAAGCGCTTCAGTTGAATCATGTATTGCGAATCATTTGATTCAGATCAGGCTTCAAATCTCATATCGTGAATCCTTTGATCTCAAGCTGTGCATTCCAAGTCATTTGATTCAGGTCTGAACTTAAGTGCAGATTTGCAAATCTTTTGCTTTAGATCGGAACCTGGGAGCACGAATCGTGAATCATTTGAATCGTGAATCATTTTAGATTGGAACTTCAGAGCGGGTTCTTGAATCATTTAGATTCAAGAACCCAGTTCTGAATCTTGATCTGAAATGATAATTCATGAATCATTATTTAGATTGGGACTTTGGTCTGAATTTTGGACTTAGGTCTGAATTTAAGTGCAGGTTTGCAAATCTTTTGCTTTAATTCAGAACCTAGGAGCACGAATCGTGAATCATTTGATTTGGATCAGAACTTCAGAGTGGGTTCTTGAATCATTCTGTGAATTAAATAATTTGTGAATTGTGCTCCGAATCCTGATCTGAAAAGATGATTCGTTAATCATTATTTAATTCGGGACTTTGGAGCGCGTTTCACGAATCATTTGATTTGGATCTGAACTTCAGAGCGGGTTCTTGAATCATTCCACAAATTAAATAATTTGCGATTCACGAACCATGCACTGAATCTTGATCTAAAATGATGATTCCTGAATCATTATTTAGATTGGGACTTTGGAGCAAGAATCGCAAATCATTTGATTCAGATCAGGACTTTAGAGTGTGTTTTACAAATCATTTGATTTAGATCTGAACTTAAGTGTAGGTTTACAAATCTTATGCTTTAATTCAGAACCTAGGAGCACGAATCGTGAATCATTTGATTTAGATCAGAACTTCAGAGTGGGTTCTTGAATCATTCTGTGAATTAAATAATTTGTGAATCGTGCTCTGAATCCTGATCTGAAAAGATGATTCGTTAATCATTATTTAAATCGGGACTTTGGAGTGCGTTTCACAAATCATTTGATTTGGATCGGAACTTGTTTGCGAATCTTTTGCTAGGAGCATGAATCGTGAATCATTTGATTTAGATCAGAACTTCAGAGTGGGTTCTTGAATCATTCTGTGAATCGTGCTCCGAATCCTGATCAGAAAAGATGATTCGCTAATCGTTATCATTACTTTGGAGCACATTTCACGAATCATTTGATTTAGATCTGAACTTAAGTGCAGGTTTTCAAATCTTTTGCTTTAATTCAGAACCTAGGAGCACGAATCGTGAATCATTTGATTTAGATCAGAACTTCAGAGTGGGTTCTTGAATCATTCTGTGAATTAAATAATTTGTGAATCGTGCTCTGAATCCTGATCTGAAAAGATGATTCGTTAATCATTATTTAATTCGGGACTTTGGAGCGCATTTCATAAATCATTTGATTTGGATCGGAACTTGTTTGCGAATCTTTTGCTAGGAGCACGAATCGTGAATCATTTGATTTAGATCAGAACTTCAGAGTGGGTTCTTGAATCATTCTGTGAATTAAATAATTTGTGAATCGTGCTCTGAATCCTGATCTGAAAAGATGATTCGTTAATCATTTGATTTAGATCGGAACTTCAGAGCGGGTTCTTGAATCATTCCACGAATTAAATAATTCCCGATTCATGAATCTTGATCTAAAATGATGATTCCTGAATCATTACTCAGATTGGGTCTTTGGAGCAAGAATCACGAATCATTTGTTTCAGATCAGGACTTCGGAGCAGTTTTGCGAATTGTTTTTTTCTTAAACAGTAGAAAACATCGAACCATAAGTGAGATCACTGACTGAAGTCTTTGAAAATCGAAAAAGTAGTGCTTGAAAGTCCTGAAATGTTATTTTTTATTTTACAGTATCTGTACAAACATCATAAGACAAAAGCTGAAACAAATCCATCATTAAGACATTTTTAAGTAAAGTACAAGTCTATAGTCCATAATAACGCTTCCTCCAGTAATAAAGTGGTCTGGTCTCATTCTGACGGCACCCATTCACATCCATTGGTGAGACAGTGATGGAATGGCACATTTGTATCAGTGCAGCCAAATCTTTTAAAATAGAATCAGTTTTGATGTCTTGTTTACTTTTTACTCTTCCAGAGCATCGTTCGGGGCAGTTTCATCGGACATGAGGACTACATTTCTGCGGCGATCGCTCAGATGAGCCGACTCTCCGTTACAAGCTCAAACTCGTTAAGGAGAACCAGCCCGTCTTTAAGGAAAAGAGCCCAGTCTCTGGGCCGTCTGGGTGAGTTAGCCGAAGGAGAGACTCAATACGAATACGAGGAGCTCAACGAGGCCAATCGGAGAAACGGCGGGCCGGTCTCAGACTGGCACGCGAGATCCCGACAGGTGCAGAGCGAGATTGGAAGTCCACGGCACGAATCCAAGAACAACATAAACTCCAATGAGTCACGGCCGAGAGCCAAATCCATGTTCATGGGACAGCCGGTGCTGATGCCCCGGGACATTTTACTAGCGCCTAGGACTGCTCGTGAAGAGCCCGGTTTTGATCAAACGGGCGGTAAACCCAACCAGAGGCCCGTATCGTGTCTCTACAGCGCATACAGTGAAAAAGATGGAGTGAGACTGAACTCAGAACAGCCGAAGATGGAAACGCAGAGGAGACCTCAGTCCACGTACAACTTCAAGGTGTGTAGAAATACTAACGAAAAGATGTTCTATAAATGTTTTGCTAACATTCTATAAGAGTTTATCTGACATGTTGGCAACATAATAATAATGCTACATGAAATTATTTTGTCTCCGCCCTCAATTTGTTTAAAAAAAAAGCTGTTATATAAAATTATCTAAATAAATTCTGTATATAATTACATTATATATTATAATAAAAAACACATAATAAATATTATATTTTATTACAAATTTGAAATAGCTTTTAGTTTTATATCTTTACTTTTCACTTTAATTTTAGAATTTTCATGTGTATTTGTTGCCATTATTATTATATTTTTTTAAAAAGTTGTAATGTTAAATATTGTTGTTTTATATATACATATATAGTTATTAAATTATATATTATATTGTTATATTATATCATTTTATTTTTAATTAAGAAATTATATTAGAATTACAAACCACAGATTTCTTATTCACAATATTTTTTAGACATTTTTCAAGTGCTTTTATTGTTTTTATTACTTTTTTTAAAAAATTCGCAATGTTAACTGTTGCTCTTCTATATATTCAATTATATAATTTATTGTTATGTTATATAATTTTATTAAGTTATTAAAAATATAATATTAAATTATTTTTAAAAATATGTATATACTATATTATATTATAATTAAAAACAAACACTATAATACTTCCTATTTCTACATAAATATTTTGAATTAGCTTTAAGTTTTGTATTTTCAGTTTTTAATTTCAGATTTATAAATTTTCCATGTGCTTTTAAAATGTTAAATATTGAAAAAAGTATATTTGTTTATTATATATTTTAAATAGTATGCTGTTTTTACACACACACACACACACATATATAAATATTATATATATATATATATATATATGTTAATATTAAAATATTACATTATAATTAAAAAACAAACAAACAGATTTCTTATGAAAAATATTTTTAGTATTTTCAATCAGCTTTTAGTTTTTTTTATTTTCAGTTTTTAGTTAGATTTAGATGTATTCATTTTTAATGTGCTTTTGTCTTTTTAATAATAAATGTAATTAAATAATTAAAATTAAATTGTATATTATATTGTTATGTTATATACTTTTATTAATTTATTTTCTATTATAATTAAAAACAAACACAGATTTTTAAATGTCTTATTAAAAAATATTTTATTAATATTTTAAATTATCTTTAAGTTTTGTTGTTTCAGTTTTTAATTAATTACATTTTATTAATTTTTCATGTGCTTTTTACAATTTTTAAAATGTTGAAATATTGAAAAAGTATATATTTATTTATTATATATTTTAAATATTATGTTTTAAATTGTAATGGTTTTGATGTCATTAATTTTTTTTCTTAAACTTATGTTTTTTTGTTAGTTGCCAATGCAAAATTTCTAATGTTTATTAAAAGGTATGATCTAATATTTCTATTTTATTTTATATTTTAGTTTTCAAAATGTTATGTTCTTTTTTTATTGTATTATTTCTATTTTATGTCAAGTCAAGTAATAGTTTTAGTTAACAATGACAACACGCAGTATTATTCCAGTGTAATAAGCTACTTTTTGTCTCAGTAACTCATACACCTCATGTTTTTCCTATGAATGCAGGTGAATTCACCAAGTTTCCCAGCCATTTCCAAACCCAACGGCACTAGCAGTCCTAAACCAGGCCACGGAATAACGACCAGCCACCAAACCTCACGCCGTTCCTCCAGCGACCTCATTTCTCACGTCAAAACCCCCGGGACTCCAGCCTCGGTCCCGCCGACGCAGGACAGCCCGTCCCAGCCCAGACCCGCACCGACCGGCTCCCCCGCGAGTCCCAGCGGAGCCTCGTCGCCCACCCTGAGAGCGACTCAGACGCCCGGCAGCGTCCCGGACTCGCCCAAGGTCACGCACGAGCAGTTCAAAGCCGCCCTGCAGATGGTGGTGGACAAAGGCGACCCTCGCTCCTATCTGGAGAACTTTGTGAAGATCGGCGAAGGCTCCACGGGTGTGGTGTGCATCGCGCGGGAGAAGCACAGCGGACGACAGGTCGCCGTGAAGATGATGGACCTGAGGAAGCAGCAGAGGAGAGAACTGCTCTTCAATGAGGTATGAGCCGCTTATCCTACATTCACAACACATTTAACTCACATAATGTGACATTTACGAGGAAAACAAAACATTTAATGGGACATAAGGTAGGGTGAAATTACTCAAATTATAAATTAATTATCGCTATTATTTATTTTAGTATACTATTTCCTTATACTAACAGTACATATATATAATTCATATTTATTTACATTTATATGTATATAAGTAAAAAAAAGATTACATATATATTAGGTATATAGGTATATTAGGTACTTTACATAAAATAAACAACTGAAATTAAATTAAATAATGGAATGTAAAATTAATTTTATTTCCACCACTGAAAAAAAATAAGTAATTAATTAAATAAAAATTTAAAAATAGTAAACATTAAAAGAAACACACAACTAAAACCTTTTTTAAAAAATGTCAAATGAAAATGGAAAATATGAAAATTAAAAACAAACTCAAAATATAATTGGAAAAAAAAACTATAGTTGTATATTAATGATACTAAAATATTTTTTTAATTTAAAAAAATATTATTTTAAAAATAAATAAAAATAGCTAAAACTGAAATGAAAAGTAGTAGGAACCATATAGTAATACTAAAAAATAAATTAAAAATATTAAAAACAGTATTTAAAAAAATTAAAAAACACACAACTAATACTTTTTTAAAATTTTAAATAAAACGGGAAATACAAAAATTAAAAATTAACTATGAATATTAACATAAACTATAATTGTATATCAATGATACTTAACTAACAAAATTAGCATTTTTTATTTTTATTTATTATTTTAAAAATAACTAAATATAACTAAAACTGAAATGAAAAGTAATAGGAACCATATAGTAAAGTAAGAAAATAAATAAATAAATATTAAAACAGTAAAAATTACAAAAAACACAATTAAAACTTTCTAAAAATTACTAAAAAATAAACTCAAAATATTAAGAAAAACTATATATCAGTGATACTAAAATAACATTTTTTTTAATTATTATTTTAAAAATAACTAAAACTGAAATGAAAAGTAATAGGAATAGTAATATTTAAAAAAAATGTAAAAAAGTAAATAAATAGAAATTAAAAAACTGTACAAATTACAAAAACAAAATCTTTACATCCAGATCTTATATATATATATATATATATATATAAAACTATAGCTAACTTCAGTAATACTAAAATAAAATAACACAATTTTTATTTCTATTTTTTATTTTAAAAATAACTAAAACTGAAATGAAAAGTAATAGGAATAGTAATATTTAAAAAAAAATGTAAAAAAGTAAATAAATAGAAATTAAAAAACTGTACAAATTACAAAAACTAAATCTTTACATCCAGATCTTATATATATATATATATATAACTATAACTAACTTCAGTAATACTAAAATAACAATTTTTATTTCTATTTTTTATTTTAAAAATAACTAAAACTGAAATGAAAAGTAAGCGGAACCATATAGCTATATTTAAAATAAATAAATAAATACATAAATGAAAATTAAAAACTCAAAATATAATAATAAATCTTATAATTATATATCAATGACACTAAAATAACATTTTTAAATTTTTTCTAAATGTATTATTATATAAAAATGATATTATAATTATAAAATAACAAATAAATAAAGTAAAAATAAAAAATGAACCATGGGTGTCATTCCACACAGGTGGTTATCATGCGAGACTACCGGCATAAAAACGTGGTGGAGATGTACAAGAGCGCTTTGGTGGGTGAAGAGCTCTGGGTCATCATGGAGTACCTGCAGGGCGGCGCTCTAACCAACATCGTCTCTGAAACCAGGTAGGAAACTAGCTCTTTTAATATAATGGACATGAGTTATTCCTCAGATCGTCTGTGTTGTTGGTGAGAGTGTGCTGGACTGCACTAACTGATCAGATGCATATTTTCACCTGGTGTCGTACTGACGTCATTCAGACGGTACAGAGCTGCTCCTGTCAAAATGCAAAAAACAACCAGCACAGTTAAGATCCTTTTCCAGATGGTATCTTAAAACACTTCACTAAACAACAACAGGTTTTTTCTGCTCGCTGAAGTCTCCTGTACGAAAAGAGTTACATAATTTAGAAACTGGAAACTTACAAAGCTTCTTTTTATACAGCAGCTCTTTGTTGAGGTTCACACACATTCTTCACTCTAAACCTTTTACATCAAGCACTAAAGACCTGTGATAAACTCAGCCCTGATTGCACAATATGTGTAATATTTTATGCAATACTTCATGCAAGTATGCAATGTGAGTATGAATTGCAAGAGCTCACAAGCACACACAAATCAATAAACATTCACTTGCATTTAAGCTTTTAATGCTTATGAAAGAAGTGTGAGACTGGATTTATTTGATCAAAAATACATTAAAAATTGTGAAATATTATTACAAATTAAAACAGCTGTTTTCTATGTGAATATCTGTTAAACTGAAATTTATTTCTGTGTTGCAAAGCTGAATTTTCAGCATCATTACTCCAGTGTAGGGTCACATGATCCTTCAGAAATTATTCTAATATGAAAAAGTTGAAAACTATGGAGGGCCAAATTACTCAAAATTAAATCATTAAATAAATGTTGAAATATATAAATAAATCGTAAAATGCATAATTGAATTATTGAAAGCATAAATAAATGTATAAATATTTATTTATTTATTTATGCATGTAAATAGTAATTAATTTATATCATTTTTTTTTATTTATGCATTTTTTTTATTGCCTTGACATTTCATTTTGAGGTTTACGGTTGTCGGCACATCACTCAAAAATAGTGGCGTCACCTTTTAGTTTTTATAAATAAATAAATAAATAAACATTTAAATAAGTAAATGCATAAAAAAATTACATGAATTAATTATTTTATAAATACATACATAAATAAATATTTTAACATTTATTTATGCTTTTAATAAAGTATGCATTTAATGATTTATTTATCTATTTCTGCTCACTGAAACTGCATTTATTTGATCAAAAATAAATTACAAATTGTGAAATATTATTACAATTTAAAATAGCTGTTTTCTATGTGAATATCTGTTAAACTGTAATTTATTCCTGTGATGAAATGCTGAATTTTCAGCATCATTACTCCAGTCTTTAGTGTCACATGATCCTTCAGAAATCATTCTAATATGCTGATTTACTGCTCTAGAAACAAATGAAAACTATGGAGGGCCAAATTACTCAAAATTAAATCATTAAATAAATGTTGAAATATATAAATAAATTGTAAAATGCATGATTTAATTATTGAAAGCATAAATAAATGTTGAAATATTTATTTATTTATTTATGCATTTAAATAGTAATTCATTTTTTTAAATAATTATTTATTTATGCATTTTTTTTATTGCCTTGACATTTCATTTTGAGGTTTACGATTGTCGGCACATCACTCAACAATAGTGGGCGTCACCTTTCAATTTTGTAATAAATAAATAAACATTTAAATAAGTAAATGCATAAATAAATAAAAGTAATTAATTATTTAATAAATACATAAATAAATAAATATTTTGAAATTGATTTATGCTTTTAATAATGAAAGTATGAACGATTTATTTATATATTTCAACATTTATTTAATCATTTAATTTTGAGTAATTTGGCCCTCCATAGTAAACAGTTGTGCTCCCCAATATTTTTATGGAAACCGCCATGCATTTATTTGAAATGGAAATTTTTTGCAATATTATAAATGTCTTTACTGACTCAATTTAATGCATCCTTCATGAATAAAAGCCATAATGTCCCTGAACTTTTGAACGTTAGTGCACTAAACATGCTGTAGAGGGAGCGATAGAGTCACTAAACCAGATGTGTTATTATTCCTGCTAAATATAAACACAGTTTAAGTAGATTTAACTTCTTCAGTGTTTGCTGATTCAGAGAAGATGAAGAAGTGTTAGGAGCCACAGCCCATGTTTATCTTGTGTTTGTGTGTTTATAGACTGACGGAGGAGCAGATTGCTACGGTGTGTGAAGCCGTTCTTCAGGCTCTCTGTTATCTTCACGCTCAGGGCGTCATTCACAGAGACATCAAGAGCGACTCCATCTTACTGACGCTCGACGGCCGGGTGAGAAACACTGCAACGACCACAGAATCATCCTGACTCTTAGTTTTCATTTGCACATATATGAGCTCTTCTCAAACGTGTGCTTTTCAGTACAAAAATGTCCTTAAAATGAAAGTTATTAAAATTACCATGAACTGCATATATTCGACAATGTACAAAATTATTAACATGAATTTTGATGAACATTTCGGGGTTTTGCAGGTCTTATGTTTAAGAAGATTTTTAAGTTGGCTTGAGAAAGACAACTTACTGAAATGCTATTTAAACTACTTCTTATTCTTCTTCTTCTGAGACTAAATCTGTGGACACTAACTCTTCCTGCAGCTTTAACTCTACAAACTGTAAACTCAGTCCAGATTGATCTGACCGAGTGTTCTGTTTCCAGCTGATCGGACTTAAGGAAAAATCCCATAGACTTACATTGACGGAATGTTCAAATGAGCCAAAACTATTCAAACTACAACTGTCACAACTCCCAGAATCCTTTGAGACTCAATCAAATTTCCCTGCTATGTACTATTTCTAATCCATTCAAACTCATTCAAACTCATCTATCTATGGCTAGCAACCAGAATCATGCTAGTAACTTGCTAATCATGTTAAAAACATGCTAGCAACCTGCTAATCATTCTAGAAACTTGTTAGCAACTTGTTATTATGATAGAAACATGCTAGCAACATGCTAAAAACTTGCGAATCATGAAACATGTTAGCAAATAGTTAATTATGATAGGAACATGCTAGCAACATTCTAATCATGCTAGAAACATGCTAGCAACTTGTTAGTCATGCTAGCAACATGGTAACAACTTGCTAATCATGTTAGAAACATGCTAACAACTTCTTAATCATGTTAGAAACATGTTAGCAACTTGTTAATTATGATAGGAACATGTTAGCAACATTCTAATCATGCTAGAAACATGCTAGCAACTTGTTAATCATGCTAGCAACATGGTAACAACTTGCTAATCATGTTAAAGACATGCTAGAAACATGCTAGCAACTTGTTAATCATGCTAGCAACATGCTAACAACTTGTTAATCATGCTAGAAACATGTTAGCAACTTGTTAATTATGATAGGAACATGCTAGCAACATTCTAATCATGCTAGAAACATGCTACTTGTTAGTCATCTAGCAACATGGTAACAACTTGTTAATCATGTTAAAGACATGTTAGAAACATACAATCATGCTAAAGAACATGGTAGCAACTCTAATCATGCTAGAAACATGCTAGAACTTGTTAATCATGTTAGAAACATGCTAGCAACATTCTAATCATGATAAAACATGCTAACTTGTTGTCATGCTAGAACTTGTTAGTCATGCTAGAACATGGTAACAACTTGCTAATCATGCTAGAAACATGTTAAGAACTTGTTAATTATGATAGGAACATGCTAAAGACATGCTAGAACTTGCTAATCATACTACAATCATGTCGACAATTTGCTAATCATGCTAGAAACATGTTAGCAATTAGCTAATTGTGATAGGAACATGTTAGCAAACCTGCTAATCATGGTAGAAACATGTTAGCAACATGGTAACAAGTTGCTAATCATGCTAGAAACATGCTAACAACTTGTTAATCATGCTAGAAACATGTTAGCAACTTGTTAATTATGATAGGAACATCCAAGAACATTCTAATCATCTTTAGAAACATGCTAAGAACTTGTTAGTCATGCTAGCAACATGGTAACAACTTGCTAATCATGTTAGAAACATAACAACTTCTTAATCATGTTAGAAACACAAAGAACTTGTTAATTATGATAGGGAACATGTTAAGCAACATTCTAATCATGCTAGAAACATGCTAGCAACTTGTTAATCATGCCAAGAACATGGTAACAACTTGCTAATCATGTTAAAGACATGCTAGAAACATGCTAGCAACTTGTTAATCATGCTAGCAACATGGTAACAACTTGCTAATCATGTTAAAGACATGCTAGAAACATGCTAGCAACTTGTTAATCATGCTAGCAACATGCTAACAACTTGTTAATCATGCTAAAGACATGCTAGCAATTTGCTAATCATGCTAGAAACATGTTAGCAACTTGCTAATTGTGATAGGAACATGTTAGCAAACCTGCTAATCATGGTAGAAACATGTTAGCAACATGGTAACAAGTTGCTAATCATGCTAGAAACATGTTAACAACTTGCTAATCATGCTAGCAACATGCTAACAACTTGCTAATCATTATAACAACAAGCTAGTTAATTATGTTAGTAACATGCTAACAACATATCTATCTATCTATCTGTCTGATATCTATCATATTTATTATGATTTATATGATATATAAATATTGATTACATATAATTCTTAAATATGTACATGTAAGTGTATTTATATATAATATTATATTTCTTAAATATATACATGTATGTGTGTGTATTTATATATACATAGAAATATACATAGTATACATATATTATGAAAACAACTAAAAATAAAAGCTTTTATTTTGGATGCAATTAATCACGATTAATCAATTTGACGCCACTATAAAATGTATAATTTAAAAAAACAAACAAACCAAAAAAAAAACTAATAAATATTAGAATTCAGAATAGTGTGTAGTAGAAGCTGGGAAACACTTGAGCAGCACTGATGAGGCGTCTCATTTTCTGTTTTACAGATCAAACTGTCCGACTTTGGATTCTGCGCTCAGATCAGCAAAGACATCCCGAAGAGGAAGTCGCTAGTCGGGACTCCATATTGGATGGCGCCAGAAGTGGTTTCAAAGACGCCGTACGGCACAGAGGTGAGCAAACATTAAGATAATAATGTAGTCTTAATATCACTTATACCAGAATCTGAATGGATATGATAGATAGTGCTAATTTCTGTCTAAATATTTATTTTCATTTTCATTCATATCATTTTAACAACATGCTAGTAGCTTGCCAGTCATGCTAACAACATGCTAGAAACATGCTAGTAATTTGCTAGTCATGTTAGAATCATGCTAACATGCTAATCATGCTAGAATCATGCTAGCAATGTGCTAGTAACCTGCAGATCATGGCAACAACATGCTAGTAACTTGCTAATCATGTTAGAATCATGCTAATCATGCTAGAATAATGTTAGCAATGTGCTAGTAATTGTAAATCATGCTAATCATGTTGACAGCATGCTAGAAAAATGCTAAAATCATGCCAGAATCATGCTAGCAATGTGCTAGTAACTTGCAGATCATGGTAACAACATGATAGTAACATGTTTACCATGCAAGAAACATGCTAACATAGATAGTTATATGCTAATCTTGCCAGAATCATGCTAACAGCATGCAAGTAACATGTTAGAATCATGCTAACAATGTGCTAGTAATTTGCAAATCACGCTAACTACATGTTAGTAACATGCTAATCATGCCAGAATCATGCTAACAGCATGCTAAAATCATGCCGGAATCATGCTAGCAACGTGCAGATAATGGTAACAACATGCTAATCATGTGAATAGCATGTTAGTAACATGTTAACCATGCAAGAAACATGCTAACATAGCTAGTAACATGCTAATCATGCCAGAATCATGTTAACAGAATGTTAGAATCATGCTAACAATGTGCTAGTAATTTGCAAATCATGCTAACTACATGCTAGTGACATGCTAGTCATGCTAGTAAACATGCTAATAATGCTAAAATCATGCTAGAATCATGTTAATCATGCTAGAATCATGCTAACAACATGCTAGTAACTTGCAGATCATGGTAACAACATGGTAGTAACGTTGATTATGCTAGAAACATGCTAACATAGCTAATAACATGCTAATCATGCCAGAATCATGCTAACAATGTGCTAGTAACTTGCAAATCATGTTAACTACATGCTAGAAACATGTTAATAATGCTAGAATAATGCTAGCAGCATGCTAGTAACATAATAATAATGTTAGCAACATGTTAACATGGCTAGTTACATGCTAATCATGCCAGAATAATATTAACAACATGCTAGTAACATGCTAATCATGCTAGAAACATGGTAATAATGCTAGAATCATGCTAGCAGATAATTTTACAACATGCTAATAAAATGCTAGTAACTTGCTAATCATTAGCAAGAAATCTAAATCTATAAATTCAGTTATAAGCAAGAAGTAAATGTTTCCACTGTAAGGTTTTCACATATTAAATGGGTAGTTTGAGCAATAACAAATACTGGAAATGTGAGCAAGAAACTGAGAAACACATGTTGGGAAGCTGTGTTGAAATAGCTTGGGAAATGATCTTTCACTTTGACCGAGGGCATGGCTTTAGGAGATAAAACTGAGATTAATCACATAAAAATAATGAGTTTTCCCATCCCTGTTAACAGCACATGTTCAGGTTATGACTTTGCGAATGTTCTCTGAATGTTCAAATGTTTCAATTTTTTTTTTTAATGAAAAACTTCCATTACATTTTAGAATTCTTGGAAACAGTGAATGTTACTTTTGAATAGTCTCTGAACATTCTGAAACAAATAGTAACATTTAAAAAGAAGTTACACTGTTACAATGTTTCAGGGCAAAAAAACATTCCAAAACAATGATCTATTAATATTGTTTTTGTGTTTTGAAAGTCTTGAACGTATTTAGTTATGAAAACATTATTTCTGGATGTTAAAAACTTTTTTTTTTTTTTTTTGGATTATACAAGAATTAAGACAACATTCGATTTTATCATTTTTTGTATTTTTGTATCATTTCCATTGTATCAACACTATGGGGAAGTGACTTTGAATGTTTTCTGAACAATTGAAAATGAGTAGTCGGGTCATTCCATGAAATCGGTGCCTTTTGCGTCCCTAAGAAATAATCAAACATAGATTTAATATTTAACAACAAATAAATGTGCGATTTAAAAACATAACACTACCATGTATGCTTTCATCAACATTACGTAAAAAAGTCAATTAAATATTATGTTAAATAATTTAAATAGCATTTGTGCTGGTCTCATTTTTAAGTGTGCATTTTTTCTATAAAATTTAAATCATTTTATTGATGTCCCCTGATTTCATGTCAGCCCCTGTTAACCCCCTTCATAAAAAAAAAAAAAAAAACATGTAAAATAATGAACATTGAAGTGACAATTTCTAGGAGGTTATTTTTGATGATTTATGGGGCTTGACTGAGGAAGGGACATCATGCAATGCCAATACTGTTACCATTTTTAAACTGTAAATTTAAACAGTTATTTCTTACATTTGATATAATTAATATCTACAAGTAAAATCCTTTCAAAGTGTACAATATGTGCTTTTGTGAACTTGACTAGTACATAGCAATTGGCAAATTAGTTTGAAATCGTCAAACCTGTTACTGCACCAATTTTGTGGAATGACCCAGTAACATTTAAAAACTCTGAATGAATGTTCTATTAATGTTTATTCATAGCTTTGAGAGAAGGTTCCGAGAATATTCTGTGTTCGCTGGATTGTTACCGCAGATACTGGTAACACACACAATCTCCTACACAATCTCCTTTGTAATAGTTTGCATTAGTTTTACTTTTGGTTCCATTTTTTTTTTCTCTGACTCACAGTGTTTGCATGACTGGCAAACAGCTGCTCAGAGGACTTCTCAGACGTTTTCAACATGAGCTTTCACCATAGTTGATTGTATTTTTGAGAATGTGGCCTTTGTGTTTTCAGCTTCCCCTGAAGTTCCACCAGAATGAGGAATCAGCATCAGGGAGCTGAGTTCTGCTGAAGTGAAAGGTCATGATGTTTTGTGGTGTTTGTAGGTGGACATGTGGTCTCTGGGGATCATGGTGGTGGAGATGGTCGATGGAGAACCGCCGTATTTCAGCGAGACGCCCATAGCAGCGATGAAGAGACTGCGGGACGAGACGCCGCCCACCGCCAGAAACATCAGCAGGGTAAAAGCAGCACAACCTCAACAGGGTTATTACAGTAAACGAAAGTGAAACTAAAACTATCAAACAAACGAACAAAAACAAATTTTTACCTAAAAATAAACATTCACTAAAATAAAATATAAAAAATATTTTTATTTCAGCTTTTAGATTAACTTCATGTACTAGAACTGAAACAAGAATGAATAAAAACGACATGGACAAAAAAAAAAAACTCCAAAAAAACTACTAAAAATGACCAAAACTTTACCTAAAATTAAAATGAAACTTTAAAGTATTAATAAAAATTACAAGCATCCCAATACTAAAAATAAATAACACTAAATGTGAAATCATAACATTCATCTGAACTATAAAAAAATATTTTCATTAACAGAAATAAAGCTGAATTTAAATAAAATAAAAATGTAAACTAAAAAAATGCAAATCAGTATTATAAATGTTTAAAAATACTACAATTACTAAAACTAAAAAAAAGAAAAATAAGGCTAAATAGAACTCTAAAAAATGAGTAAAAATGACAAAAGCACATAAAATGACTAAAATAAAAAAAATAAATACTAATATAAATCTAAAATATAAAAATAAAGGGCAATTCAAAATAATAACAAAACCTATAAATGGTAATATAAATCTACAATTATAAATGTTTAAAAGTACTACTATTACTAAACTGAAAAAGGAAAATAAAGCTACATAGAACTCGAGTAAAAATGTCAAAAATATGTTTAAAATAGAAAAATATATACTAATATAAAAATAAATATAAATATAAATAATAAATAATAAATATCTAAAATAAAAGGCAATTAAAAAAATGCTATAAACAGAATATGAATAATACTAAAACATCACTGATTACACTCTGAATAAAACTATTAGACATCATTGTTATTAATTAAAAACGTCAAAATGAAATAAAATATAAATGAGATGAAACACTTAAAACAAATGATAAATGTTTAAAAGTACTACATTTAATAAATGTGAAACTGAAAAATGTATAAATGCTCAATAGAAATATATAAAACAGAAATAATGTCAAAAGTATGACAAAATTACTGAATTTAAATCTGTAAAAATAAAATCTAATATAAATATAAAAATGTAAGCTAAATATAAATAGGCTATATGAAGACAAAAAATGAATAAAAACGTCAAAAGCATAATAAAATGACTGAATTGAAATCTGTAACAATAAAATCTAATATAAATATAAAGTATTAACATAAAAAATGTAAGCTAAATAGAAATATCTAAAAACAAAAATTCATAAAAATGCCAAAAGCATTGCAAAAGTACTAAACCAAAAAATTGTAAAAAGTAGACAAAATTGTAAAAGCTAATATAAACCTAAAATATAAATAGAATTTATAATATTGACAAATGCTATAAATCGTATATAAATGGTACTACAACAACTCTGATTTTATGCATGCAAAATTAATCAGAATTACATAAATAATTAAATTGAATAATTACATTGAATAATTGAATAATTAAATGAATAATTAAATTGATCAAATTAAATAAAATTACGTAATTATAATCATAAACACAAGTGTCATAATTTTCCCCAAAAATCTGCTTAATGAGATTTTAATGAAGTTATTAATTGTTATGATGTTTGACATTGTAATGTTCTAGTATTAATATCCTGTGTCTGTCCTGTGATCAGATCTCTCCCGTCCTGAGGGATTTTCTGGACTCGATGTTGACGCGTGATCCGCTGGAGCGAGCGAGCGCCGCTGATCTTCTCCAGCATCCCTTCCTGCTGCAGGCGACTTCTCCTCGCTGTCTGGTGCCGCTGGTGGAGCAGTACCGCAAACGCATGTCCCGCTGCTGACCGCCCCGCCACCATTAGCACTTTTGTGACTGTGATCGTTCCTGATCTACTGAAACACTGAGCTGGACTGCTGACGTTCCTTCTGGAGACCCTCATGCAGGAGGACAGGAGCAAATGACCCCAAACCTTTCATTCTGTCAGCATTTATTCCTCTTACTCTAATGCGTTTGCACAGAACCTGAGACATTATGTGCCATGTGTGATTATGAGACTGTGCTGGTGGGTTTATGAAATCCATCTGATGATCGTTCACAACGTTTGGAAGACTGTTTCTGCTAAAAGGACAAGAAATTAAAAGGTAATTGTGACCTTATTTCTTACAATTCTGAAGGAAAAAAAATCTGAATTCTGAGATGTTAACAACTGTGAGATGAAAAATGGTAATTCTGACAAGAAAAGTCAGAATTGCAAGATTCAGAATTGCAGAATTGCAATTGTGAGGAAAAATTTAATTGTGAGACAAAGTCAGAACTGGAGGAGAAAAGGTCAGAATTGTGAGATATAAATAGAATTGTGATATATTAAGTCAGAATTGAGGAAAAATAGAACTGCAAAATATAAAGTCAGAATTGGGAGAAAAAATAAAAATAAAAAATAAAATCGCAAAATATAAAGTCAGTTGTGAGGGAAAAAATATAATTTTATTATAATTTTGAATTGAGAAAAAACAGAATTGTGAGGGAAAATAGAATTTTGAGATATAAAGTCAGAACTGAGAAAAAAATTTGAATTGTGAGGAAAAAATTGAATTGCGATATATAAAGTCAGAATTGAGAAGAATTTGAATTGAGAAAAAATAGAATTGTGAGAGAACAGAATTGTGAGATATAAAGTCAGAATTGAGAAAAATAGAATTGTGAGACATAAAGTCAGAATTGTGAGAAGAAATAGAACTGTAAAAAACAGAATAGCAAGATATAGTCAACTGTGAGAGGAAAAATGCGAAATAAAGTCAGAATTTACAAATATTTAAATTGTAAGGAAAAAGTAGAGTTGAGAAATAAGGTCAGAACCTAAAAAAAAGAATTATGAAGAAAAATAGAATTGTATGATATATAGTCAGACTTGTAAGAAAAATAGAACTGCGAGATATAATCAGAATTGAGAAAAAATAGAATTGTAAGAAAAAATTGAGGAAAAATAGAATTGAGATATAAATCAGACTTGTGAGAACAAATAAAATAGAGAGATATAAAGTCAGAATTGAGAAAAAAATTGAATTATGAGGAAAAAAAGGAATTGTGAGAAAAATAGAATTGAGAGCTATAAAGTCAGAATTGAGAAAAAAAATTGAATTATGAGTAAAAAAAGGAATTGTGAGAAAAATAGAATTGAGAGATATAGTCAGAACTGAGACAAAATAGAATTTTGAGGAAAAAATGGAATTGTGAGATATAAAGTCAGACTTCTGAGAAAAATAGAATTGTGAGATATAGTCAGAATTGAGAAAAAAATAGAATTGTTAGGAAAAATAGAATTGTGAGAAAATATTATAAAAGTCAGACTTGTAGGAGAAAAAAATTCAATTGACAGATATAAAGTCAGAATTGAGAAAAAAAATAGAATTATGGAGGAAAAAATGGAATTGTGAGATATAAAGTCAGACTTCTGAGAAAAATAGAATTGTGAGATATAGTCAGAATTGAGAAAAAAATAGAATTGTTAGGAAAAATAGAATTGTGAGAAAATGAATTGTGAGGAAAAATAGAATTGAGATATAAAGTCAGACTTGTGAGAAAAATTCAATTGACAGATATAAAGTCAGAATTGAGAAAAAATAGAATTATGAGGAAAAAAAGAATTGTGAGAACAAATAGAATTGTGAGATATAAAGTCAGACTTCTGAGAAAAATAGAATTGTTAGGAAAAATAGAATTGTGAGAAAATGAATTGTGAGGAAAAATAGAATTGTGAGATATAAAGTCAGACTTCTAAGAAAAAAGGATTGTGAGATATAGTCAGAATTGATCAAAAATAGAATTGTTAGGAAAAATAGAATTGTGAGAAAATGAATTGTGAGGAAAAATAGAATTGTGAGATATAAAGTCAGACTTGTGAGAAAAATTCAACTGAGAGATATAAAGTCAGAATTGAGAAAAAATAGAATTATGAGGAAAAGATTGAACGGTGAGAAAAATAGAATTGAGAGATATAAAGTCAGACTTGAGAAAAAATTAGAATTATGAGGAAAAAATGGAATTGTGAGAAAAAATTGAATTGCAAAACAAAGTCAGACTTGAGAAAAATAGAATTCTGAGATATAAAGTCAACTGTAAGAAAAAAATAATTGTGAGAAAACAATTCTGAGAAAAATAGAATTATGAGAAAAATTCAGAATTGCAAAAAAAAAAAAGTGAGATATAAAGTCAAAATTGTGAGATTAAAAAGTCGCAATTACCTTTTTTTTTATCCCATGGCAGAAACAAGCATCCATAACAATGAGACCAGAAACATGAATTATGAATCATGTTGACTTTAAAATAAAACTTTTATGACTGTGCAGCTTTGGATAAAAAGCATGTGTTAAATGATGTTAAATGTTATAATAACTGTCTATGAAACTGAACTCGAGCTCTTCTGCAAACCAGCAGACTGTGGAGACACTCAATGCTGTTTGTATTTTATATTCCGAGCTGTTAAAGAACAATAAATGAATTTTTTTTATTCATAACTCTTGTTGCAAATGTCTTAAGTTGCATGTCAGATCTGTTTCTCATTTTTAAGTAAGCATTACTTTTACAAAATACATGATGTGCTATGTAACGCATATTGAATACATGGTTGAAACTTGCAAGAAACAGCTCCTTAACCACAGAAAGCTGTTAAAGCTGTAAAACTGATGATTGATGGCTGTTTAATGAGTGCCTATCATAATTATAATCATATAGATGAACCTCACAGTTCATAAATGTAGTCTCTTCCTGGTTGTTTTCATTCTGTAAATTCTTTATCCAATGGTTTTGACCACACACTGATGAACACGTGTTTCCCATGAAGTGAACGTGCATGAACACTTCTGTCAGTTTATCTACTGCCTGATAAACTCATTTACTTGTGTAGCACTTTATGACTGACAAATATTTCAAGAGTTTTTACTCAACCTCAAGTTGTTAGAAAACTGGAAGTGGGGAAAAAAAACTAATAAAATGACAAAAAAATATGAAAAGAAATAAAATATTAATTTATTAATATAACAAAATATGTTAAAATGAAAACCTAAAATATACAAATAAAAATAGATTCAAAATATTCATAAAAACTTTTATTTATACTAAAATAACACTAAATGTGAAATCGTAAAATGCATATAAATGCATGTTTTTTTCTGCACATTTCATGCTGTGCTGCTATTGTACACC
This sequence comes from Labeo catla, assembly GCA_012976165.1. Taxonomy (NCBI): domain Eukaryota; kingdom Metazoa; phylum Chordata; class Actinopteri; order Cypriniformes; family Cyprinidae; genus Labeo; species Labeo catla. The sequence continues at coordinate 201,666 of VONZ01000455.1, forward strand.
TGAACTATTAAAAACAATGTTTATCTCAAAAATACAATATAAATATTAGCAATAAAAGATAAATATTAGACGAAATGCAAGCTAAAACTAAACTCAAACTTGAAAAAATAAACAAAAATTATAAATGTTAAAAAATACAATCATTTGGACTATAATTCTAAAAAAATATTTTTGTTAATTAAAATAAAGCTGAAATTACTAAAAGTGAAAAGTAAAGTTAATTGCAATAAAACTAAAATAACATAATATGAAAACATAACATAAACGAAAACATAAAAATAAAAGCTACATTAAAATGTTAACAAATAGTATAAGTACATATAAAAAAGTCTTTAAAAAAATACTAAATCAACACTAATTTTATGCATGAAATAAAATCACTTAATTATATCATGACCATGAATGTTGAGTCCATGCCGTAATTCTGCCTAAAATCTGCCTAATAGGATTTAAAATTAAAGATTGCATTAAGAATTTTTTTGTTCATGAATTAGGAATACTAGGCCTCATTCATGAAATGTAAGTCATCATTAAAATCATTCTTACAAAGGATTTTGCATTGATTTGCATGCATATGGGCATGAGAATGGATTTCGAGATGAGTTTCACAGATTTTTTTTCTTGTTTCATGAATGAGGCTCAGTGACAGCACCAAGAGGCAGATAATAACAGAAGAGGAACAGACTTCTTTTCATTCCTGTGTTCTATTTCGGTGGTGTCTCTGAGTGAGGATGAGTCGGGACGTCCTTCACTGTCAGTGATCTCACAGGCGTCAGAGGAGCTTTGATAAAGTCAAACACAGATAAAACACAAGCAGATTCCTGACTCTCAGCTCCTGTTAGAGCACAATAGCTTTGTCCTACTTAACACAAACATTACATGATCTGTTTTCTGTTTATTACTGCCCAAGCAATATTGTCCTAAATGATTGTTTTTTATACTGTTTTGGCATATATGTATATACACCGGTGTAGAGTATTTTTAGCTCACCAAGGCTGCATTTTTTTGAACAAAAATACAGTAAAAACAGTAATATGGTGACATATTATTACAATCTCAAATATCTGTTTTCTATGTGAATATGTGTTAAACTGTAATTTATTTCTGTGATGCGCAGCTGAATTTTCAGCATCATTACTCCAGTCTTCAGTGTCACATGATCCTTCACAAATCATTCTAATATGCTGATTTGCTGCTTAAGAAACATTTCTGATTATTAGCAATGTTGAAAAGTTTTTTTTGTGAAAATGGAAATTGAAATATAAATATGTTGTAACGTAATGTCTTTACTGCCAATTTACTGCTTTTTTGCTGAATAAAAAAAAATATTTATAAAGTTAATTTTGACCAGTTTAATGTGCCCTAAATATAAGCATTAATTTCTAAATAAAAATTTAAAATAAATAAATAAATAACCTTGCACATATGAGACCAGTGTTGGGGAAAGTTACTTTTAAAAGTAATGCATTACAGTATTGAGTTACTCTGTAAAAAAGTAATTATGTTACTTAGTGGCTTTTTATGGAAAGTTATGCCTTACTTTACTTTTGAGTTACTTTTTAAATCTGGGCAGGGCTTGCTTGTTTGTTTTTAATATAAAAAGTTCTATTTTTGGCAAATGTAAAAGACTTTTCACACCAAAAGTCTCAGGTTTTGAGAAAATTCATTCATAAATTCATGTCTGTAAAACAACTCAAGTCAACTCCAGTTGAGACCACAGAAGAAAAAATGTCAGCTCTTAAGTAAAAAAAAAAAAAAAAAAGGAAAACAAAAGTTAGATTATCTTAAGTAATTTTTGCTTATTAGTATGGTTGAATTGGATCATCGAAAATCGGCAGGAAAAACACTGGTTAATAAAATGGGATTAAATGCATAAAGGATATTTGTATTAAAAAGTAAATATTACGTAACTTGTGTTACTTGTAATGCATAACCCCCAACATTGTATGAGACCATATGATCATCTGAATGAATACACTTCCATTGATATATGGTTTGTTAGGATAGGACAATATTTAGCCGAAATACAACTATTTGAAAATCTGCAATCTGAGGGTGCAAATAAATAAATAAATAAATAAATAAATAAAAATATTGAGAAAACTCCCGTTAAAGTTGTTCAAATTAAGTTCTTAGCAATACATATTACTAATTAAGTTTTGATATATTTATGGTAGGAAATGTACAAAATATCTTCATGGAACATGATCTTTACTTAATATCCGAATAATTTTTGGAATAAAATAATTTTAATCCATTGTATTGTTAGTTATTGCTTCAAATATACCCATGCTACTTACAATGCTGTTGAAAAAAAATGCATCAAATTCTAACCATTATACCATTATAGTCTTAGCATCATTAAAAAAAAAATATATATATATATACACTACCGTTCAAAAGTTTGGGGTCAGTACATTTTTATTGTTTAAGAAATTAATACTTTTATTCACCAAGGATGTATTAAGTTAATAATTAAAAGTTTATTAAAAGTTAATAATAAATAATTTACATTGTTATAAAATATTTATATTTTGAATAAACACTGTACTTTTTAAACTTGTTATTCATGAAAGAATCCTGAAAAAAAAAATCACAGGTTCCAAAAAATATTTGGCAGCACAACTGTTGATATTATCCAACACTGATCATTCTAATAATAAATCCGCATATTAGAATGATTTCTGAAGGATCATGTGACACTTAAGACTGGAGTAAGAGCTGATAAAAATTCAGCTTTTCATCACAGGAATAAATTCTATTTTAAAGTATCTTAAAATAAAAAAACATTATTTTATATTGTAAAAACATTTTGCAATATTACTGTTTTTTTTCTATATTTTTAATCAAATAAATGCAGCCTTGATGAGCATAAGAGACTTAAAAGACTATTACAAGTCTTACTGACCCCAAACTTTTGAACGGTAGTGTATATATATATATATATATATATATATATATATTAAATATATGTTTTTTTTTTGGTTTTTTTGTCTTTTTAAAATTATGTTAAGACTATATATATATATATATAACATAAGATTACACATTGCATTAATTTCAAACAAAATGCGAGGTTCATGCCTAATGCTTGTTGTATGTCTAATATTTCTAAAGGCTGGAAACATTCGGGAGGTGTTCTTGTCTATATAAGGATATCAACAACTAAAGGTCTTGTTACTGACCCCTCACCACTTTTAACTTCTGATAAAAACCCTGTCCCTGTGTTCTTTCCTTTCACATCCTTATTTGGATCTCCGTTACCATCTATAAAAACCAAGCACTAGTGGTTTGCGTCTCTACAGTTTCCTCAGCCGAGGTGTGCTCATCAACTCTCAGTGTACCTGGAAATCTCAAGCAGTCACTATGGGTGATGCTCTGATGGCAGAGTTCGGAAAGGCAGCTCCCTTCCTGAGGAAGTCGGAGAAAGAGCGTCTGGAAGCTCAGACCAGAGCCTTTGACATCAAGACCGAATGCTTTGTTGTGGATGAAAAAGTGGAGTTTGTGAAGGGGCAAATTGTCAGCAAGGATGGAGGGAAGGTCACTGTTAAGACTGAGGATGGGCGGACGGTGACTGTTAAGGACGGAGATGTCCATCCGCAGAACCCGCCTAAATTCGATAAAATCGAAGACATGGCCATGCTCACGTTCCTTCACGAGCCTGCGGTGCTGTTCAACCTCAAAGAGCGTTACGCAGCCTGGATGATCTACACGTACTCTGGGCTGTTCTGCGTAACCGTCAACCCTTACAAGTGGTTACCCGTGTACGACTCGGAAGTAGTTGCTGCTTACAGAGGTAAGAAGAGATCGGAGGCTCCGCCTCACATCTTTTCTATCTCAGATAATGCTTATCAATACATGCTAACTGACCGGGAGAACCAGTCCATCCTCATCACCGGAGAATCCGGTGCTGGGAAGACGGTCAACACCAAGAGAGTCATCCAGTATTTTGCAAGCATTGCTGCCGCGGGTGGAGCGACCGGAAAGAAAGACTCCAACAAGGGAACCCTGGAGGATCAGATTATTCAGGCTAACCCTGCACTCGAGGCGTTCGGCAATGCTAAAACAGTGAGAAACGACAACTCGTCTCGCTTTGGGAAATTCATCCGTATTCATTTCGGGACGAGCGGTAAACTCTCCTCGGCGGATATCGAAACGTACCTGCTGGAGAAGTCTCGGGTGACCTTCCAACTAAAATCTGAGAGGAACTACCATATCTTCTTCCAAATTCTGTCCAATGAAAAGCCTGAACTGCTGGACATGCTGTTGGTAACCAACAATCCATATGACTACTCTTACATCTCCCAAGGAGAAGTATCCGTCGCGTCTATCAACGACAACGAGGAGCTGCTTGCTACTGACAAGGCATTTGATGTACTCGGTTTCACGGCTGAAGAAAAGATGGGAGTCTACAAGCTGACAGGTGCTATCATGCACTATGGCAATATGAAATTCAAGCAGAAGCAGCGCGAGGAGCAGGCAGAGCCTGACGGCACTGAAGATGCAGATAAGGCAGCTTATCTAATGGGGCTGAACTCTGCTGACCTGCTCAAAGGACTCTGCCATCCAAGGGTCAAGGTAGGCAATGAGTATGTTACGAAAGGACAGAGTGTGGACCAAGTGTATTACTCAACTGGTGCACTGGCAAAGTCAGTGTATGAGAAAATGTTCAACTGGATGGTGGTAAGAATCAACCAATCCCTTGACACGAAGCAACATCGGCAATACTTCATCGGCGTGCTAGACATCGCTGGCTTTGAAATCTTTGATTTCAACACATTTGAACAGCTCTGCATCAATTTCACAAACGAAAAGCTGCAACAGTTTTTCAACCACCACATGTTCGTTCTGGAACAAGAGGAATACAAAAAAGAGGGGATTGACTGGGAGTTCATTGACTTCGGGATGGATCTGCAAGCCTGCATCGATCTGATTGAGAAACCCCTAGGGATCATGTCCATTCTGGAGGAAGAGTGCATGTTTCCAAAGGCCAGCGATCAGACATTCAAAGCAAAGCTTTATGACAACCACCTGGGCAAGACAAACATTTTCCAAAAGCCACGAGTTGTGAAGGGAAAGGCGGAAGCGCACTTTGCCTTAGCCCACTATGCAGGTACTGTTGACTATAATATTACCGGCTGGCTGGTGAAGAACAAAGACCCACTGAATGAAACCGTAGTTGGGCTCTATCAGAAATCCTCTCTGAAGTTGTTGAGTACACTCTTCTCAAGTTATGCAGGAGCAGAGGCAGCAGAAAAGTCGGGAGGGAAAGGGGCCAAGAAAAAGGGGTCCTCTTTTCAGACAGTGTCCGCCCTGCACAGAGAAAACCTTAACAAATTAATGACCAATCTGAAAACCACTCACCCACACTTTGTCCGTTGTTTGATTCCAAATGAGAGCAAGACTCCTGGAATCATGGACAACTGTCTGGTCATGCACCAGCTTCGCTGCAACGGTGTACTAGAGGGCATCAGGATCTGCAGGAAAGGTTTCCCAAACAGGATCCTCTATGGTGATTTCAAACAGCGGTACAGAATCCTAAACGCCTCTGCCATCCCAGAAGGTCAGTTCATTGAAAACAAGAAGAGTGCCGAGAAGCTGTTAGGCTCACTAGACATTGACCACACGCAATACAAATTTGGCCACACAAAAGTCTTTTTTAAAGCCGGCCTGCTTGGTACCTTAGAAGAGATGCGAGATGACCAACTCGCTCGTATCCTCACTAGGATCCAAGCTTATGCTCGTGGATTACTGATGAGAGTCGAGTTTCAGAAACTGGTGGAGCGTAGAGATGCCCTCATGGTCATCCAGTGGAATCTTCGCTCCTTCCTCGGTGTGAAAAACTGGCCATGGATGAAACTGTTCTTTAAGATAAAACCTTTGCTAAGGAGTGCTGAGTCTGAAAAGGAGATGGCAAACATGAAGGACGAATTCAATAAGTTAAAAGAAGCTTTGGAGAAATCTGAGGCCAGGAGGAAAGAGTTAGAGGAGAAAATGGTCTCTCTTCTTCAAGAGAAGAATGACTTGCATCTTCAGCTGCAGTCAGAGCAAGACACCCTAACAGATGCCGAAGAACGATGTGAACAGCTCATAAAAAGCAAAATCCAGCTAGAAGCTAAAGTCAAAGAGCTGTCAGAGCGCATAGAGGATGAGGAAGAGATAAATGCTGACCTCACAGCCAAGAAACGCAAGTTGGAGGATGAATGTTCTGAGCTGAAGAAAGACATAGATGACCTTGAGCTGACACTGGCCAAGGTGGAAAAGGAAAAACACGCCACTGAGAACAAAGTCAAGAATCTGACTGAAGAAATGGCATCCCTTGATGAAAGCATAATGAAACTCACCAAAGAAAAGAAAGCTCTACAAGAGGCTCAACAGCAAACACTGGATGACCTTCAAAGCGAGGAGGACAAAGTAAATACATTGACAAAAGCAAAAGCTAAGCTTGAACAACAGGTGGACGACCTTGAGGGCTCACTGGAACAAGAAAAAAAAGTCAGGATGGACTTGGAGCGTAGCAAGAGGAAACTGGAAGGAGACGTGAAACTGACTCAGGAGAATGTCATGGACTTGGAGAATGACAAACAGCAGCTAGAGGAAAAACTTAAAAAGAAAGACTTTGAAATCAACCAGCTGAATGGAAAGATTGAAGACGAGCAAATAGCTTCAGCACAGTTGCAGAAAAAATTAAAAGAAAATCAAGCTCGGATTGAAGAACTGGAGGAGGAGCTGGATGCGGAACGTGCAGCTCGTGCAAAGGTGGAGAAACAAAGATCGGATATTTCTAGAGAACTGGAGGACATCAGCGAGCGCCTAGAGGAGGCAGGTGGGGCCACGTGTGCTCAGGTAGAACTCAATAAAAAAAGGGAGTCTGAGTTTCAAAAGTTACGCAGGGACCTTGAGGAAGCCACCCTTCAGCATGAGGCCACTACTGCCTCCCTTCGGAAGAAGCATGCAGACAGCGTGGCTGAACTTGGGGAACAGATTGACAATCTGCAAAGGGTCAAACAAAAGTTAGAGAAAGAAAAAGTTGAATTCAAGTTGGAATTGGATGACCTTTCCTCGAACATGGAGAGTGTTGTAAAGGCCAAGGTGAATCTGGAAAAGATGTGCCGCTCACTGGAAGATCAGATGAATGAGCATCGGTCAAAAGCTGAAGAAGCCCAGAGAGCTCTGAATGACTTGTCTACCCAGAAAGCCAAGCTGTTGACTGAAAATGGGGAACTTGGGCGACAACTTGAGGAGAAGGAATGTCTGATTTCCCAACTCACAAGAGGAAAGACCTCCTACAGCCAGCAACTTGAAGACCTGAGAAGGCAACTTGAGGAAGAGGTGAAAGCAAAGAATGCTCTCGCTCACGCTGTACAGTCAGCCCGTCACGATTGTGACTTACTGAGAGAGCAATTTGAAGAGGAACAAGAAGCAAAGGCTGAGCTCCAACGGGCGTTATCCAAGACCAATACAGAGGTAGCAACATGGAGGGCAAGGTACGAGACCGACGGAATTCAGAGAACGGAGGAACTGGAGGAAGCCAAGAAGAAGCTTGTACAAAAATTGCAAGAAGCAGAGGAAGCAGTGGAAGCAGTGAATGCGAAGTGTTCTTCTCTTGAGAAGACAAAACATCGCCTGCAGAATGAGATCGAGGATCTGATGCTAGATCTTGAACGCTCGAATGCAGCATCTGCAGTCCTGGATAAAAAGCAGAGATCCTTTGACAAAGTCATCGCGGAATGGAAACAAAAGTACGAAGAGTCACAATGTGAGCTTGAGGGAGCGCAAAAGGAAGCCCGCACCTTGAGTACTGAGCTCTTTAAACTAAAGAATTCTTATGAAGAAACTCTAGACCACCTTGAGACTGTCAAGAGGGAAAACAAGAACCTACAAGAGGAAATCTCTGACTTGACGGATCAAGTGGGTGAGGGACGAAAAAGTGTTCATGAGTTAGAAAAACTGAGGAAACAACTGGAACAGGAGAAAGCAGAGTTGCAGTCTGCACTAGAGGAAGCTGATGCTTCAGTTGAGCATGAAGAAGGTAAGATCCTACGAGCTCAGCTGGAGTTCAACCAGTTGAAGGCAGATGTTGACCGTAAGATGGCTGAGAAGGATGAGGAAATGGAACAAGCAAAAAGAAACTACCAACGAATGGTTGAATCCTTGCAGGCCTCTCTCGAGGCAGAGACTAGAAGCCGTAACGAGGCCTTAAGAGTTAAAAAGAAGATGGAGGGAGACCTTAATGAAATGGAAATTCAATTAAGCCAGGCTAACAGACAGGCAGCCGATGCCCAGAAGCAGCTGAAACTGATCCAGACGTCCTTAAAGGACACTCAACTCCAGCTAGACGACACACTTCACAGTAACGATGATCTCAAAGAAAACATCGCCCTGTTGGAGCGCAGACACAACCTGATTCAAGCAGAACTAGAGGAACTGAGAGCAGTGCTGGAACAAACAGACAGGTGTCGCAAACTAGCCGAACAAGAACTTACTGAAGCAACCGAGAGGATGCAACTCTTGCACTCCCAAAACACTAGCCTCATCAATCAAAAGAAGAAGCAAGAATCAGATCTGCTTCAGCTGCAAAACGAAATAGAGGAGCTGGTGCAAGAGAACCGCAATGCAGAAGAAAAGGCTAAGAAAGCCATCACTGATGCAGCCATGATGGCTGAAGAGTTAAAGAAGGAACAAGACACTAGTGCACACCTCGAAAGAATGAAAAAGAACATGGAGCAGACCATTAAGGACCTACAACACCGTCTAGATGAAGCAGAGCAAGTAGCAATGAAAGGCGGGAAAAAGCAACTACAGAAAATGGAGGCACGTGTCCGTGATCTTGAGAATGAGTTGGACGCAGAGCAAAAGCGAGGTTCAGAGACCATTAAGAGTGTGAGAAAGTATGAGCGACGCATAAAAGAGCTGACTTATCAGACAGATGAGGATCGCAAGAACCTGGCAAGGCTGCAGGACTTAGTGGACAAGCTACAACTGAAAGTCAAATCATACAAACGCTCTGCCGAAGAAGCAGAGGAACAGGCAAATGCCAACTTGGCCAAATTACGAAAGCTGCAGCACGAGCTGGAAGAGGCAGAAGAGCGGGCAGACATTGCAGAATCTCAAGTAAACAAGCTGCGGGCTAAAACTAGAGATGGTGTACCTGGAAAGAAATCCCAGGAAGAGTAATATCTTGAGTAGTTGTGCAATCTCACCTAGATTTGTTTGTTCACTCATTTTAAGATTAGCACCTGGAAACCTCTAAAGCAAGCATAGGCAAACTCAGTCCTGGAGGGCCAGAGTTTAGCACCAACCCTGATAAAATCCACCTGTCTGTAGCCTTCTAGTAATCCTGGAGACATTGATTAGCTTGCTTTCTGCAGGGACACCAGAATTCCAGGAACAAGTTTGCCCATGCCTGCTCTGAAGAATTAAACATTAGCCAAACCATAAATATAAATGGACAAAATAGCAAGGAGGCAATACTCAATAATGAATGTTTTGGCTTTTTGTTGAAACTGAAATAAAATACTTTTTAATTTGCAGAAATCTCATCTTTTGTTAATGACACTACATATGACAGCATTAATTTACAACAAGTTATATACAAAGACAACAAAGACACAAGACTTATCAGTTATCCCATTTATTTTCACATATTTTAGCTGACCAAAAGCAATTCATAAATTGGCTGAGGCCAACCACTTTTCAAATGGGAGCAGCACAGAACTAAGTTTTTTATACAAAAATAGGACAAACATTTTATCAGATAATATCAATACTGTTCCATCTGTTCAGCAACAGCAGTAACAACAAACTTGAAAAAGAAAAACAAACTATTCAAATTAAAATCACTTTAGTACTTCTTCAACCAATCTAACTCCATAACATACAGTTTATTTACAGTTTCTCACAGACATCACACAAAAACATATTTTGCTTTCAATGCATCAGTCTAAACTTCCCTTTTTAATGGAATACTACATATTTACATTGAATACAATCCATAACCGTTACAAATAGAGCAGCACATTCTTTAAAAGCCTTCAAAACCTGTTTAAACACTTCTTTACAAGTGCATGTTTAGACTCCTACATTCAGCACTCTGAAATCAAACATACACAATCTTTCTATGTGCTGAGAAAACTCCAGTCTCAATATATACAAACATAAAACAACTTACAGTACAACTCAAAAGACAACCCACATGCTGCAGTCAATCAAAAGACATGACGTAACAAACACAGCAGGTCATTTAAAACTAGTACAGAGTGGACCTCCACTGGGCCAGATACAACTTGTATCCCGAACACTTTTAATAAGTTACAGAAAACATGCAAATGTTGCATTAATTTTGTAGAGAGTAAATCATAAATGTAGGGCAGGAGATGCATGGACGAGAAAAGGACACAGTAAAAAAACACACAATTTGTTGAGTCAACTTAAAATAATTTGTTACCCTGCTTCCTTAAAGTTTTAAGTTCAACCCATACAAAAAAGCTTTAGTCAACTTGAAATGTTCAAAGTTGCACTAAGCCACAACTTTGGTTCGTTAAACTTAAAAGCTGGGCTTGTTACCCAGCTGCCTTAAAATTTTAAGTTGAATCAACTCAAATATATAAGTTGTCACTTAGTACAACTTAACATTTCAAGTTGACTTTTTTTTTTTTTTGAGTTGGACTGAACTTAGCCAGGTAACAAAGTATTTTAAGTTGACTCAACAAATTGTTTTTTTTTTTTTTTACAGTGTACTCATTCACTTACTTTTGAAGGGACAGAATCTGATTTTTTCCAGTAGGACAAAAATCTTTGGTTCATTCTCTTTTCAGTACACCAGCAGTTAAATGAATCCAAGCCAATACAATTCAAGTAATCAATATCAACAGTTTCTCAGACATCCAGTAATGATTTCAAAATAATTTGATGTCTGCCGTATTCATTGCACAACTGTAAGAGTGGGCCAACACATCGTAACCTTTTAGGCAATTGCACAAGCAGCTTCCATTAAAAGAACATTCTCACACCTCAGATTAAAAACATCATAAAGGCTATATTCTCCAGTGCCAAAATCAGATTTGTCCATGTCTGGGTGGGGGTCGAGAATAAAAATTTAATCCAGGTGTTAATTTAGGCAGGGTAGATGCAATGGTAAATTTGACACAAACGAAAACAAGGCTGTGAAGGATCTTGGTAAATACATCTTAAGTACATCTTTCCAGTGGACATTTACAAAACAAACCTATAACCTTAAGAACCAATAGGCTTTATGTCAACACATCACAGCCTTGTTTTCATTCAACTGATGTCCACCCTAACTAAGATTGATGTGTGTTTGTTTAGACACTGGTTTCTCTTCAGTGTAGCAATTTATAATTTCAAAGCAAGTTTTTCTAGTTCTGCCGTGTAACAACAAAAGGAGCTGTTGATTACCTCAACATGCAGATTCTTACTTTCAAAGGTCGGATTCGTAGCTCTCATAAGGCAGAAACAGGGAACGTGTTTGTTAAATATCAATGAATATAAAAAAATATTTACAAACGCAGAGCTCAAGTCATTGTACGGATAGAAAGGTTGTGCAATTCCGTTTACATTGGACAGGCGTGCTCACTGTACAGCAACTGTTCGTTTAGTAACAGATTAGCCATGATTTGGGAAGTGCTACGCTTCAAGCTAGTCGATATCCCAGAAGGGGTGAGGTTATTCACAGACTTGACGGTTGCGCTTGCTGCTGCAATGGCGCGTGATGCGGAGCCGCTTCGCAATCTTTCGGACCCTCATCCGGACGTACATACAAAAGGAAGAGGGTGACCGTAGCGAAAGTGGCCGCATTGACCGGAAAAGCCCGTAGAAGGGTGGACGTAAGTCCACGTGTGAAAACCCGCCAACCTTCACGTTGGATGCTCTTCCGCGTGCAGTCCATGATGCTACTATACTGGTACTTTCCGCCGACCCCGTCAGCCTGGAGCCGAGATTTGATCACGTCCACGGGGTACGTCGAAAGCCAGGACGCGATTCCCGACATGCCGCCGGCGAACAGCAGTTTGGGAATCATGTACGGGTCCTCCGGCTCGCATCCCAGCGAGCGTGTCAGGAGATCGTAGGCGAGGAAGTAAACCCCGAAGCCCGGCGTCTCCCGGATTAAAGTGGTAACCATTCCCCGGTTGACCCCTCGCAGGCCCTCGCGCTGATAAATGCGAGCCAGGCAGTCCAGCGAGTTTTTGTATACCTTTCGGGATGACGACTTCTTCTCGCCTGTTCCTTGCATCTGCATTCGGGTCTTGGCCAGTTCCATCGGGCAGCAGATCACGCACTGGATGGCGCCGGCCGCCGCTCCGGCTAGGAACTGGTTCATGGGCGTATCCTCGCCCAACCTGCGCATGGCGTTTCCCTGAACACCAAAGACGATGGCGTTGATGAACGTCAGGCCCATCATGGGCGAGCCAATGCCTTTATAAAGGCCAAACACCTGTGGAGAAGGTGAAGGAAGATGATCTAAGGTGCATTTGTTTGCATGCACATATGCACAGATATTAAAGGCTGCGGCAGAAGTGTAAAATATTTGAGTAATAATTTATTTATTGATTACACATATACTATTTGACTTTAACTGGTGTTTACTGTTGTTCTTTTGCATTATTACACATTTTATTACACATTTTCCCTATTTAATACTGTAAAGCTGCTTTGACACAATCTGTATTGTTAAAAGCACTATATAAATATATAAATAAAGGTGACTTGACTATTTATCATTTTGTGCCATATTAGCATCAAAGGCTATGCACACAATAATTTTACTATTTTATTTCACAAAATAAATAAACAAGCATAAACAAGCTTTTATACTGATATGTAATAAAGATTCTAATATTTATATAAAATTCTAATATTTTCCCTAGTTTTTGGAGATAATTTAATAGTACATTTAAATAAACAAACAAACAAATAATTCTAAAATAAATAAACAAGCATAAACAAGCTTTTATACTGATATGTAATAAAGATTCTAATATTTATATAAAATTCTACTATATATTTATATATATTATATATATCTAATAATATTTTTCTAAGTTATTAATGTGGAGCTTCTTATTTCACTAAAATATAATGAAAATTATTATTACATACAATAATACATTTAAACGATAAATAAACAAATAAGTCTAATAGTTCTAATTCTAAAAAAAGAGAATATTTTCCCAGGTAAAATCTTAAAAAATTTTTTTTACAATATTATTTTACAAAATAAATAAACAAGCTTTTATACTGATGTGTAATTAAGATTTAAATATTTATACAAAATTCTAATATTTTCCCTAGTTTTTGGTGTGTGAACATTTCACTAAAATATAATGAAAATTATTATTACATACAATAATAATACATTTAAATATATAAATAAATAAACAATTCAAATAGTTCTAATTCTTAAAAAAAATTCTAATATTTTCCCAAGTAAAAACTAAAAAAAAATATTTTACAAAATAAATAAACAAGCATAAACAAGCTTTTATACTGATATGTAATAAAGATTCTAATATTTATATAAAATTCTAATATACATTTATATATATTATATATATCTAATAATATTTTTCTAAGTTATTAATGTGGAGCTTCTTATTTCACTAAAATATAATGAAAATTATTATTACATACAATAATACATTTAAATGATAAATAAACAAATAATTCTAATAGTTCTAATTCTAAAAACATTATAATATCTTCCCAGGTAAAATCTTAAATTTTGTATGTACAATATTATTTTACAAAACAAATAAACAAGCTTTTATACTGATATGTAATTAAGATTCGAAAAATAAATAAACAATATTATTTTACAAAATAAATAAACAAGTATAAACAAGCTTTTATACTGATATGTAATAAAGATTCTAATATTTATATAAAATTCTAATATTTCCCTAGTTTTCGGTGTGAACAACAACATAAAAAGTTATTAATGTGGAGCTCCTTATTTCACTAAAATATAATTAAAATTATTATTATATATAATACATTTAAATAAACAAACAAATCATTCTAATAGTTCTAATTCTAAACCTTATTCTAGTTCTAGTACTTTAGTTCTTTAGGGAATCTTTTGTTTTTGCCACTAAAAATACTAAAATGAAAAATCTCAAATGCTTCTTAAAATAGTAGTCAACATTTAAAGTGGATCAAAAAAAAGTTCAAAGTTGTCCTAAGACAAGAATGGGTTTTAGGACAACTTTGATGAGAGGTTTTGATCCACTTCAAATGTTGGCTAGTGTACTTGCCACTTTAAAAACTTAGGGACAATGACATGTTTTACTTTAGCTGAAGTATCTTTTGCGTAGGTAGACTTTCAATTGAGTAAAATGTTTATTTTCTGTACTTGAACTCAAGTACAATTCCTCAGTACTTTTGACACCCTTTCACCACACTTAAACCGCAACTGTTTGGCCTAGATTTCAAGTTTTTTTCCCACAACACAGATCTGGTTTTCGTTTCAGTGTTAAGACCATACAAATAAATAGGTCAGACTTTAATAATGGTTTGATAATATCTTATTTAAAAAAAAGCTAGTTGAGATTTGCGCTATAGTATATATGGAGTGTAGGAGTTTGTGCTGCAGTTAAGGAGCCTAAGACGGGGTTCATACAGATACTGTAAAATGAAATTTTACAGTACTACTTTTTTTGATTTTCAGGTACTTCAGAAAATCGAAAAATGTCATCTATTTTAAATTCTAAACAAAGAGAAATAAATAAATAAAAATAAACTAACAAAAAATGTAATTTTATATTTATGTATACTTTCTTTTTTCTTTGTTTTGTTTTTATAACTGAACTGCCTTAATGATTTGATATTTTGTAATGTTCAAAAAAAAAAAAATTTGTGAAATCACTCCGAAATCCTGATCTGAAACAAATGATTCGTGAACCTGCACTGAAGTCCTTTTCTGAATCAAAAGATTTGCAATCCGCTCTCTGAAGTCCTAAATCAAATGATTTGTGATTTGCAAAGTTCCAATCTAAATCAAATAATTTACTATCCACGCTCTGAAGAACCATATTATTTCGGATCAGGATTCAGAGCGCGACGCGTGAATCAGTTGACTTAGATCGGAACTTTGTGATTCGTGAATCATTTGATTCAGATTGGGACTTCAAACTGTGTAGTGCAAATCTTTTGATTTGAATCATTCAATTTACAAAATGATTCACAAGTCCATTTGGATCTAAATCAAATTATTCACAATAAGCAATTTGAAGTCCCAATCTAAATCAAATGATTCATGATTCACGCTCTGAAGAACTATGTCATTTCAGATCAGGATTCAGAGCGCGACACGTGAATTCTTTGACTTAGATTGGAACTTCGTGTTTCGCAAGTCATTTGATTTAGATCGGAACTTCAAATTGCGTATCGTGAATCATTTGATTTGAATCATTCAATTCGTGAAATTATTCACAACTCCATTCGGATCTAAATCAAATGATTTGCAATATGCAATTTGAAGTCCTGATCTAATTCAAATGATTCATGATTCACACTCTGAAGAACTATATAATTTCAGATCAGGATTCGGAGAGTGACACGTGAATCATTTGACTTAAATCAAAACTTTGTGATTCGTGAATCATTTGATTCAGATCGGGACTTCAAATTGCGTATTGTGAATCATTTAATTTTAATCATTCAATTCGTGAAATGATTCACGTTTTCGTTTGGATCTAAATCAAATGATTTCCAATACGCAATTTGAAGTCCCAATCTAAATCAAATGATTCATGATTCACGCTCTGAAGAACTATATAATTTCAGATCAGGATTCGGAGCGTGACACGTGAATCATTTGACTTATATCAAAACCTTGTGACTCATGAATATTTTGCATATCGTGAATCATTTGATTTGAATCAAATCTATTTAACCAGATCTAAATCTAATTATTTACGATATGCAATCCGATTGGAGCGCTTCAAAAGAGTGAATCATTTTGCGACGAAATGGTTTAACTGATTCTGAATCTCAAAAAGCTTTGTTTCACCCATCACGACGTGCTTTTTCAAATCGTTACAAGTGATGTCGAAATTCGAAAAATAAATGTCTCTGTTAATTTGCTCTGGTTTTTGCTAGTGAATCACTTGAAATGAATGATCGAGGCACGAGTTTGAATCAGTAAGAGTGATTCCAGCGTAAATGACTCAATTGATTTGGTTTGTCTTCAGCCAAGTTTACACGACACTGTCAGCTCAACTGACATAAGGTATGATTTATTTTAATATTAATATTTTCAAGGGTTTTCCAAGCCTTAAATTTTAAGAAGTCAAAATCAAGTACTTCAGGCACTTTAAACACCTCGTACGAACCCTGCTAAGAACATAAAACCACTGAAGTTTCCACTCACAGACTCCTGACGTATGATGGACTGGAAACAGTGAAAAGTCCCTCTGTAAAGCGGTTTATCCACACTCTGGACCTGAAGACGAACCTACAGGAGAGACAACCTGATTACCATAAATGCATGAAACCAAAAGCTCATACTTCAGAATTTCTTGTGAATATGAAAGTAGGTGAAATGCCATCATGGTTTAGTGGTTGAAGACCAGCGCTTGTTGCAGCCTAGTTTTAAACCTTGCAAGAAGTAAACAAATAACACATTTACTGTAAGTCACATGGCAAAAATGTATACGCTATGCAAACAATTAAAAAACAATGGCATGTTATCAATCAATTACTTCTCAGATAAGTTCTTCCAAATAGGGCTAAATACTAAAGGCAAGTAAACAGACAGTATTAAAACAAAAAAAAAACAGCAACAAAACAAATAAATTAACAAATAAAACAGATTTTTAAAAATTACTTAATGTTTGTTGTTTTACTTTTTTGACAGCACTATTAATAATTCAAGTCAAAATATTTATTAAATACACGTATAAGTATTAAATATAAAACATTAAATAAATATTTGAACCCAAAAATGATTTTAAAAAAATTAAAATTTAATTATAAATCACTCAATATATTTTTAAAAATTTTAAAGTAATTTCCTTTAATTGAAACACAAGATACTAACATAATTAGCTAACTATAATAAAGATAAGAAAGAATATAAGAGGCGAAATCTTTAGAAACAAACTGATTATTTTTAATCATTTATTTATTTTTTCTCAATTAATGTAAAGCATTAAACCTGAACAGATAAATTCACACTAAATATATATAAAAAAGAAACCGTAATTTAAAAAAGCAGCATTAAAAAACATTAAATAAATAAATTTGAATAAAAAAAAATAAATGTAATAATTAAATTAAAATGTATTATATTTTTATACACATTTACCAATATATAACTACAAATTATATAAATATAAAAATAATAATATAAATATGAATATCACACAGTTTACCGCATCACTATTTTTAGTTAGTTACTCTGTGAGCACAGAACCGACATGATGTGCTTTCACAAAATGATTTATTTAGCAACTGAAGAGATTTGTAAGTCACAGGGTTCAGCATGAAATGGATAGGATGGAGTAAAGTGTCACGACAGACAACAAGCTCCCTGCGTTAAACATCAGCCAAAAATAGCAATGATAACTGTTTGCTCGCTTGTTTTAAGAGAGTTTCTAAGAAATCAACAGCCGGCTCTGATGACAGATATGCTCAACATACGTGCGGCGAAAGCACTCGCACTCGAACAACATGGGTTGATGATTACTAACCTTAACCGTGTCAAAAGGATGTCCGACGAGGACACCGGCAGCACCTGCACAGAAAAGAGAAATATAGATTAGAAATATTGAGCAATATACAGTGTGTACCTATAGAAAACGGTCTGAGTCACTTTTAAAAAAAAAAGTAAAAAGGTAACTGCAATCATTTAAAAATTCTTTTTAGACTTTTTCTCTGAGTTTATATCTTTATTCTCTGAAAACATCTTGCAATTCTGAATTTACATCTCAAAATTCTGAGTTTACAACTTGCAGTTCTGACAATAATTTTCTCCAAATACATCTCTCAGTTCTGAATTTACAACTGGCAATTCTAAAATTTTTTTCTCCAAAAACATTTTGCAAAATTAAGTTTATGACTTGCAGTTCTAATATTTTTTCTCTGAAAACATCTCACAGTTCTGATTTTTCTTTCTCTGAAATCATCTTGCAATTGAGTTTATGACTCACAATTCTGCTATTTTTTTCTTTAAAAAAAATTCTCACAATTCTGAGTTTACAACTAGCAATTCTAAAAATTTTTTTTCCAAAAACACCTTGCAATTGTGAAATCTTTTCCTCTGAAAACATCTCGCAATTCTGCTATTTTTCTCTTCAAAAACGTCTCACAATTCTAAGTTTACAACTAGCAATTCTAATATTTTTTTCTCCAAAAACACCTTGCAATATTGACTTTACACCTTGCAATTCTGAGTTTACGGCTTGCAGTTAAAATTTTTTTTCTCCAAAAACATCTCGCAATTCTGAAACTTTTTTCTCTGAAATCGTCTTGCAATTCTGAGTTTACGGCTTGCAATTTAAAAAAAAAAATTCTCCAAAAACATCTGACAATTCTGTTATTTTTTACTTTAAAACATTTCTTACAATTCTGAGTTTACAACTAGCAATTCTAATAGTTTTTTTCTCTAAAAACATCTTGCAATATTGAGTTTACACCTTACAATTCTGAGTTTATGGCTTGCAATTCTAAAAAAAAATTTTTTTCAAAAACATTCTGAAACTTTTTTTCTCTGAAATCATCTTGCAATTCTGAGTTTATGACTTGCAATTCTAATATTTTTTCTCTGAAAACATCTCACAATTTAGAATTTTTTTCTCAGAAATCATCTTGAGTTTACGACTCGCAATTCTGAAATTTTTTTCTCACGTCTCACAATTCTATTTACAACTAGCAATACTAATATTTTTTTCTCCAAAAACACCTTGCAATATTGACTTTGCACCTTGCAATTCTGAGTTTACGGCTTGCAGTTCAAATCTTTTTCTCCAAAAACATCTCGCAATTCTGAATTTTTTTTTCTCTGAAATCATCTTGCAATTCTGCTATTTGTTTCTTCAAAAATGTCTTACAATTCTACGTTTACAACTCGCAATTCTAATATTTTTTTTTTCTCTGAAAACATCTCGCAATTCTGCTATTTGTTTCTTCAAAAATGTCTCACAATTCTAAGTTTATGACTAGCAATTCTAATATTTTTTTTCTCCAAAAACATTTTGCAAAATTGAATTTACACCTTGCAATTCTGAGCTTACGGCTTGCAATTCTAAAAAAAAATAAAAAATTCTCCAAAAACATCTGACAATTCTGTTATTTTTTACTTTAAAACATTTCTTACAATTCTGAGTTTACAACTAGCAATTCTAATAGTTTTTTTTTCTAAAAACATCTTGCAATATTGAGTTTACACCTTACAATTATGAGTTTATGGCTTACAATTCTAAAAAAAATTTCTCCAAAAACATCTTGCAATTCTGAAACTTTTTTTCTCTGAAATCGTCTTGCAATTCTGAGTTTACGATTTGCAATTCCAATATTTTTTCTCTGACAACATCTCACAATTTTGAATTTTTTTCTCAGAAATCATCTTGAGTTTACGACTCGCAATTCAGAAATTTTTTTCTCACGTCTCACAATTCTGTTTACAACTAGCAATACTAATATTTTTTTCTCCAAAAGCATCTTGCAATATGAGTTTACAACTTGCGATTCTATTTTTTTTTTCTCCAAAAACATCTTGAAATTCAATTTTTTTTTTTTTTAAGAATTGAGAGAAAAAGGTGCCGTATTTTAGTACAAAATTTCCTACACTTGTATGCTGCATTGCCACATGACCACATTTGGCACTGATTTTTGCATAAAACTTCATAAGCACAGCTGTATAGAAACAACACAGTCAGCTCAAGGATCTTCAGTGTTTTATTTCCATTTGGTTGGATTCAGCACAACAACACAGTGATTAAAAGATGCTAATGTAGGACTGGAAATCTCACAGGAGCTGCATCTCAGTATCTCTCAGGGTATTACGTATCAGCGGTTACCGCTCCATGCCAATGACGAATCCACACGGCTGGACGCACATGTGCTCGGGCTGATGGGGGTCAATGTGGACCAAAGGCGTTGGCCCATCCTGACCAATCAAAACGCACCCTTTACTACAGTCTCAACTTCTCAGATGACATATAATGACCGTGATGTTATGTAAAAATAAATAATACTTACATAAATAATACTTACTGTAAGACTAGTAATATATTTGCTGTGGGTATGAAATGTAAACAGGATAAAAATTTAATTCTGAGAGAGTTTTAATAGTAAGTTTGATTCATGTTGAATGTTTTAATTGGTGCATATAAAAAGATGAAATATCATTACTTAATGTAGGGACAAAAAAATGCAAGGAAAACCTTGAATGTTTAAATAGTCGTTTATAGATGTTTATGTTTCTTACATTGGTATATTTTTAAATTGGTGCACATAAAAAAGACTAAATATTATTACTTGTTCATGGAGTGAACAACTGCAATTTTTACTGATTTAAAAAATATTTTAAATATGTTTATATATGTATAGTTTTCATATGCATATTAGTGTAGGTTGGAAAAAAATAATTAAATTAATTTCAAACTGAATAAATGATAAGCCACATAATCTAATCATTCATTTATAAACATAGGAAGCATAAACTGTGGTTTGTCTCACACAATACCCTGGGCTCATAATGTCACCTGTGATCCAACTTTTACAAAGCGCTGTGTCTGTAATATGAAACATGAGCCGGTAGGAGCTCAGAGAGACGTGGCCCCGTCCTGCAGCTGGGATTGGCTCCCGCAGGGGTGTGTGTGACGCCTCTGCGTTTGACGGGACATGGACAATCATTTGGGAGGGGGTTATTCTGGGCTCTTCCGGGAAACGCATTTTACAGCAGCTCACGAGTGACTGATATTTGCACAAGAGAATAGGACGACTTCAAGGAGGCTTGTAGGTTACATATTCAATTAAAGTCAATCATTTGGAATCACTTTTGAAGTATTCAGAGTGAGTCTAAATGTGATGTTTCCCACTCTGAAGGCCCAAACCTTCAGGCCACATCAAAAGCTGGTTATTAAACTTTCATCTTTTCCTCTCAGGTTGGTTACAGACTCGCTATCGTGACCAAAACAATAGAATTTGTAATGGATCTTTCATACATAATTGAAGAACAAACTGTAGCTTGTGCACATCAAACCTACTCAGATTGGCTGTAGATAACGTGTATACACCATAAATACTGCCCATGACATAATCTCTAATTCGATCAAAAATGTCCAATGTGTTTTGGCTTAAACTGATATGAATTCCACAGAATAAATTTCAGAACTGCAAGATGCAAACACAGCTGTAATTTTTTATTTCATCCCACAAAAAAAGGCAGAACTGTGAGATGTTAAGAATTTTAAAAAAAGAAAGAAGAAGTAGCAATTACTTTGTAAACGGGCGTTTTCATCACATTAAAGAACGCAGACATTGTAACCAAATTTAGAACGTCAATCACTCATGAGCAATAAATCAGTCACAATGTAACATTCTTTACTTCAAAGGGCGGCGGAGAAGAATTCCAACACGTGACGTCAACACACGGCTCAATAACAACAAACTGAGCTACGTATATGTGACCCTGGACCACAAAATCAGTCTTAAGTCGCTGGGGTATATTTGTAGCAATAGCCAAAAATACATTGCATGGGTTTGTTTTATGGCAAAAATCATTAGGAAATTAAGTAAAGATCATGTTCCATGAAGATATTTTGTAAAATTCCTACTGTAAATATATGAAAACTTAATTTTTGATTAGCAATATACATTGTTAAGAACTTTATTTGAACAACTTTAAAGGTGATTTTCTCAATATTTTGTTTTTTTTGCACCCTCAGATTCCAGGTTTTCAAATAGCTGTATCTCAGCCAAATATTACCCTATTCTAACATCAATAAAGAAAGCTTATTTATTCAGCTTTCAGATGACGTAGAAATCTCAATTTTGAAAAAATGACCCTTATGACTGGTTTTGTGATCCAGGGTCACATATGCAACACTAACAGCTAAAGAAAAGTTATAAAAAATACAGTAACTGAAATAGATACACCGACAGATAGACAGACATATCAACTCTTTAGCACAATAAATGGATTATTTATTTATATTTAAGAGATTCTGTAAACACAAACTCTATCACGTGTCCGTGACGTGGCTTCCTCCTCCACTACAAATAATTCATCAGGTGTGAATCCAGTAAATCCGAGTAAATTACATCATCTATCTTCAAAACAAACCCCACACAAATGCATGACTAATTACTGCACTTCAGCCACATGAACGAGCAGACAAAGTCTGAATGTATAAACACAATCTTAATTTCATAGACGCAGACTGGATGTGGGATAGACCCTCTTAACAAGCTTAACTAAGTCCTAATCTAGCCGACACGAGTTTACTGTACTCTACTGTACTAGTAGAAATGTCTTACCTCCTATGCATCCAGCTAGGAAGTCCATCACTGTTTGAAGCCGACAGAAGCAACCGTTTTTTGAGATGGAGCTCAAACGTGTTTTGAGGAGTTAACTCGGTTGTAGTCGAGCTGGTTAGTTCCCCAGGCCTGTCCTGTGCTGAAATGCCCGTAATAAGTGTTCAGGTTCTGGTGATGCGGTGAAGTGCAACGGTAACTCAGCCGGCAGGTCGAGTCTGCGCCAACTGTAAGTCACTAATCGCGTCGTAGTGGAAAATTTCACCTACTAGCTTGACACCTGCTGGGTTCACTGTCTATTTGTGTAGCGGCTTCCGAATGGATGGATGGATGGACGTGGGTGTCAGTGAGGAGGTGTGTGTGCGTGCGCCCAATCACGACCCGCGGATTTAAAAAAGCACTCCCGTCCGTCTTTTCGCCTTCACCCACGTTCAACTGATTTTCCGGGTTCGCGGTTTACGAATTTTACTACCGCAAAGGCGCGTTCACAAGGCAGGGCGTCGCTATTGGATGTTTACCGAGAACGTCACCGCTAGGCTTTTTAATATTCAGTAGCCTAGCCAAGCCATTGGAGGTTGGGCTAAATAATATTCATGACGTGCCTTGCGCTGGGGAGTCCGACTCGTTGAAGTGAATCGGTTCGTTCGGATGGTGCGTTTGATCGGAAGATTCATTTCGGGTCTTACGCAACAAAATTGTTCATGCAGCAAAAAATATATATATTTTAAAATAAACAAAAATATATATTTATGTAAATGTATTTTCTACCAATATATATGACCCTGGACCACAAAACCATTCATTAGGGTCAATTTTTTGAAATTTATACATCATCTGAAATAAATCTTAATAGATAGATCTGAGTAAATAAGCTTTTCATTGATGTTTGGTTTGTTAGGATAGGACAATATGTGACCCCGGACCACAAAACCAGTCTTAAGTGGCATGGGTATATTTATAGCAATAACCAAAAATACATTGTATGGGTCAAAATTGTTATTTTATGTCAAAAATCATTAGGATATTAAGTAAAGATCATGTTCCATGAAGATATTTTGTCAATTTCCTACCATAAATATATCAAAACTTAATTTTTGATTAGTAATATGCATTGCATATATTACTGCATATGCATAATATGCAGTAATATGCAACTTTAAAGGTGATTTTCTCAATATTTTGATTTGTTTGCACCCTCAGATTCCAGTTAGTTGTATCTCGACCAACTATTGTCCTATACTAACGAACCATACATCAATGGAGAGCTTATTTATTCAGCTTTCATTAAGAAAATGATATGACTGGCAAAAACTATTTGAAAATCTGAAATCCGAGGGTGCAAAATATATATATATATATTGAGAAAATTGCCTTTAATGTTGTCCAAATGAAGTTCTTAGCAATGCATATTACTAATCAAAAATTAAGTTTTGATATATTTACGGTTGGAAATTTACAAAATATTTCATGGAACATGATCTTTACTTAATATCCTAACCATTTTTGGCATAAAAAGAAAAAATTATAATTTTGACCCATACTACGTATTTTTGGCTATTTCTACAAATATACCCATGCATCTTGGTTTTGTGGTCCAGGGTCACATATTTTGGGCCATTTTTGTATAGTTTTTCAAATATATTTTAAATATAGAAAATGCGTCTAAAAATATATTTTGACCTCTATATATATTTCTACGCATTTCAATCCAAAAAAGGGACATTCTAAAATGCTTGTTGTTAAAAACGCTTAATGGATGAAGACAGTGATATTATAAGGTCAAATTTGGTATACAGTTTATTAAAAATATATATGTTGTATACAGACAAGCAGAAGAACCTAAAATATGTAAACGCAAATTGTATACCAAATTAGTTTGTTTTTTATACCACCGTCTTCATCCATTAAGCCATGTTAACTGGTTTTCACATTAAGCGTTTTAGAACATCCCCCCAAAAAATGCATTTGTCCCAGAAATACATTCAGAAATATATTTTGTTCATAAAGGTTCAAAGTAAATTTTTTGATGTATTTCCTACATCAAAAATATATTTCATTGAGCTTCCCTGTTTGTAAATTACATCAGTAACATAAAACAAAAGATAAATCATAATTTTGGCACAATACTCGCTATATTTTCCAGATCACAGTTTTATCAACTGGCGCGCTTCGTTCAGTGATTCGCGAATCGACTCTTTCGAATCTTTCGGAAGGACTCGGGTCAAAAAAGATTCGTTGCACTCGTAATGTCTCTTCCGCGTTGCATCAGCATGTTAATGTAGTCTAGGGTTGAAACGCAAATGCTGCAATGCGTGTGCGAATAAAGTCACTTGGTCTGTCATTGATCCGAAATTAAAGAAAGGCCTATTCATCAAATGCGTCACATTGAGAATGCAACTAATCGCCTGCCTTGAGCTTGTGGAATAGAAAAACAAAAATGACGAGTTTCAAAGTCAAACAGAGGTGATCGAATAAATGCACATCGCGTATTATGCATGCAATAAAAATCAAATGGTCTATTATTGCTTTTAGATTAGAAAGTGTGTAAACAAACTGGTGCCGCTGTCAAAGGAACCACGTGAGAATGAGGGACTGTTACAAAAGCACTAACGGAGGTCAGATGCACCTCCAACCTTCACGGGAGCAAGACAGTGTTGCATTATACAATTATTTGCCCGAAAGTGTCATAATAATGCCATAGACGTTTAGAATGAGTAGACGGGACGATGCATTTCGCCGACTTCCTTGCAGGATCAATCGGAGGTACAGTTGAAAGTCTGTTGTTGTTGTTTGTCTGGTTAAATTCTCTGATATTTTTTTAGGAGATTTGAGAGAAGATCTGATATGTCGAATGTTTTTGAGACTGGAGTCTGTGCTGCAGTGTGTTGTTTATGCAGTGCTCTGGATATGTACAGTATCGCGCAGTGCTGGACTGGTTTGCATGAAAGCAAATTAGTGCACACAAGGGATCGCCAACATTTTATCAGTATGTTTGTTCTTTGCACACACACACGAACTTGAAAAACGCAATTTTAATTGTGAAGGAAATATAGGACTGATATGAGTAGAAAAATGCATACAGAAAAAAAGTTTTATTTAAAAAAATAAACCGAAAATGTAATTAATTGAATTAGAAAACAGCGGTAATGTTAGGTCTTCATTGGGCACAATCCTTGTATTGAATAAAGCACAAGATTTATTAAAGTGCATTTTAATTGGAAAAGAAATATAGGATTAAGACAAACCACAAAAAATGAGTTATAAAATAAAAAAAAACTGATTGCAATCTAATTATTATTCTCATAATTTAGCAGTAATGTTAGCTCTTCATTAGGCACAATCTTCATGTTCAACAAAAGATTTGAAAAGAAATTTAGGAGTGAGAAAATAAAATACATGAAACTAGTTAAAAAAATAATCGATATAATATTAATTATTTTATTTTATTTTCAAAAATCACTTGAATTAAGAATTAATAATATTATATATATATATATATATATATATTATTTACTAAAATAACTATTTTTGCATGGCCACCATGAATGAATGAAGCACAACATTTATAAAGGTGCATTTTAATTGGAAAAGAAATATAGGATTAAGACAAACTCTTAATCCGAAATTATTATTCTCATAATTTAATAAGAAAAACAGCAGTAATGCCATCTTTTCATTAGGCACAATCTTCATGTTGAATTAAAAGAATAATCGAAATATTAATAATTTTATTTAAACAATTATTTAAATTAGTAATTAATTAATAATATATAATTAATGAATTAATAGATATTCATCATGCACAGTCTGTGTGTTAGATGAAGCACAACATTTAAAAAAGTCCATTTTAATTTGGGAAAGAAATAATAGGAAAGAAAAAAAAATACTTAAGAAAAAAATGAGTTTGATTTAAAAAGGTTATACCATAATAATAATAAAAAAAAAATTAATAATCTATTAATAATCTATTAATCTCGTAATTTAAGAAAAACAGCAATGTCATCTTTTCATTAGGCACAATCTTCATTTTGAATTAAAAGAATTTAAAAACAACATAAAATTAATTAAACAAATATCTATCTAAATATTAATAATTTTATCTAAACAATTATTTAAATTAGTAATTAATTAATAATAATTAATTAATTAATTAATAGATATTCATCATGCACAGTCAATGTGTTAAATGAAGCACAACATTTAAAAAAAGTCAATTTTAATTTGGAAAAAAAAATGAAAAAGAATAGGAAATAGGAAAAGAAAATAGAAATAGAAAGAAAAATACTTAAGAAAAAATAAGTTTGATTTTAAACCAAATTGTAATCTAATTATTCATCCCGTTTAAGAAAAACAGCAATGTGAGAAAATAAAAAAATACATGAAATTAATTTAATAATTAATTACAATATTAATAATTAAATTAAATTTAAAACAATTACTTAAATTAGTAATTAATTAATTATGTATTATCTTAATTTAATTAGAAAAACAGCAGTGTTAGGTCTTCATCAGGCATAAATGCTTGTGTTAAATGATTGGAAATTGAAAAAAAAAGGATTAACAGAAAAATAAAAATACATAAGACAAAAATACGTTTAATTAAAGAAAGCAAATTGTAATTAATTATTAATCACTAATCTCTGTTTAGATTACTAATTGTGATCTAATTATTAATCTCTATATTAATTTAATAAAAAATGATGTTAGGTCTTCATCAAGCAAAACATTTCTAAAAGTGAACTTTAATTGTATACAAAAAAGGATTAATATGACAATAAAAAAACATGTGTAAGACAAAAATATGTTTAATTAAAAAAATATATATATTATTTATGTTTATGTATTATAATGTCTTAATTAGGCACATCTCTTACATCTTCATTAAACAGATTCCCACAGAAGATCATGTAAACAACACTTATAATACAATACATCTGAACGTCTTTCAGTTCACACAGACAAACACTTGTAAATCCTGTTCCTTAAGGCAGCTGTTGATGTGCCTCAGGAGCAGGGTTGGGAAACGACAGTGAAACTCTTCAGCAGCTCCTCCCAAATGTACTCAACAATATGTTTTGATATCAATTATTGACACTTCAACATGATTGATATTGGTACTGTACCTGAACGTGCACGTACTTGAGTGCATGTCATTCATCAGTGCAGGAGAAACTGTTCTGATGTGCTGTTGTTGTGTTTCAGGAGCGTGTGGTGTGGCGGTCGGTTATCCACTGGATACTGTCAAAGTATTGTTATTGAATGCTACATTATATTTGGTTCATATTGTCAGACATGCAGTGCTGTTACAGCATCTCCTGACCCTGAATGTGTTGATTTGACCCCTGCAGGTCAGAATCCAAACGCAGAAACAGTTCACTGGAATCTGGAACTGCATCGTAACCACCGTCAAAAAAGAAGGGGTACGAAATGTGCATTTACTTCATGTTTAACGATTAATGCGACTCCATATGATTTCATTTTAATTTTAGTTAAATTCGTAGTAATTTAGTTTTTTTTTGTTTTGCCATATTTATTATTATTCATTTAAATGTGTTTATATAGTTACTTTTTATTTCAGTATTTAAAAGTTTACATATATATATATATATGTATAGTCATTTTTAAATAACAAAAATATATATATTTTTTATAATAATTTTATAATTATTTTTAATTTACTAAAGTACTACTTTTGCCTGCCCACCACTCATAAGTCATAAATAAAAATAATAAATGAATAAATAAATAAAAAGCATAGGCCTACTTATGTTTTCTTTGATATCTTGAGAGTCCCACAAATATTTGAACTTATTGTTAGGTGTTCTTTGGGCACAATCCTTGTATTGAATAAAGCACAACATTTATAAAAGAGTATTTTAATTGGAAAAGAAATATAGGATTAAGAAAAAGAGTTATAAAATAAAAAGAAAACGAACTGCAATGTAATTAATAATCTTATAACTTAATAAGAAAAACAGCAGTAATGTTTGTTCTTCATTAGGCACATCATTTTAGAATTATTTTTAATCATTTTTGCATGGCCACCACTCATAATTCATTAATACAAAAATTAAAAAAAAAAAAACTATATATATATAACAATATACTATATATATATATAGATATATAGATATATATATATAATTAAAAATAAAATTAATAATTTAATAATTATTTTTCATTTACTAAAATAACTATTTTTGCATGGTCACCACTCATAATTCATAAATACAAATATATATATATATATATATATATATATATATATATAATAAATTATATAAAAATAATATTTTTGCATTGCCACCACTCATAATTCATAAATAAATAAATAAATAAAATGAATGAATGAATAAATACATATATTTTAAATAATTATATAAAAATTATAAATAATAAAAATTATAAATTATTTGATAATTATTTTTGATTTACTAAAATAACTATTTTTGCATGGCCAACACTAATTATTCATAAATCCAAAAAAAAGATCTTCATGTTCAACAAAAAGATTTGAAAAAAAAATACATGAAATTATTATTTTTTTAAAAATCGAAATATTAATCACTTAATTTAATTTTTAAAAATTACTTATCACTATATATATATATATATAAGTGGCCACCAAATATAATTTTCATTAAAAAACAAACAAACAAACAAAAAAAAAAACAGTATTTGAACTTCATAAAAAAAAAAAAGAAAAGACAAAAAGAAATAAAAATCAATTTCTTTCAGAAAATATGGCAGTTTAAACTATCCACCTTATTTTTAATGTAAGAGCACCATGGCCGTTTATAACTCAAATGCATTATTTATAAAGCTAAAAAAACAACTTGTTATGCTACATGATTGAATTCTGGTGGGGTTTTTTTATAATATTTTATTGTATCGTCATATATATAAACACACTGGTTTGCAACGCAAGTAGTTTTACTGTTTACTCCACTTTGATTTTCTAACAATTACTTACGTACAGTATAGGAGCGAATGATTCAGAGTTCTTGCATGTTCACAGAAGCTTGTGCATTGCTAGATAAATTGGATACTGTAGTAGAAATATTAACAGAGACATGTTATCTGTCAAATTCAGCTAGTTTTCTGTCTGATTTTGTTGCAGGTCCATGGCTTCTTTAAGGGAATGGCTTTGCCGGTCACCACTATATCCATGACGTCCTCTGTTGTGTTCGGCACTTACCGGAACTCTCTGCAGTGTTTGGCTCAATTCCGCGGGATCGGCGCTTCCAACACCAAGCTCGATGTGTTCCTGTCAGGTCTGGCGGGTGGAGTGGCACAGGTCTGAGATCTGCAAAAGTTCAGCACCTTTTAATGTGTCACGTTCAAGCGGGTTGTAAACCGATCATCTCTTCTTATTTACTACTAGTTATAGTAGCGAATAAACATGAATGAACATCAGGACGTGTTAAAAAGGGGTTCAATCAAGGTTTTAACCATGAAAAAAACTAAAACCTTGGAAATCATAAAAAGCGATGTCCGACTTTGGAAACTAGTTCTCTTCCTAAATATGTAGAGATCAAACAACAGATTTGTGTAAGTGACTTTTCTTTCTGCTTTAAATGTGTTTTCTTTGGATTGTTTGACTACTTAACCCTTAAGCTCTCCTTTAGTGGGGTTTACGTTGTTCTTCCAAGATTCAGAATGTGATTGCATAAAGAAATATACATTTTTAATATTACCAACTATATATCATTTTTTCCATTTACTTCTCAACTTTACATTTATGCTGTGTTTTTGTGGATATTTGAAGCTTTTATATCCATTTACTGCACAATTACTGAACTACGACACCAAGTGGCTTATGAAAAATTATTTTTTTAATGACAAAATCACTTTAATGATGAGCTAAATTAAATCTAAATTGTTTTTGGACATTGCTCTGTGTGTAAGGAATAGAATACTGCCATCTGCAGGATGGTAGAAAAACTTTACAAATTAGTTAAAAAGGAAGTTCAAACAAAATCTGTCTCTAAACCTCTCTTTTCTTTATTCAGAGTTGATCTACACAACTATATATAGCCTAGAAATTATGCAAAGTGATGCTTATCCCAAAGTAGTAAAAACTGTATCTCTATATTAATCCTAAATAAAAAAATAAAATAAAAAAAACAAACAAAAAAAGAAACACTTTTACTAAAATAAAATTGTATTATTAAAAGATACTATATGTATTTTTTTAATACCTTCTTTTTCCTTTTTGTTTTTAATAACTGTGCTGCCTTAATTGTTTGATATTTTGTACAGTTTAATAATAATAATAATAAAATCAGAAAAAAAGATTCGCGATACGTGCTCCCAAGTTCCGGTCTAAATCAAAATATTCAGGAATCATCTTTTCAAATCGGGACTTCGGAGCGCGAATCATTCAGTTCGTGAAATGATTCGTGAACCCGCTCCTATGTTATGATCTGAATCAAATGATTTGCGATAAGCAAAGTTCCGATCTGAATCAAATGATTCGCGAATCATCTTTTCAAATCGGGAATTCGGAGCGCGGATCCGAATAATTAAATTCGCAAGATGATTCGTGAACCCCCTCCTGGTGTTGTGATTTGAATCAATTGATTTGCGATACGTAAAGTTCCGATCTCAAAAGATTCGCGAACCCGCTCCTAAGTTAAGATCTGAATCAAATGATTCACGATACGCGAAGTTCCGATCTGAATCAAAAGATTCGCGAATCATCTTTTCAAATCGGGAGTTCGGAGCGCGGATCGCGAATCATTCAATTCGCGAGGTGATTCGTGAGCCTGCTCCTATGTCATGATCATGATTTGCGATAGGCAGAGTTCCGATCTGAATCAAATGATTCGCGAACCCACATTGAAGTCCCAATCTAAATCAAATGATTCGCGATATGCGAAGTTCGGATCTGAATCAAATGATTCGCGATACGCGAAGTTCCGATCTGAATCAAAAGATTTGCAAACCTGCTCCAAAGTTCCGATCTGAATAAAAAGATTCACCAACCCATTTCTACGTTCTGATCTAAATCAAATGATTCGCGATCCGCGATAGTCCCAATGTGAACCAAACGATTCGCGATACGCAAAATTCGGATCTGAATCAAATGATTCGCGATATGCAGAAGTTCCGATCTGAATAAAATCATTCGATTCCCGTCTGAATCAAAAGATTCGCGATCCGCGCTTCGTATAGTCCCGACCTGAAACAAATGATTCGCGATACGCGATCCGATTAGAGCGCTTCGAAACAGTGAATCATTTTGCACACAATGGCTGGTTTGGAGTTTCGAAAAGCTTTTAGCTTTTCACTCATTACTACACGTGCTTTTTGAAATAGTAAGCGATGCCGAAATTCGAAAATGAATGACTGTTTTGATCTGCCTTTTACTAGTGAATCGCTTAAGCTGAACTGAACTGAAGTCGCGAGTTTGAATCAATCGGAGCGGCTCCAGCGTAATCAATTGATTCGTTCACTCAATTGATTCGTTTATTTGTTCATCCACTTTTCGCGTCTTCAGTCATGTTTACACGACACTGTCAGTACTACTACTGGCTGAGCTGGCTAGTTGAATGACATTAACTGAAATTAAAGAAAAAACATTATGTTTACGAATATAATATCCATATTTGGATTCCAAAGATAACATCACAAATCTCCTCCATATTGAGGTGTGGTAACCGGTTTACTGCTAACAAGTGAAACACTCCATTAATATGACGAGCTGCAGCTCAAAATACATGCTGAATGGAAACACTGTTCATTATGATGGAGTTTGTAGCTTAATTCACTATATTTGAAATAGTTTGAGCTGCAGTTCAGTTGCTGACAGTTCAATAGGAATCAGTTGAAAGCATCCAGTCATTTCATGCCATTCAAGTCAATCTGACATTTATCTGAATCTATTGTAATATATATTTGAGAAAGTGATCAAAACATTCATTATGTCACATATTCTGTTCTTAGATCTCTGTAATGTCACCCGGCGACATAGTGAAGGTTCGTCTTCAGTGTCAGACCGAGAGTAAGAGGAGCGGACTCAAACCCAAATACAGCGGGCCGATCCACTGCCTGCTGAGCATCGCCAGAGACGAGGGCATTTCGGGCCTTTACAGAGGAGCTCTTCCTCTGGCCTTCAGGGACGGGCCGTCGTTCGCCACCTACTTCCTGACCTACAGCACACTGTGTTCACAGCTCACGCCGGCAGGACAGAAAGAGCCAGGTAAATCAAACCCCAAACATTTCAATTCTGTTGTTTACTCACCTTAATAAAAAAAACTCTATCTAAACTATCAGAAGACATGGAGGAGATTATAGGCTTTATAGGGTTAAATGTGTGTTGATGTCGTCAGAGTGGCCGGCGGTGCTGTTGGCCGGTGGAGTTGCGGGAATGGCCGGCTGGTCTGTCGGGACGCCCATGGACGTGATCAAAGCCCGTCTGCAGATGGACGGCGTTCGAGGAGAGAGGAGATACAGAGGACTCGTTCACTGCGTGACTGAGACCGTACGGAACGAAGGGCCGAGGATTTTCTGCAAAAGCCTGGGAATAAACTGCCTGCGGGCGTTTCCCGTCAACATGGTGGTTTTTGCCGTGTACGAGGTGTCGGTCCGGGTTCTCAGGTCGGTGTCCGTAAATCGGATCTTGTGATGAGAAACCTTGCACTGAAGAAAGCATCTAATGATCACAGCATTAATGTATGTGATTCAGATAATTGTGCTTTTGTATTGGAAATGTGTATTTTATTTGGCTGGTTAATTTTTCTTTTCATGAACACGTCCTAGTCATATTTTATGGAGAATAATTAAAATCTTTCTTTCTGCTTTAAATTATATTTCACTTTAAGAAAATGATGAGAATTGCAATGTGCTTAATTGTCATAAAATAATCTCACAATTAAATTACATTTTATAATTATAATTTAATTATAGTAAAGAAGTATTAGTTAGACAACCACTATTATAATTTAATGATTAGTGTTTAATAATGTAAACGCAAATAGTGCAGTAATTTAAATGACTTATGAAATATAATAATGGTCAGAAATTATACAGTATTTCATTGAAATTAACGAACAGGGTTCGTACAGATACTATAAAATTAAATTCCAGGACTTTCAAGCACTACTTTTTTATTTTTAAGGACTTCAATCAGAGATCTCACTTATTAAAAGATGTCTTCTATTTCAAATTCTAAAAAAAAGAGAGAAATAGACAAATAAAAATATACTAATACATTTTTTTTCAAACTTTTTCTGTTTTGTTTTTATAACTGCACTGCCTTAATGGTTTGATATTTTCTACTGTTTAAAAAAACTGAAAAAAGATTTGCGAAATTGCTTCGAAATCCTGATCTGAAACAAGTTATTCGCGAACCCGCATTGTAGTCCTGATCTAAGTCAAATGATTCGCTAAATGATTCTTCATTTCAGATCAGGACTCGGAGCGCGACACGTGAATCATTTGACTTAGATCAAAACTTCGTGTATCGAGAATCATTTAATTTGAATCATTTAATTCGCAAAATGATTCGAACCCTTTCCGATCTAAATCAAATGATTCGCGATCCACGCTCCCAAGAACCATATTATTTCAGACCAGGACTCGGAGCGCGACACGCGAATCATTTGATTTGAATCATTCAATTTGCAAAATGATTCGAACCCGTTCCGATCTAAATCAAATGATTCGCGATCCACGCTCCCAAGAACCATATTATTTCAGACCAGGACTCGGAGCGCGACACGCGAATCATTTGACTTACATCGGAACTTCGCGTATCGCGAATCATTTGATTTGAATCAATCAATTCGCAAAATGATTCACCAACCCGTTCTGATCTAAATCAAATGATTCGCGATACGCAATTTTAAGTCCCGATCTGAATCAAATGATTCGCGATACGCGATCCGGTTGGAACGCTTCGAAAGACTGAATAATTTTAACTGATTCGGAGTTTCGAAAAGCTTCGTTTCACCCATCACTACATGCTTTTGTGAATCATTACAAGCAATGCTGAAATGCGAAAATGAATGGCTTTTAATTTGATCTGGTTTCTGCAAGTGAATCGTTTGAAATGAATGATAGAGTCACGAGTTTGAATCAATCGGAGCGGTTCCAGCGTAAATGACTCAATTGATTCGGTTCATCTGTTCCTCTTTTCACGTCTTTAGCCATGTTTACACGATACTGTCAGTACTA
Source organism: Labeo catla (assembly GCA_012976165.1). Taxonomy (NCBI): domain Eukaryota; kingdom Metazoa; phylum Chordata; class Actinopteri; order Cypriniformes; family Cyprinidae; genus Labeo; species Labeo catla. Next base: position 236,346 of record VONZ01000455.1, read on the forward strand.
CTACTGGCTTGGCTCGATTGTTTTCTGACATTAACTGAAATAAATGAAAAAGATGTTTTTTAACTGTGTGAATTTTGCGTTAAAAGATAAGTGCTTATCGACAAAATTAAACACATAATTCAAGCACTTTTCAAGTACCTCTTCAGGAATATTAATATTTTCAAAGGCTTGCCAGGCCTTAAATTTTAAAGTCAAATTAAGCACCTTGTACGAACCCTGTTAAAACATCATGGAAATGTCTAAAATATTGGTGCAATTACATAAAATGTTTACGTAGAAAGACTAAAATAGTATTTTCTTGTGAAACGTACCCCAATAATGTTTTGTTTACAATTTAGAAAAATCATTATTTCGTCACAGCATCCATATTTTATTTGTCCTTGTATTTTTTCTCTCTCTATTAAGTTGCAATTGAAAAAAAATGCAGTTTGAGACGCACAATGTGAAATTCTAGATCTTCATCAATTATGAAACATTTGCTCGATATTAAACACGTCATGTCATGAAAATGAAATGTGTAGATATTGTTTTGGCTGTTGTCTAAAAATATTATAGAACATATTTGTTAAATCCATCCAGAATCACCATCTATTTTGCACTTACCTCTCTGACGGGTCATGATGATATTGAATGTGCCTTGCTTCATAATGAATGATTATGGATGAATATTGTTACTGTTTGACTGTGTTATGGAGTGATGGATTGATTATTAATACGGCCTCAGTGAAGAAACACTGATCATTCATCTACAGGAGTTTCAGGCTGTTTTCAGTCATTCATCTGTAATGATGTGGAAAGAAACAGAAGATTTACTGCGGTAAAACTGCTTCAAAACCCACGTATCTTCTTCTTATTTGACATTCCTGCTCTATTCAATTGAAATATCATTCATGTATCATGCAGTCAAAGGAAATATACAATAAAGGTTTACATTATTAACAAAATGTGTTTTTCTTTCAAGCTTTGTTTTTTTTTTCCATTAATAAATAAATAAATAAATAAATAAAACCAAACCATCCATATTTAAATACTGAAATTAAATACTGAACAAAGGCAAATTTGTATCAAATTTGATATTATAGTAAAATTAAAACCATAAAACAATTTTTGTTACTTAAAAACAAAATTAACTTATGAGTTAATTATATATATTTTAATATATATATATAAATGTTAATTTAGTTTATCTTGATGTACTAAAATAACTTAAAACTGAAAAAAAAACTATATTTATTTACACCTATATACATTTAAACCTATATGCACATTACAAAATAAACAAATAAAACAAATAAAACCAAATTGCTAACCTCCCCCAAAAATGTAAATACTAAAACTTTAAAATTGAGAACTAAACATATAAAAACAATATATAATATCTTAATGTTACTGGTTTACATATATAGTACATATCATACAAAATAAGTCAAAAATGTTTTGATTATAAAACATGTAATGATTAATGTTGTATAATGCTAATAGAAATAATCCAATTATTTAAATAACTTATGAACAATTATTGCTTAATAATAATATGCTTAAAATGCTTAATAATATTATTTATAAATAATAAAATCATGAGTATGTTTTGATTGAAAGGCCCAAAGCTATAGCTTACATGAATTAAAAAAAAAAATACAAAAAAATACAAAAAAATTGTAAATTGTAAATAAAATAAAAAATTATATATATGTATATATATATATATATATATATATATATATATATATATATTCATTAATATGTAATGTTACACTTTTTTAAACAAATTATGAGTTCTAAAATTTCTTCAGAATTTGTACAGCTCTTTTGCTTTAGACTATTTACAAATGTTAAATCTTAAAATAAAATATTAAGGTTACTACTATATTTTTCTAAGAAAAAAAAAACAATTGATACATAGTTTATTCATAGTTATTTTCAAAGCTTCAATGTACTGTCATTATAAAATAACTTTGTTACTGTTTATTTAGTTTTAACAAATAAGTTCTTGTTAAAAACTAACCAAAATTACAAATAATTAGCTTTTAATTTCCATACAGGAGAGATTTGCTGTTGTTTTTCAAACAAAAGGAAATAGGTATAGTCATTGGTTATTGGCAAAAATGAGTTGAAAAATATTGTCATATCGGATATCAGCAAAAATCCAATATCATGCATCCTTAATAATAATAATAATAATAACATCATAAAAAGTCATGGAATTGTTTAAAATATTGGTTTTAAAAATCAAATTACATCACAAAAATACTAAGAATTTATAGACAATAAATGCTGTTCATGCTCACTAACTAGATCTTTTAATTACTGCAGGTATTAAGCCGTATATGTACTAATCCGCCTGCCTGTCATCTGCTGGTCAGTGGCTCCATCTAGTGGCAGCAGCAGGAAACACAGCTGTCCGTCTTGATTACACTATTTAAGTTGTCACATGAAAAGTTTTGATGTACTTTACTGGCGTTTGTGTGAAATGGACCTACTTTACCACTGGACTCACTCGAACACTAATAACGGTTTATGAAAGTAGCTTTTGTTGAGTTGAGGGCAGGAATCAGACATGAAATCTAAATCTCCACAGTTAAACCCATCAAAATCCCACTCAATAAATCCAATATCCAAACACAAAAATGAAGGCAATTACAGCATTCTACATGCAGTTTTGAGAACTATTTGAGAATACATTATTTATAATATATATATATAGTGCTATTTTTTCTGTTTTATAAATATCTATATTTATATGTCATAATTTTTTATTATATAATAATTTACATTTAAATAATTGAAAATTTTGTTTACATGTTTTATTTTCTTATTTTTTTAAATGTTTCTAAAAATGTATATAAATTTATATATATACACACACATTTTAGTAGTTTTTGGGGTATATATGATTTATATGATTTACATTAATTACGGAATTAATTAGTATATAAAATAATTAATTACGGCGCAAAAAAACAAACAAATATATATATATATATATATATATATATAAAATATATATATATATATATATTTTTTTTTTTCAAAAACATTTCAATCAAAGAAAAAATGAAATAAGATTAAAAAAAATCAAACCCAATTTTTTAAAATTATTTAATTGTAAATTATTATATACTGTAATATAAATTAATACATACCCCAATATGTATGGAGGGCCAAATTACTCAAAATTAAATCATTAAATAAATGTTGAAATATATAAATATATTGTTAAATGCATAATTTAATTACTGAAAGCAAAAAAATGTATAAATGCTTATTTGTTTATTTATTTATTAACTAATTAATTATTGCATTTATTTATTTATTTAAATATTTATGCATTTATTTATTGCCTCCACATTTCATTTTGAGGTTTCTGGTTGTCGGCACATCACTCAACAATAGCGGGCGTCACATTTCAATTTCAATTTTAATTTTTATTTATAATCATTTTATTTATATAATTATTTATTCATTCATTTATTTATTTATAAATAAATAAATACATGCACAAATAAATAAATACATAAATATTTCAATAAATAGACATTTAAATATATAAATGCGTACATAAATATTTAAATAATTAATAAAATGCAATTAATTAGTTAATAAATAAATAAATAACTAAGCATTTACACATTTTTTGCTTTCAATAATTAAATTATGCATTTAACAGTCTATTTATATATTTCAACATTTATTTAATGATTTAATTTTGAGTAATTTGGCCCTTCATACATATTGGGGTATGTATTAATTTATATTACAGTATATAATAATTTACAATTAAATAATTGTAAAAAATTGGGTTTGTTTTTTTAATCTTATTTCATTTTTTCTTTGATTGAAATGTTTTTGAAAAAAAAAAAAATATATATATATATATATTTTTTTTTTTTGCGCCGTAATTAATTATTTTATATACTAATTAATTCCGTAATTAATTCTTTTTATACATTTTACATTTCTATTTTAATTTTGCTCTGTAATTTACAGATATAACATTCGAATAAAAGAGACCGTCAAGTGCTTTTGAATGTTATTTGCATATGCAATTGAAGTAAGAAGAGTTATTGCAAGAATGTTGAACTGCTACCAGCAAAAAGTGCAAGGAATGTGTCAAGCAGCCATGGTATAAAGCCAAATGAATCCGTTTGGATACGGCGGTTGAAATACTTCCACGAGGAGCCTGTTTAATTGAAGCCGGTTTGTGCATCGCGCATTCAGAAGCGCCGCATCATCACATCATCGGCGGCGCTCAATCACTTCCACATGCACAAAGAGCCTCATCATTTCTGCCGACACAAAACAGCCGTGAAACATTAAATGCATGTACATGTAGCTTTGCCCGGGATCTAGAAGTGGAGGAACAATCAGTTCTAGGAATTAGCAGCTCGCTCTGAGCCTCAACAATAACACCTCAATGTTTCCTTTGTTCTTTTTCTTCTCCTAATTAAAGCCGGCGTGTCTTTCAGCCTCCGTCTCCTTACGCAACCAAACGCCGGGCAATTACGCAAACATCTAAAGAACCCGGTTAGCTTACGCTCTGGAAACAAAGACGCCTAATTTACCCGAGTTTTCTTCATGCGTTCATTTCTGAATCCATAAAAATATCCCGGTGCAATGGCTTTACGCCCCCTGAACCGCTGGTCAGTCGAAAGCATTGTTCTGCTGTCCTGCATTAAGACTAATAATAGCTTTAATAGCGCTGTAAATAAGAGGCTGTTTGAGAGTGGATTAAAATGACTGCAAACGGTGTAATTAAAATTCACTGCTGAGGTTTGAACTTGGCAAAACTTGACGGCAGTTCGCAACCCACAACACAAAACACAAAACACAAAACACATTCACGTTTCGCACTCAAATCCCTGCTCTTGTGTAAGATTCAAAAGCGACGTATAAATACTGTCAAAGCCAAATCATTAGATTAATCTGCATGTAGAATCTGACATACAGTTCATTCTGGACTTTTATTCTTCAAAGATGCATTCAAAGTGACAGACAAGACATTCATGTTACAAACGATTTCAAATTAGCGCGCTTCTTTTGAACGTTCTATTCATCTTTGAATTCTGAAAAATCAAATGTATCGTTTTCCACTAAAATCAGCACATTAGAATGATTTCTGAAGGATCATGTGACACTGAAGACTGGAGTAATGATGCTGAAAATCCAGCTTTGATCACAGAAATAAATTACAGTTGAATAGATATTCACATAGAAAACAGCGGTTTCAAATTGTAAAAATATTTCACAATTTTTACTGTACTTTTGATCAAATAAATGCAGCCTTGCTGAGCAGAAGACAAAAAGAATCTTATCGAGCCCAAATGTTTGAACTGTGGTGATTTAAGATTAAAGTTGGAAAATCGTAACATCTTGAGAATGTGAACAAAAAAACAACTATTAAAAAATAGAGCAAATGAAACTCTCTTCTAATGGAGTAATGCAGCTTTGATCACAGAAATAAATTACATTTTGACAGATATTCACATAGAAAAAGAGCTAATTTAAATTGTAAAAATATTTCACAATTTTTACTGGGAAAGACTTCTTTCCAAAACATCACTAAAAAAAATTCTGACCAAAACTTTTGAACAGTAATGATTTAAGGTTTGCAAGATTTCAAATAAAAACGCTTCTTTTGAACTTTCTATTCATCTGTGAATCCTGTAAAATAAAACGTATCATTTTTCACAAAAGTCAGCAAATTAGAAAGCACATTAGATTTCTGAAGGATTATGTGACACTGAAGACTGGAGTAATGATGCTGAAAATTCAGCTTTGATATCACAAATAAATTACATTTTAACAGATATTCACACAGAAAGCAGCTGTTTTAAATTCTAAAAATATTTCAAATTTTTTTATTGTATTTTTGATCAAATAAATGCAGCCTTGCTGAGCAGAAGACACTTTTTTCCCCAAAACATTGTTAAAAAATCTTATCGAGCCCAAATGTTTGAACTGTGGTGATTTAAGATTAAAGTTTGAAAATCTTAACATCTTAAAAATGTGAACAAAAAAACAACTATTTAAAAACAGAGCAAATGAAACTTTCTTCTAATGGAGTAATGATGCTGAAAATTCAGATTTGATCAAGAAATAAATTACATTTTGACAGATATTCACACAGAAAACAGCGGTTTCAAATTGTAAAAATATTTCACAATTTTTACTGTACTTTTGATCAAATAAATGCAGCCTTGCTGAGCAGAAGACAAAAAAAATCTTATCGAGCCCAAATGTTTGAACTGTGGTGATTCAAGATTAAAGTTTGAAAATCGTAACATCTTGAGATGTTAAACATCAACTATTTAAAATAAAGCAAATTAAACTCTCTTCTAATGGAGTAATGATGCTGAAAATTCAACTTTGATCACAGAAATAAATTATATTTTAACAGATATTCACATAGAAAACAGCTGTTTTACTTTCTAAAAATATTTTACAATTTTTACTTTATTTTTGATCAAATAAATGAAGCCTTGCTGATCAAAAGACACTTTTTTTCCCAAAACATTGTTAAAAAAATCTTACTGACCCAAAACTTTTGAACTGTGGTGATTTAAGATTAAAGTTTGAAAATCTTAACATCTTAAGAATGTGAACAAAAAAACAACTATTTAAAAACAGAGCAAATGAAACTTTCTTCTAATGGAGTAATGATGCTGAAAATTCAACTTTGATCACAGAAATAAATTACATTTTAACAGATATTCACATAGAAAACAGCTATTTTAAACTGTAAAAATATTTCACAATTTTTGTAAAAGATTTTTTCCCCAAAACATTATTTAAAAAAAATTCTGAACAGTAATGAACAGTAAAAAAAACTTTTGAACAGTAATGATTTAATATTTCAAAGATTTCAAATAAACACGCTTTTTTTTAAAACTTTCTATTCATCTGTGAATCCTGAAAAATCAAATGTATCATTTTCCACGAAATTCAGCATATTAGAACGATTTCTGAAGGATCATGTGACACTGAAGACTGGAGTAATGATGCTGAAAATTCAGCTGCACATCACAGAAATAAATTACAGTTTAACAGATATTTACATAGAAAACAGCTGTTTTAAATTCTAAAAATATTTTACAATTTTTACTGTATTTTTGATCAAATAAATGCAGCCTTGGTAAGCAGAAGAGACTTTTTTCCCAAACATTGTTAAAAAATCTTACAGACCCAAAACCAACGATTTAAAAATGGCACTAAAAAACACACAAAAAAAACCCACATTTGCTGTGAAAGATGTGAAAGCCAGTGGTGAACTGTAGGTTAAGGTAACGCAATTCCCAGCAGAAGCCGGTTGAACCAGTGTGCTTATTTTTGGTGTAATGACCTGCTGGCGATTTTATTCAGACTCGGTCTGTCAGTCACAGCTGAACTCGGAGGAGAAGATGCTTTAGTGTTTAATATGTGATGGAGTGAATCTACGGGCAGTAATGGAAAACAGATGCTCAGTGGGAAATATATGAGGGGCCAGCGCTATAGAGTCTGAGGTTACGCTTTCGGAGAGGGGAAACATTCATCTATAGACAGATCCGTCTGAAAATGAGATACAACCTGCATTATTGCAAAACGGACCCAAAAATAGCGTCATCAGTTACTCGATTTCCACGATTTCTGTCCAAACCTGTATGACAGAACAGCTGTGATTCATCTGATGAATGACCTTCTGCTTTTAGTGTATGAAAAACAATTGTTAATATTTAATGTAATTTTTTCTGTTTTCATTTTAATGTTTTAGTTAGTTTGATTTTTTTTTTTTCCATTTTCTTTTGCTTTTAGTAGTGCTGTCGAACAATTAATCACGATTATTTGTGATTAATCGAATCCATAAACATTTTTGTTTACATAATATATGTGTGTGCTGTGTATATTTATTACATACATAAAGAAATTATTACACACATGCAAGAAAAATGTCATGTTTATATATTAAAAATATTTATATCATCAATTATATTAATATAAATATATACACTTAAATATTTTAATATTTTACACTTATTTTGGATGCAATTAATTGTTTGACAGCACTAGTTTTTAGGGTTATTTTTAAAAAAGTTTATTATTAACTATTTATGTTTAAATAAAATACAGCAAAAATTGTAAATTATTTTTTACAATGTAAAACAGCTGCTTTCTATGCAAATATCTGTTAAAATATAATTGATTGCTGTGATCAAATCTGAATTTTCAGCATCATTACTCATTAGGTTTAATTTATTTGTATTCAAAAAGGTATTCATTTATTTCATTTCTTTTTCATCTTATTAAAAATATAAATGTATTTTGTATTATAAATGTATGTAATTTAAAATAGTTTTTTTATGTGAACACATAATATATAAATTATGTATAAAATACAATTGTAAAATAATATATAAACTGTAATTTATTGCTGTGATCAAAGCTGAATTTTCAGCATCTTCACAACTTCAGTGTCACAAGATCCTTCAGAAATCATTCTAATATGCCGATTTTTTTTTCAGGAATCACAGATGAATAGAAAGTTCAAAAGTTCATTACTGCTTTAATTTATTTGTATTCAAAAACGTTTTTTTTTTTTTTTAATTTTCTTGTTAATTATATAAATGTCTTTTTTTTATTTTGCAATTTAAAATAGTTTTCTATGTGAATACATCATATATAAATAATGTATAAAATGTAATTTTAAAACAATATATAAACTGCAATTTATTTCTGTGATCAAAGCTGATTTTTCAGTTCAAAAGATTTTTTTAATGATGTTTTGGAAAAGTGTCTTCTGCTCATCAAGACTGCATTAATTTGATCAAAATTATAGTACAATAGTGAAATATTTTTACAATTAAAAAACAACAATTTTCTATGTGAATATCTGTTAAAATGTAATTTATTCCTGTGATCAAAGCTGAATTTTCAGCATGATTACTCCATTCTAATTTATTTTAATTAAAAAATGTATTTATTTATTTTATTTCATTTTTATAATTTTACAATTCAAAGTAGTTTTCTATGTGAACACATAATATATAAATATTGCACAAAATGTAATTTTAAAATAATATCTAAACTGTAATTTATGAATTTTCAGTTTAGAATTTTGGGGTCTGTAAGATGTTTTGAAAAAGTCTCTTCTGCTCACCAAAGATGCATTTATTTGATCAGAAACACAGTAAAAATTGTGAAATATTTTTTACAATTTAAAACAGCTGTTTTCTATATGAATATCTGTTAAAATGTAATTTATTTCTGTGATCAAACCTGAGTTTTCAGCATCATTACTCCAGTCTTCAGTGTCACATGATCCTTCAGAAATCATTTTAACATGCTCATTTCCTGCTTTTGTTTGATTAAAAATGCAGTAAAATAGTGAAATATAATTCTCATTTAAAACAGCTGTTTTCTATGTGAATATCTGTTAAAATATGTAATTTATGTAATTTAAAATAAATTACATTTTAACAAATAATCACATAGAAAACAGCTGTTTTAAATTAGAATAATATTTTACTGCATTTTTAAACAAATAAACGCAGGAAATCTGCATATTAGAATGATTTCTGAAGGATCATGTGACACTGAAGACTGGAGTAATGATGCTGAAAATTCAGATTTGATCACAGAAATAAATTACAGTTTAACAGATATTCACATTTAAAACAGCTGTTTTCTATGTGAATATCTGTTAAAATGTAATTTATTTCTGTGATCAAATCTGAATTTTCAGCATCATTTCAGAATCACATGATCCTTCAGAAATCATTCTAATATGCTGATTTCCTGCGTTTATTTTATAAAAAATACAGTAAAATTGTGGAATATTTTTACAATTTAAAACAGCTGTTTTCTATGTGAATATCTGTTAAAATATAATTTATTGCTGATCAAACCAGAATTTTCAGCATCATTACTCCAGTCTTCAGAATCACATGATCCTTCAAAAATCATTCTAACATGCTCATTTCCTGTATTTATTTGATCAACAATGCAGTAAAAATAGTGAAATATTATTCTCATTTAAAACAGCTGTTTTCTATGTGATTATCTCTTAAAATATAATTTATTTCTGTGATGCGCAGCTGAATTTTCAGCATCATTACTCATCTTCAGTGTCACATGATCCTTCAGAAATCATTCTAATATGCTGATTTCCTGCGTTTATTTGTTTAAAAATGCAGTAAAATATTATTCTAATTTAAAACAGCTGTTTTCTATGTGATTATCTCTTAAAATATAATTTATTTCTGTGATCAAACCTGAATTTTCAGCATCATTACTCCAGTCTTCAGAATCACATGATCCTTCAGAAATCATTCTAATATGCTGATTTGCCGCTTAAGAAACATTTATGATTATGACCAATGTTGAAAACACTTGTGCTGCACAATATGCTTGTATAACGGTCATAGATTTTATTTTTCAAGATTCACAGATGAATAAAGTTCAAAAGAACAGCATTTATTTGACATTATAAAGGTCTTTACTGACATTTATAATCAATGCATCCTTGATTTATAAAATGCACATAGAGAGTGAGTTGTTTACCTGTTTGATCTGTACTGTATCAGACACAGATTGGCCTCAGTCTCTCTCTCAGTTTCTGAGTGTCAGCAGGGATTCTCTGCGTCTCTGTGTTGGCTCAGATAAGCAGCAGCAGTGTGCCGTCCATTGCATTTCCTCCTCCTCCTCCTCCTCCTCCTCCTCCGTCTGACAGGCTGTGCGAGTTCATCTGAGGACGCCGTGCCGGAGAACAGACCTGGATCAGAGCAGATCTGGACACAAACAGCACAAGCATACATCATCTATACTTTCATTTATTGGGGATTCGTATTCCCAGCGCTGCCTGCTTTCCCGTGTCCTCTCCGTCCGTACATTAATTCTGATGTTTGAGGAAGCGCGGCTTCGCCTCTTCTCCTGCGTGTGGCGCAATATTCAGCCCAGCGCTGGAATGAACCTCGCTTTGAGGTGAATCGCGTGCGTTTTTGCCAGCTGAACGGAGAAAGACACCAGAAAACAACAACAACGCTGATGCCGTTCGTGCTCTTAAAGCAATAGTTCAGTCACGCTCTCTCTCTTCTAATTAACGCAGCTGCTAAATGTGAATAAAGACATCACAATGGTTTTCTTATAAAATCTCTATGAAATATTGAGTTGCTGCAGTGTCAAATTATGCATTTGAAGCTCAGGAGGAGTCAAAGCGGCTCATAATCATTTTAGTCGTTCCCATGGCAATGAAACAACCGCGGCTCGTCTTAAGATCACTTTCTTCACATTACACATCTTAAAACATCAATACGTGACACCTATTAGGATTATATTAAACACTACTTTAGACAGATTATACAGTGATTGTACACATTTGAGTTTATAATAGCATGTGAGTGGCAGGGTGTTATTGTTAAATAAAATTATTAAAAACTAGTTTAATTTGAAATAACGCTGAAATACAATGCAAAATAAATATTAGATATAAATTACTCGTTGGAAATAAATAAAATACAAATTAGGACAAAGTAGTAATATAAAACACATCAAAAAATACACTAAAATTATTAAAACTAACAATATAAAGAAAAAAAGATTTAAAACGGCTGTAAAAAAACTATAAAAGTATATACAAATATTAAAATGTATATTTTTTAACTGAAATAAAGCTGAGATAAAACATAAATTAGATGGAAACACTTAATTCAGATGATAATTAGAGAAATTAGAAACTCTTACTAAAAAGAATAGCTGAAATAAAATAAAACGAAATGTAAATATTAGACAACATTACTAACTGGTAATAAATAAATAACTAAAACTCGGAAAAAAAACTAAATAATATTTAAAACAAACGAAACTAATAAAAAAGAAAGAAATATAAACTAAAATTAAAATGAAAACTGAAAATATAAAGAAAAAAACTTAATTTAAAACAGTTATAATATTTAAAAAAAAACTATAAGAGTATTTACAAATATTAAAATACACACATTTATTTCTTAACTAAAATAAAGCTGAAATAAAATACAAATTAGATGGAAAAAACTTAATTTTGGTGAAAATTAGAAAAATTAGAAACTCTTACTAACCAGAATAGCTGAAATAAAATAAAACGAAATGTAAATATTAGACAGAACATTACTAACTGGAAATAAATAAAAACTAAAACTGAAAAAAAAAAACAAATAGTGATATTTAAAACAAATGAGACTAATAAAATGAAAGTAATATAAACTAAAACTAAAATTAAAATGAAAACTGAAAATATAAAGGAAAAAACTTATTTTAAAACAGTTATAATATTTAACAAAACTATAAGAGTATTTACAAACATTAAAATATACACATTTATTTGTGTAATGAAGTTGAAATAAAATACAAATTAGATGGAAAAAAAATAATTTTGGTGAAAATTAGAAAAATTAAAAACTCTTACTAACCAGAATAGGTTAGGTAAAAACTAAAACACACACACACACACCTAAATAGTAATATTTAAAACAAATTAATCTAATGAAAAAAAGAAAAGAATAATAAACTAAAATGAAAATCAAAACTAAGAATATAAAAAAAGCTAATTTAAACAGTTGTAATATTAAAAAAAACTATAAGAGTACATAAAAAAAAAATTATATATATATATATATTTTTGTTAACTGAAATAAAGCTGAAATAAATAAAATATAAATATTAGATGGAAAAACAAAGAATTAGAAATGTTGCCTTAGCAATAATGTTAAACTCCGTCTAATGTTAGACAGCATTACTAACTGGAAATAAATTAAAACTAAAGCTGAAAAAAAAACCTAAATGGTAATATTTAAAACAAATGAAACTAATAAAAAAAAGAAAGAAATATAAACTAAAATGAAAACTAAAAATATAAAGAAAAAAACTTATTTTAAACTATAAGAGTATTTACAAATATTAAAATATACACATTTATTTGTTAACTAAAATAAAGTTGAAATAAAATATAAATTAGATGGAAAAACTTAATTTTGATGAAAATGAGAAAAATTAGGAACTCTTACTAACCAGAATAGCTGAAATAAAATAAAACAAAATAACAGGAATAAAACAACAAAAAAAACAAAAACTAAATAATAATATTACATGAAAATTAGAAATTGTGCCTGAGCAATTAACTTAAATAAATGTTTAGCAGCAAGATTACTAACTGCAAATTAAACATAAAAGTAAAATTAAATTAAACCTAAATAGTTTTAAATAGTTTATCATAACCACAGTAATAATAACAATAAAATAATATAAAAAATACAATTTAAAATACATCAAAATTAAAACAAAAGCTGAAAAAAGATAAAAACTTAAAATATTAATATAATTAATAAACACTATAATACAAACAACACTAAAATAAATAAAAAAATATTGTTAACTGACAATAAAGTTGAAATAAAATTATCTGTAAATATTAGATGAAAAACATTAAATGAAAAAAAGTACTGAAATTACTAAATAAAAAAATAAAAAACTAAATCAGAAAAAAAATAATTAAGTCTAATTAATAATTAAGTCTAAAATAATAAATTTATTTTGTTTCAGTTGAAGTTCATTTCAAATAAGGAAAATATTTTCTGAACTATTATAACCCTGTGAACTACATTACATGCAGTAATAAATACATTATACTTTATTCTATGTTATGTCCAATAGCTGATATAATGACTGATATTATAAATCCAGTCTCATGTATTCACACTAAAGCTTCAAATGAGAATATTGTTTCAAACATAATGTATGTAAAATATCACGTTTAATAGTAATGGCTCTACAGCACGATATCACAGTAAGCGTAGCTTTTGTCCTGTAGTCAATAACGCTGGCCTCATTACCCAGGTTAAGGTCACGATTGACTGGTTCAGCACTGTTAACTACATTTACGAGGACAAACGAGGACAGGAATCGCTCAGGAACATACGTGACTGATGATTATATGGAAAACACACATTGGGTTATTCTTTTACAGCCAAACGCAAAAACATCATACCTTTATGTTCACGCGTGCTGTCGCTCAGACCTGCTGCAAAACACACAACAGAGCCATAAATATATTCTGACAAACACTCAGATATGACAACTGTGTGTGTGTATGCTATATAAATAACCGTATATATTATATTTTAGATCACTGGAAAAAAATGTAGATATACATAGACACAGATATAGCTATAGATGGATATATATATATATATATATATATAATAATAATTTTGTTACATGAAATAAAATGAACATTAACTGAAAAAAGAAAAAATGTAAGTTATTTTATTTCAGCTAGTTAAATTATACTAAAATAACTGAAACTAAATCATATAAATTAAATAAATTAAAAACTTAAATAGGCACATTAAATAATAATAATAAAATAACAAAAAAAAACATAAAATTACTAAAACTTAAGCTGAAATTAAAGTGACAAAAAAAACAAAAAAGTTAAAATATTAATAAAAACCATAATTGTGTGTGTGTGTGTGTATATATATATATATATATATATATATACACACACACACACACACACACACAATTAACGATTTTGTTACAATTTTGTTACTTGAAATAAAATGAACATTAACTGAAAAAAGAAATAAAATCAAGTTAGTTCTAAAATAACTACAATAAAAAAAATCTATTAAAAATAAATTAAAAACTTACATAAGCAAATTAAATAATAATAATAATAGTAATAAAATAACAAAAACACAACAAAATTATTTCAGCAAGTTAAACTTTAAGTACTGCAATAACTAAAACTAATCAATAAAAAAATCAATTAAAAACTTAAATACGTACATTAATTAATAATAACAATATTAATATTAATAATAATAATAATAATAGCAAAATATCAAAAACACAAAATTAGTAAAATTTTTAGCTAAAATTAAAGAGAAAAGAGAACATAAAAACATATCAAAATATTAATACAAACCATAATTGTGTGTATATATATATATATATATAAAATCATTTTGTTACTTGAAATAAAATGTTATTTTACTTCAGCTACTTAAATTTTAAGTACTAAAATCACTAAAACTAAAACAAATACGTTAAAAATCAATTAAAAACTTAAATAGGCACATTAAATAATAATAATATCAATAATAATAATGAAATAATAACAAAAATGCAACAAAATTATTTCAGCTAGTTAAATTTTAAGTACTAAAATCACTAAAACTAAATCAAATCAATTAAAAATCAATTAAAAACTTAAATAGGCACATTAAATAATAATAATAATAATAATAATAATAATAATAATAGCAAAATAGCAAAAACAAAATTAGTAAAATATTTTGACATTTGACATTTTTATGTTCTCTTTTTCAAAAAACAATTTACACACACACACACACACATATATATATATATATAAAATCAATTTAAAATTTAAATAGGCACATTAAAAAAAATAAAATAATAATAATAATAATAATAATGAAATAATAACAAAAACACAACAAAATAGCTAGTTAAATTTTAAGTACTAAAATCACTAAAACTAAAAAATTTAAAATCAATTAAAAACTTGAATGGGCACATTAAATAATAATAATAATAATAATAGCAAAATAACAAAAACACAAAATTAGTAAAATTTTAGCTAAAATTAAAAAAGAACAGAGAATATAAAAAATATCAAAATATTAATAAAAACCATAATTGTATGTGTGTGTATATATATATAATCATTTTGTTACTTGAAATAAAATTAACTAATATAATTAACATTAACTGAAAAAGAAAAAAGAAGTTAATTTACTTCAGCTACTTAAATTTTAAGTACTAAAACAACTAAAACTAAAATAAATTAAAAATCAATTAAAAATGTAAATAGGCACATTAAATAATAATAATAATAATAATAAAATAACAAAAACACACAACAAATATATACACATACACATACAGTATTTGAAGCGGATCAAAACTTCAAAGTTGTCCTAAAATCATATTGTTACTTGAAATAAAATGAAAAAGAAAAACAAAAATAAGTTATTTTATTTCAGCTAGTTAAAACTAAAACAAATAAATCAAAAATCAATTAAAAATCAATCTCCTGTTATTCCCAAAAACATGTTGTTTGGTGCATCAACTAGTGTTTCTGGTAAAACAAAGCAAGTATTTCCATTAACTCTTGCACAAATGTCCATAACAGAAACAGATCAATTTAACCCGTTTGTGTGTTTTAACCAATGAACCTGCACTCACAGCAAATTTGCTCAGTTTTGTTTGTGACCCGCCGCGACCCACAGAGAAAACAGCTCCGTGTCCCGAGTCGAGGTCATATTTGGAGAAATGTGTCCCATCAGCACAAGGAAGCGTCTTTAAACACGGTAAAGGTTAACCGGCGTCATGACTAACTGTGTGTTCCTTACATTGAGTGGTTAATGTATATGATGTTTGCCTTTGATCTGACGCTAGAACAAACTGTTCTCTGCTTTCAGAACAGCGTTAAGACACAGATACAGATACAGACGCTCCTCAACTAGTGATGGACACATGACCGCGGCTTTATCTGCTGACCACATTGGGTTTTGGCCCACGAACACTTCATATCTGTCAAGGAACAAAACAAAACAACTGATATGTGTCTGAATCTGAAAGGGTAAAATTATAGTCTAAATTCATATTTAAACATCAATTCTTTTCAAATGATAAAAATAAAAAAAATCATAATAATTATATATATATATATATATATATAATTTATGCTTTTAATATATTTTTAAATATATATATATATATATATATATATTTAATATAATATATAAAAAATATATTAAAAGCATAAATTATTTAAAGGTGCATCTCACAAAACCGGTCAAGTAAAAACAAAAAAATATAAATATATTTAATATTTATAATAAAGAAAATTAAGTTTTTGCATTGGAGCAATTTTCTCATGACATTCAGAAAACTTGAAAAATATTTTATCTAAACATTTTCGTTATTCAAAATGCATTTTAAAATAAAATAACTGAAAGTAAATATAAAATATTTTATATATTTTATGTAGCTAGCTGCTAAGGCAACATTTTTATTTTTGTTTAGTTTCACTTTAAGTGTTAAAATAACCAAAAAGAATGAAAAAAGTAGAAATGTATAAGTATAAATTAAATATTTAATTATATGTTTATAAATTATATGAATATATAATTATAGAAAACTAAATCAAACTCAAAATGTTAATAAAAAATATAAAAGTATATTAATGTAAAATATAATAGGGAGCAAAACAATTACATATATATTGTATGTATACTGTAATATTTTATATATAAACTTCATATATCCAAATATATGAAATTATATATATTATATACATATATATAAATAAGTATTTCATTCAGTACAAAAATAAAAAAAAACAAATAAAGTAAAAATGAATAAAAAACTATATTTAAACATTAAAAAAATGAATAAAAATGACTCAAACTTTACCTGAAATCAAAAAAAGAAAGAAAGAAAATATAAAAAATAAAATCTAATTCAAAATATGAATAAACAACTATAATAGTATAAAAATATTATTTACTTGAAATAAAATAAATGATAACTAAATAAAATAAAATAAAATAAAATAAAAATATTATTTAATTTTAGGTAGCTGCCAATGCCTCAATTTCATTTACTTAAATTTTCAGTACTAAAATAATTAAAACAAATAAGAGTAAAAATGAATAAAAAAAACCCTATATTTAAACATATTTAAAAAAATGAATAATACTGACTAAAACTTTAACTGAAATTAAAAAACAAAACAAACCAAAAAACAAAAAATAAATAAATAAATAAATAAAAAAGAAAATATCAAAATAAAACCTAATTCAAAATATTAATAAAAAACTATAATAGTATAAAATTACTTGAAATCAAATAGATGTTAACTGAAAATAATGAAATAAAGAAAAAAACGCATTTAATTTCAGGTAGCTGCCAAGGCCTCAATTTCATTTACTTAAATTTTCAGTACTAAAATAACTAAAACAAATAGAGTAAAAATGAATAAAAAAAACTATATTTAAACATTAAAAAAAAGAATAATAAAATGACTAAAACTTTAACTGAAATAAAAAACAAAACAAGAAAAACATATTGTGTGTACTATTTATATATATAAATTTCAATATTTTAATTCATATTAAAATAAAATCTAATTCAAAATAAGAATAAAAACTAATAATAGTATATTAATGATGATATAACGAGGGGACAAAACAATTACATATACTCAATATATTATATGTATACTGTCATATTTTATATATAAACTTCATATATCATGAACAAAAACACTGTTACTTGAAATAAAATAAATGTTAACAGAAAATAATAATAAAAAATGAATAAAAGAACTTATATTTAGACATAAAAAATGAATAAAAATTAAAAAAAGCAAAAACAAAATTACAAAAAATTCAACTGAAATTTAAAAACAACAACAAAAATAAATAAAATAAATGTAAACTGAAAATAACAATAAAAAAATTTTACCTTTTTTTCATTTACCTCAATTTTCAGTACTAAAATAACTAAAACAAATAAAGTAAACATGAATAAAAAATATATTTAGACATAAAAATGACAAAAGTACGCAACAAAATTACTAAAACTTTAACTGAAATTAAAACAAAACAAAACAAAAAACATTGTATGTATACTGTAATATTTTATATATACATTTCATACATCATGAACAAAAACATTGTTACTTAAAATAAAATAAATGTTAACTGAAAATATTACAATTAAAAAATAAAAATAAATAAATTAAAAAAAAAAAAATTGAACTTATTTATTTCAGGTAGCTGCCAAAGCCTCAATTTCATTTACAATTTTCAGTACTAAAATAACTGAAACAAATAGAGTAAAAATGAATTTAAAAAAACTATATTTAGACATATAAAAAAAAGAATAAAAATGAAAAAAACACACAACAAAATTACTAAAAATTTAACTGAAATTTAAAAACAACAACAACAAAAATAAATAAAATAAATGTAAACTGAAAATAATAATAAAAAACTGAAAAAAAACCTTTTTTTCATTTACCTAAATTTTCAGTACTAAAATAACTGAAACAAATAGAGTAAAAATGAATTTAAAAAAACTATATTTAGACATATAAAAAAAGAATAAAAATGAAAAAAGCACACAACAAAAATAAATAAAATAAATGTAAACTGAAAATAATAATAAAAAACTGAAAAAACAAACTTTTTTTCATTTACCTAAATTTTCAGTACTAAAATACCTGAAACAAAGAGTAAAAATGAATAAAAGAACTTATATTTAGACATATAAAAAATGAATAAAAATTAAAAAAAGCAAAAACAAAATTACAAAAAATTCAACTGAAATTTAAAAACAACAAAAATAAATAAAATAAATGTAAACTGAAAATAACAATAAAAAATGTACCTTTTTTTCATTTACCTCAATTTTCAGTACTAAAATAACTAAAACAAATAGAGTAAACATGAAAAAAATATATATATTTAGACATAAAAATGAAAAAAGCACGCAACAAAATTACTAAAACTTTAACTGAAATTAAAAGAAAAAACAGAAAACATCAAAACGCAATCTAATTAAAAATACGAATTAAAACTATAATAATATAATAATGATACTATGTGAATACACATCATGACATCAGGATTATTAGTAAAAATAAAATCATAAAAAAACACTGTTACACTTACAAAATGACTAAAACTTGAACTAATGTAAAAGAAATGAAAAATTGAACTCTAATTGAAAACATTAACTTGAACAGTATCTTAATGACACTAAAATAACAGCACATGACATTCTGGTATAATAAACATGCTGTAAAAGCAGGATGATGGTGTGTAGCCCTCGTATCTGGAGGCATGTTAAGGTGAAGGCTACATGAGGCCACGATTGCTCAATGTTGTGACATGTATTATAGGAATCTGAACGTTTAACCTGAGGGTCTCTGGGTGGGTTTGTGAGGTTGTTTGGCTCTCAGATAAGACTCCGAGGGGCCGCTCTTCTTATTGACAAAGAGCCATTTGTGCGCTGCTGGAACATGCGATCAAAGCACGAGTACAAACACACAACAGACCCACTGACACAGCACCAAAATACATACTCCTTAAATACTGGATCAGCGCTCAATATTTGACAGAATCGTCATACTATTCTATATGTTTTTACTTGCAAATGGCTTCTAAGAACGTTTTTACATCTTCAATTCAGAGGAAGCATCACTTACAGTAAACCAAAAGGCCTTTGTGCCAATAGATTTCAAATGCAATGAATGCATCGATAAAATAAATCAATAAATAATGCTTTTAAAGTCAGGACACTTTTTGGTTATCAAGATCAATTATTTAAAGGGCCAAATTACTCAAAATTACATCATTAAATAAATGTTCAAATATATAAATTAATTGTTAAATGCAAAGTTTAATTATTGAAAGCATAAACAAATGTTTATTTATTTTATCATGCATTTATTTATTTCAATATTTATTTATTGCCTCCACATTTCATTTTGAGGTTTACGGCTTTCAGCACGTCACTCGACAATAGTGGGCGTCACCTTTCAATTTTTATTTATAAATAAATAAATACATACATATTTAAATAAATAAATGCATAATTAAATAAATAAAATGTATTAATAAATAATATTTATACTTTTATTTCTGCTTTCAATAATTTAATTGTGCATTTAACAATTTATTTATATTTTTCAACATTTATTTAATTACTTATTTTTGAGTCATTTTTGAGTCATTTGTAAACAATAACTGTAAATATACAATCATGGCATCAGGGTTATTATAGTTAACTTTAAAAATATATATATTTTGTTACTTTAAATAAAATAAATGTTAATTGTTTTTTAAAAAAAACTAATAAATAAATAAATGCAATTTATTTCACTGAGATAGTTGCAAAGGTCTCATTTGTCCTTTTAATTTAGTTGCAAGCACTAAAATAAGTAAAACTAAAACCAATAAAGTAAGAATAAATAAACGCTATTTAACTGTAATAAATAAATAAATAAATAAATAAATAAAAATGACAAAACCAAACAACAAAATTTGGAAAACTTTAAAATTAAAGTGAAAACAAAATTTAATTCAAATTAATTTTTAATTCAAAATACGATCAAAAATGACAAATTTTATACAATCTATCATGATCAAATATTTAAATCGTAAAGTATAATTGTAAACAATAATTGTAAATATACAATCATGGCATCAGGGTTATTATAGTTACCTAAAAATAAAAAATATATTTTGTTTCGTCAAATAAAATCAATGTTGACTGTTAAAATAAATCTATGTAAATAAATAAATAAATAAATATAACATTTCATTTAAGGTAGCAAAAGTCTCATTTTTAATTTAGTTTAATTTTTAAGTTAAAACTAAAACTAATAAAGTAAAAATGAATAAAACCAATTTAACCATACAAATTTTTAATTAATTAATAAATAATAATAAGAAGAAGAAGAAGAAGAACAACAACAACAACAACAACAACAACAATGACAAAACAAAACAACAAAAATTAGGAAAACTTTAAAATTAAAGTGAAAACTAAATTTAATTTAAATTAATATTTAATTCAAAGTATGAATAAAAATGACAGAACTAATTAAGTAAGAGTGAATCAAAGTTATTTAACAATGCTAAATAAATAAATCAATAAATAAATAATAACGACAAAACCAAACAACAAAATTAGGAAAACTTTCAACTAATTTAAAAGTGAAAACTAAATTTAATTCAAATTAGTATTTAATTCAAAATATGAATAAAAATGACAGAACTAATAAAGTAAAAATGAATAAAAGTTATTTAACCATGCTAAATAAATAAATAAATAAATAAATAAATAAATAAATAAATTAATTAATTAATTAATTAATTAATTAATTAATTAATTAATAATAATAATAATAAAACCAAACAACAAAATTAGGAAAACTTGATTTTAAATTTAAATTTTTTTTAAATTTAAAGTGAAATTTAATTCAAATTAATAATATCAAACTCAAAATCTGAATAATAATCTCTGATTTTTTACACAATCTATCATGATACAATATTTAAATTGTGAAGTATATTTGTAAAGAACCACTGTAAATATATACATTATGGCATCAAGGTTATTATAGTTGACTATATATATATATATAGTTCATGTTGATAAACTGTTGAAGTACACAGGGAGAAACACACTCTCTATAGTTTCTGTATAACTATATATAGAATAAAACTGAATATTGACTGTGTGTTTCAGTCCTCATAAGATCCACGTAAGAAGAGAATGATTTCCAGCAGCTAAAGGTGAAAGTGTTAAACACAAACTGTTTACAGCAACAAAACACACACAGTATTTCTTTTCACCTTCAAGGTTTATAGTTATTAAAGCAGCTCAGAAACACACAGCTGTGTTATTTAGATCTCCAAAAGCCTCCAGGTCGAAAGATCAGATGTCAAAAACAAAGCCGAGCGTTTGACGGCAAACACACACTTCACACACACACAGATATTACGCTGGAAACCGACGCGTAGAAATCAAACGCTTTTCAAGCTGATTCAGATTATGCATTTCTGCAACAGAATTAATAAAACTCTTACTTCCTCTAAATTCACAGATGAATGTAATTGCTACTCCCTAAAATATTTTATATTAAGCACAATGTGTCATACAGCAATACAAGAACTTAACAAACAAAAACACTAAAAACAACTACATTAAAATTACTTTTTTTCTGCTTTGCAGCAATCTATATTGTATAAAGGACTATGGAAATAAATATGACGTGCATTGCATTTCACTCTGACTGAAACGGACAGAAAATAAATCATATTTTCAGAATTGATTATGTTTTTGCATTTTTGCAAAGTAATTAATAAACTACTTTGGATTCTGTTTATTACAGCATATATGAATATAATTACTACCTGAAATAATATTTGGTGAAATGTTATTTTGTTATACAACAATATGAGATTCGATATGGCCTGTTATTTGGCTTACTTTCAGAAACATTGGATTAATTTACAGTAAAGACACAATTGCTTTTTATAGATCTGCTTTACAGCTAAAATTAATTGTTTTTCATATTCATTAAATTTTACAACATTAACACTGTTATTTTCCTATTTATTAATGTAAAACTGCTTTGAAACAATCTTACATTTCACTAATTTCTGCAAGATAATTAATAAACTACTTGGGATTGTGTTTATTATCCTATTGCATTTTTCTTTTAAAATCCACAGATGAATATAATTAATACCTAAATTATTATTATTATTATTTTTTTTTGTGAAAGCATGTCTACAACAATACAATAAATTAATATCCAAAAACAGACCCAGTATGGCCTGATATTAGGTTTATTTTTCAATAAAAATGAACTAAATTAGTTTACAGTAATGACACGATTGTTTTCTGTAGAGATGATTTACAGCAAAATTGATTTTGTTTCGCAACTGATAAATTTGACAAAATTAATGGTTATTTTCCTGTTTTTACCGTTAAATTTTCATGCATCTTGCCGCTAAAATTGATAGTTTCTAGAAATATATGTGACCCTGGATCAGAAAACCAGTCATAAGGGTCATTTTTTCAAAACTGAGATTTATACATCATATGAAATAGGAATACATAAGCTTTTCATTGATCTACGGTTTGTTAGGATAAGACAACATTTGGCCAAGATGCAACTATTTAAAATCAGGAATCTGAGGGTGCAAAAAAATCTAAATATTGAGAAAATTGCCTTTAAAGGTCTTCAGATAATGTTCTTAACAGTGCATATGACTAAGTTTTCATACATTTACAGTAGGAATTTTACAAAATACCTTCATGGAACATGATCTTTACTTAATTTCCTAATGATTTTTGCCATAAAAAAAAAGTCATACAACAGTAAGTTAATAGCCAAACACAGACATGATTTGGCCTGTTATTCTGTTACTTTCAATAAAAATGAACTAAATTAATTTTCATTAATTACACTTGCTTTCTGTAGATCTGCTTTACAGCAGAAATTTATTTTGTTTCATAATTGTTAACTTTTACAATATTATTTATTTTTGTAAAACTGCTTTGAAACAATCTTACATTTCACTCAGAAAGACATTAAGCTGGAAACAAACAGATAATAAATTATATTTTCACATTTGATTATGTTTTGCATTTCTGCAAGATTATTAATAAACTACTTGTTTATTAATTGTGTTTATTATGGCATTGCATTTTTTCCTCTAAAATCCATAGATTAATATAATTGATACTACTTGAAAATTAATTTTATAAGTAGTATGTCACACAACAATACAAGAAATTAATATCAAAAATATGGCCTGATATTAAGTATATTTTTTAATTAATATGAGCAACATTAATGCTGTTATTTTCCTGTTTTAAGTTACATTTTTAGTTCATTCTTCCTGCATTTTTCCTCTAAAATCAATAGATTTTTTATAAAAAAATGTATATTTTTATAAAAAATGTCATACAACAGTAAGTTAACAGCTGAAATCTGGCCTGTTATTTGGTTTACTTTAAATAAAAATGAACTAAATTCGTTTACAGTAATGACAAGATTGTTTTCTATAGAAAATTGTTTTTGCTTTTGTAACTGATACATTTTTACAACATTAATTCTGTTATTTTCCTGTTCTTTCCTTTTTGTTACATTTTCCTGCATTTTCCTCTACAATTGATAGAAGATAATTTCTAGAAATATATATTTTTATAAAAAAAAGTCATACAACAGTAAGTTAATAGCTGAAAACAGACGTGATTTGGCCTGTTATTTGGTTTACTTTCAATAAAAATGAACTAAATTAATTTGCATTAATAACACAATTGCTTTCTGTAGATCTGCTTTACAGTGAAAATTAATTATGTTTCATAATTGTTAAATTTTACAATATTAATGCTGTTATTTTCCTGTTTAATATTGTAAAACTGCTTTGAAACAATCTTACATTTCAGTCAGAAAGACATTAAGCTGAAAACAAACAGATGATAAATTATATTTTCACATTTGATTATGTTTTGCATTTCTGCAAGATTATTAATAAACTACTTGGCATTGCACTTTTCCTCTAAAATCCACGGATTATGATAATTATTATCTGAATACATTTTTTAGAAAGTATGTCATACAACAATACAAGAAATTAAATTGATTTTGTTTTTGTAACTGATAAATTTTACAAAATTAATGCTGTTATTTTCCTGTCTTTTTTTTTTTTTTTTTTTTTACTGTTAAATGTTCCTGCATTTTTCCTCTAAAAATGATTTTTCCCCCCTAGAAATATATATTTTACTAAATTAATTAATGCATTTTTCCTCTAAAACCCATCCTGAAAATTATTTTTACATAAAGTATGTCATTCAACAACACAAGAAATTAATATCCAAAAACAGACACAATATGGCCTGATATTAGGTTTATTTTTCAATAAAAATGAACTAAATTAGTTTCATAATTGATGAATTTTACATCATTAACACTGTTATTTTTCCTGCTTTTAAACAATGTGCATTTTATAAAGCAGTGTAGAAATAACTATGTTGTTTACTTCATTTTATTCAGATGAATCTGTTATGTTTTGCATTTTTGGAAGAAGATTAATAAACAATTTGGGATTCTTTTTATTATAACATTGCATTTTTATAGATAATTAACATAACTTTATAGAAATTATGTCATACAACAGTAAGTTAATATTTAAAAACAGACAAAATATGACTTGAAAGCTGGTTTATTTTTCAGTAAAATAAACTTTATTTATTTTACTGAAATTTTAGTTTATGTGCTTACAGCAGAAATTGATTTTCTTTCATAACTGATGAATTTCACAACATGAATTGTTATTTTCATGTTCATTAAAGGGAATTTGCTTTAAAACGATCCTGTGACTTACAATGAACCTTGATTAAAAATGAAAGGAAATAACAAAACCCACGCATACAGACCATCACACCAAATATTGTTTGAAACGCAGCGTCTATGATTGTTGTAAGTGTAAAAGCCCTCAGAAACATCATCTCCAAACAAAGAAGCAAACACGGCGCTCTCACAAAAGCCCTTCTGTTCCGTCGGTCCCATAAATGCGTCATCCGCAGCCTTCGTAACGAAGTAATGCGGAGCGACAATAAATGAAAATCAGTGGTTTGGTGGAGAGCGAGCCTGACCTCCTTACAAACACACGAGTCGTGACTCAAATCATTAGTCTGAGGAGAGACTCTCCTTTCATCATGTGAACAGAAACACGGACGCGCTCGCTGTCCTCGTTTGCCTCGGCGTGCTAATAATAGCGCCGCTCTTCAAAGTTAGCAGAGGACTCGCATTTACATTCGTTTCAGGAGAAACTCACAGAATCTCTCCTCGGCGGGAGAAAACTAAATACGAACCTGGGGAGCTTTGAGAAATATGCATGCTTGACTATGTACACGCATCACAATTCTAACACGAATACTGTTCGTTTTAACAAATGCAATGAAATATAGTCACTACTGTTCAAAAGTTTGGGGTCAGCAAGAAAGAAACTAATACTTTGATTCATCAAGGAGCTTTAAATTGATCAAAAGTGCCAGTAAAGACATTTTCTATTTCAAATAAATGCTGTTCTTTTGAACTTTCTATTCATCTTTATATCCTGAAAAATAAATTGTATGACAGTTTCAGCAAAAACAATGGGCAGAACAACTGTTTTCAACATTATAATAATCATAAATGTTTCTTGAGCAGCAAGACTTTCAAGGACTTTTCAAGCAGTACTTTTTTAATTTTCAAGGACTTGTTTCAATGTCTTCTATTTCAAATGCTAAAAAAGAGAGAAATAAATATATTAAAAAAAAAATGTACTAATAAAAAAATCATATTTTTATTTGTGTATACTTTCTTTTGTCTTTGTTTTGTTTTTATAACCACACTGGTTTGATATTTTCTACTGTTTAAAAAAAATCGGTTCGCGAAAGATTCGCGAAATCACTCCGAAACCCTGATCTGAATCAAATGATTCGTGCTCTGTGCTCCGAAGTCCTGATCTAGATCAAACGATTCACAATCCGCGCTCTGAAGAACCACATCATTTCAATTTGACGTCCCGATTTGAATCAAATGATTCGCGAAACGTGAAGCTCCAATCTAAGTCAAATGATTCACAATCCGTGCTCCGAAGAACCATATCATTCATTTTTGATCAGGATTTAGAGCGACACACAAATCATTTGACTTCGCGGTTGGTGAATCATTTGATTTACATCGGGACATCAAATCACGTATTGTGAATCATTTGATGTCAATCATTCAATTCGCAAAATGATTCATGAACCCGTTCAGAACTAAATCTAATGATTCATGATACGCACTCCGAAGTCCAGATCTAAATCAAATGATTCACAATCCGTGCTCTGAAGAACCATATCATATCATTTCAGGTCAGGACTCACAAGAGCACGACACACAAATCTTCTGACTTGGATTGGAACTTCACGTTTTAGGAATTCACAATTATTCACAAACTCGTTGGGATCTAAATCACATGGTTCGCAATATGCTAGATAATTAGAAGAACTATATCATTTTAGATCAGGACTCGGAGCGTGACATGCGAATCATTTGACTTAGATCGGAACTTCGCATTTTGTGAATCATTTGATTTAGATCGGGACTTCAAATCACGTATTGTGAATCATTTGATTTGAATCTTTACATTTGCAAAATGATTCATAAACCCATTTGGATCTAAATCAAATGAATCGTGATGCGCAATCTTGAAGTCCTGATCTGAATCAAATGATTTGCGAACCGCAAAGTTTCGATCTAAATCAAATGATTCGTGATACGCAATTTGAAGTCCCGATCTGAATCAAATGAGTCACGATACATGATCAGATTGAAACGCTTCGAATTGTGACGCAATGATTTAACTAATTTGGAGTTTCACCCATCACTACGTGCTTTTAGAATCATTACAAGCCATGTCAAAATTCGAAAATGAACGACTCTTTTAATTTGATCTGTGTTTTGCTAGTGAATCGTTTCAATGATCAAGTCACGAGTTTGAATCAATCGGAGCGGTTCCAGCATAAATTACTCAATTGATTTGGTTCATCTGTTCCTCTTTTCGCGTCTTCAGTCATGTTTACACGACACTGTCAGTACTACTACTGGCTTAACTCGCTAGTTTTTTTTTTTGACATTAACTAAAGTAAGCGAAAAAGGTATGATGGTTTTTATGCGTGAAAAGATATGTGCTTATTGACAAAATTAAACACTTATTTCTGAGATGCACTGTCTTTTAATAATTCAATTTTCAAGTACCATTTCAGGAATATTAATATTTTCAAGGGTTTTCCAGGCATTAAATTTCAAAAAGTCAAATTCAAGTGCTTCAAGCACTTTGTATGAACCCTGATGTTAGAATAATTTCTGAAGGATCATGTGACACTGAAGACTAAAGTAATGATGCTAAAAATTCAGCTTTGATCATAGAAATAAATTACATTTAACAGATATTCACATAGAAAGCAGCTATTTTAAATTGTAAAAATATTTCACAATTTTTCAAATCTTGACTGACTTTTCTCAAGCAAACGTCAGAATAACTGTAGTAATATTTGCAGATGAACACTCACTAAACTGAAGCAGCTTGGCTTTACTTGATTCTCCATGAATCATTTTTAAGTCTCAAATCTGATCATCAGGATCTTTTGAGGAACGTTTGTTTGTTCATCTCTCAATCATAATTGAATTGCACTGCGTTATATGTCTGGATCATTTCAATCTCATTTTACTAAGACATATTATTGGACATATAGAGCAGCCACTGATATTTAATCTACTGTTATAAAGATCTCATTGGTTTACATTACAAGCATCAGAATTTTATCACCACTCTCGAAAAATTGAGCTGTTTTTCCTTCATATTCTCACTATATCAGACTACATGAGCCATAAATGTGTCAAATATGATACTCAACAAACAGCTTTTATATTTAGAAAAAAACAAATTCAAAACAATTTTGTGGTTAATATTTGATCTAATATATCAAATCGTATTACACAACTCAATGCGATGATGCAACACAGTAACGCTGGTGAAACCCATGATTCACAAGTTCACAATCCTGGTGTATAATGAAAGTAAATGAAACGAAACGAAGAAAGATTTGTTATTACTCCCGCATGACGATTATCAGGATTAGACGAATATGTTCCCCTCGCACGTTCATTTATAACCCGCAGGCTAGTTTGTTAGCATGATCGATCTCAGACACTGTAAGCAGAGACAAGCGTTCGCAGATGCAGGGCGAACGCTCGCATTCTCTGAACATGGAAATCCCTTCAGAGACGCTGATATAATCTATATTTCATGGCCATCTGGACGCGCTCGCTTTAAACGTCAGATATTACTCAAAGCACCATTAGGTGAAGTTTTTTGCGCAAGCACAAGCATAAACTACTTTAAAACATTTCTGAGCAAGTGACGAAAATCCAGGCCCACATAAATAAATAAAGCCCCATCTGATGTCTATCTAATAATTCCAAACCCCGTTTTCACTCGGTTAAGCGTAAATATGACACACTGGAGTCTGAAGAGCTAAACGAGGACAACTTTGAAGTTTTGGATGTTAAATATGGGGTCCCCAATGAGTCTCGTTATTAAGCATGGCTAATTATGCTGCATGGTGCTTTCAAGCCCTCGCTGGACATCAGAGATCAGCAGTGGATGGCTGTATATATGAAACACTAATGAGATTCATAGTACCTGAAAGCAGCGATCCGTTAGCATTGGCGTTGCAACCAACCTGCAGATGACAGAAAAAGTTAATTCATTTACACACAAACACACACACAAAAAATAATTAGATTTGATGATTTAGCAAAAAATGTATATATTATATTATTTAAATGCATTTATTACACTGACCAAAATTGTAAATGCAACACTTTTGTTTTTGCCCCCATTTTTCATTAGCTGAACTCTTTCTGTACTTTTTCTATGTACACAAAAGACCTATTTCTCTCAAACATCGTTCACAAATCTGTCTGTGTTAGTGAGCACTTCTCCTTTGCCGAGATGATCCATCCACCTCACAGGTGTGGCATATCAAGATGCTGATTAGACAGCATGATTATTGCACAGGTGTGTCTTAGGCTGGCCACAATAAAAGGATACTCTAAAATGTGCAGTTTTACTGTACTGGGCGGGGGTCCGAAAACGAGTCAGTATCTGGTGTGATACAGTGCAACACATGTCCTTCGCATAGAGTTGATCAGGTTGTTGATTGTGGTCCACTCCTCTTCAATGGCTGTGCAAAGTTGCTGGATATTGGCAGGAACTGGAAAACGCTGTTGTATACGCCGTATACGCATCCCAAACATGCTCAATGGGTGACATGTCCGGGTGAGTATGCTGGCCATGCAAGAACTGGGATGTTTTCAGCTTCCAGGAATTGTGTACAGATCCTTGCAACATAGGGCTGTGCATTATCATGCTGCAACATAACCCCACCGCCACCATGGGCCACTCGATCCACAATGTTGACATCAGCAAACCGCTCACCCACACGATGCCATACACGCTGTCTGATATCTGCCCTGTACAGTGAAAACCTGGATTCATCCGTGAAGAGAACACCTCTCCAAAGTGCCAGATGCCATCGAATGTGAGCATTTGCCCACTTGAGTCGGTTACGACGACGAACTGCAGTCAGGTCGAGATCCCGATGAGGACAACGAGCATGCAGATGAGCTTCCCTGAAACGGTTTCTGACAGTTTGTGCAGAAATTCTTTGGTTGTGCAAACCGATTGTTGCAGCAGCTGTCCGGGTAGCTGGTCTCAGACGATCTTGGAGGTGAAGATGCTGGATGTGGAGGTCCTGGGCTGGTGTGGTTACACGTGGTCTGCGGTTGTGAGGCCGGTTGGATGTACTGCCAAATTCTCTGAAACGCCTTTGGAGACGGCTTATGGTAGAGAAATGAACATTCTATTCACGGGCAACAGCTGTGGTGGACATTCCTGCAGTCAGCATGCCAATTGCACGCCCCCTCAAAACTTGCGACATCTGTGGCATTGTGCTGTGTGATAAAACTGCACATTTTAGAGTGGCCTTTTATTGTGGCCAGCCTAAGACACACCTGTGCAATGATCATGCTGTCTAATCAGCATCTTGATATGCCACACCTGTGAGGTGGATGGATTATCTCGGCAAAGGAGAAGTGCTCGCTAACACAGATTTAGACAGATTTGTGAACAATGTTTGAGAGAAATAGGCCTTTTGTGTACATAGAAAAAGTCTTAGATCTTTGAGTTCAGCTCATGAAACATGGGGGCAAAAACAAAAGTGTTGCGTTTATAATTTTGGTTCAGATGCAAAAGCCTCTAAATCCATCTGACGCTTTTCTTTAAAATTATCATTTCTTTCTGGATACTTTGCATAGGTTTCTATGTAAGTACTGGTGCTTCTGATTGGGCTGAGGCTGGAATTTAGCAAGTATGAAGTAAAAGTATTTGATAGATGTATATTATGTGTCAGGAGCATTCATTCAGTATCATTAAAAAAATAAATAAAATAAAATAAAAAAAAAAATGGAAAAAAAATAAAAATAAAATAAAATTATATATATATATATATATAAGAAATATGCTATTATTAGTACTACTACTACTAAAATAATAATAATAATAATAATAATAATAATATAATAATAATAATAATTAGTACTACTACAACAAAAATAACAATTAAGTAAATAAAAGCAAATGAAACTAAGAAAATTACTAAATAAAACAAAACGTAACGCTTCTTTAACATTACTGTAAAATTAAATCCAGCAATTTGTAGTTTCTTCATTTTTAAGCGTTAAACCACCAAGCTTGTTAGAAAACACCACATCACTAAATCTCATGTAAAAACAAACCGTGTTTATTAGACTCTTCTGCATTGGGCAATCGCATTATTTACGGATTTTAAAAACATCTTGATGGATTTGTTTCATCTTTTGTCTTCTCAAGATGTTAACTGACGGACTGGAGTGGTGTGGATTACTTGTGAGTTATTGTGGTGCTTTTATCAGCTGTTTTGGATTTTCATTCTGACGGCACCCATTCGCATCCATTGGTGAGCAAGTGATGGAATGACATGCTTCTCCAATCTTGGATGACCTGAGGATGAGGACATTCTCAGCACATTTTCATGTTTGGCTGAAGCAAACTATTTCTTGGAAACAGCACAGTGGCAGAAGTGAACTGTGGCTGTTAGGATAAAGCTTACATCTTTGCATGCTTTCAGTCACACGGATAATAGCATAAAGCATCACATTTGGAGAAACCGGCGTGTTTTCTCCACCGGTGTCAGCGATGATGCAAACATCCTTTCAGGATGAACAATGCGACGTGAAAACGAGCGAAACCAATGGCAAGTATGAAAACAGCCCGAGTGCATTTCTGCATGATGAAAAGCACGTGAGCCGGAGCACAAACCAGGTCAAGAGGGGTAAACACAAAGCAAATCTGTGCGCTCTTTGTTTCATTGACCTGCTGGAATGTTCTTTCCTCAGACCGTTAAAAAACAATGCCCGCTTTGCACCAGTTATTGCGTTCCGAACGCTTTATAGACCGTCTGATGTCGTTCCTTCGTTCAGAGAGCGCTCGCGTGCTCTAGGAACCGGTTTGATCTCAGCAGCCTCCTCTCACACGTCAGCATCGAGCGAGCGTTTGTTTGTTCTGTACAGTTTTCAGGGCCGACGGACGAGCGAGCCTGACCTGAACAGACCCCGTCTCCGCCTCTCTCCACCCGCTTCGCTTTGTTTTGTCAACAGAGCGTTTCGCCAGCAATTAAAAGCAAGCGTTTTCAAAGAAAGAGCAGCATTTTCATCTCATTAACGAAGAAACGCAACAGAATAATGCACGCTTTTCAGTTCCTCGAATGCCTCCCCGCCGTTTTATACGGTCGCTGTAAAAAACCGGCCCGCGTGGGAGATATTACTGTAAAAGTACTTCTAGCGAGTCAGGATCTGACTGTCGTGCAATTTGTCTTGCATTATGTTACTCATTTGGTGAAATAACTCTGTCGTTTAGAATAACAGCAGGCAATTATTGTCTTTTTTTTGTCCTGTAAGAACGATTAACTTTCATGGCAGGCTGGTTTCCACAGGACGGAAGATTCATGATGCTTCACGCCTTCGGCTGTGTTGAAATGTTTTCTTTCCTTGAAAAGAGAAAGCAGAGTGACAGAATAGCTTTCTTTTACACATATTATATATAATATGAGTGTTAAGGGTGACTGCCAGAGCATTAAAAAAAAAACCATGTCAAACCCCTTAAGCCAAGAAACTGTATGTGTATTAACACAGACTTTCTTCACCTAAGGGCTTTTGTGTCTGTAGATGTGGCTTTTTTGATCCAGCAGGTGAAAATGCCACATTTGATCATTTAGAAAGGTAACAATACGTATGGTTTTAACCTTCTGGGGTCTGAGGGTGTTTTGGGGCCCTGGAGAAGTTTTGACACGCCCTGACATTTGTGACTTTGGAGCACAAAACCAGTCTTAAGTATCATGGGTATATTTGTAGCAATAGCCAAAAATACACTGTGTGGGTCAAAATTATCGATTTTTCTTTTATGCCAAAAATCATTAGGATATTAAGTAAAGATCATGTTCCATGAAGATATTTTGTCAATTTCCTACCATAACTATATCAAAACTGAATTTCTGATTAGTAATATGCATTGCTCAGAACTTCAGCTGGACAACTTTAAAGGCGATTTTCTCAATATGTTGATTTTCTTGCAACCTCAGATTGCAGATTTTCAAATAGTTGTATTTTTTGCCAAATATTGTCCTATCCTAACATCCTATCCTTTGGGCGAAAATTTCCAAAAGTAATTTTTCTGATAAAAATTGTGAATTAAAATGTGATTTAAAAAAATAAATAAATAAAAATTCAGTTTTGCGGTGCTTATTTGTAAGGCTGCACAATGTGGCTAAAATAAAATAAAATAAAATAAAATAAAATAATAAAAAATAAAATAATTAGTACTACTAAAATAAATAAAAATTAAATAAATAAAAATAACTAAATAAAACTAAAAAAAAAAAAAAATACTAAAAAACAAACAATAAAATAAAATAAAATAAAATAAAATAAAATAAAATAAAAATAAATAATTAGTAATACTAAAATAAATAAAATGTAAATAAAAATAACTAAATAAAACAAAAAAATTACTAAATAAAAACAAACTTAACACTTTTTTTTAAACATTGCTCTCAAATTAAATACTAAACTTTATAATTTCTTCATTTTTAAACATTAAACCACCAAGCTTGTTAGAAAACAGCAAGTTTTGCTGTGCTTGTTTGTAGGGCTGCACAATTTGGCTAAAATAAAATAAAATAAATATTAATGATGATGATAATAATAATTATCATAAATAATAACAATAATAATAATAATATTGTCATAACCACAGATACTAATTATTATTACTATTCTTATCATTATCATTACTAAATAGTATATGAAAATTAATAAATAAAACAAATAAGGAATATTACCATTCCATTAATATTAGTGTTATCATTAATTATTTATTTATTATATTAATTAATTATTATTAAGTGTAAAATATTTCTTATTAAAAATTATTATTGTTATTATTATACTATTTATTATTAGTAAATAAGAATATTAAAATGACTAAATATGAACAAATAATAAACATTACTATTGTAGTACAGCTAATAATTATTAACTCATAAAACAATTATAATATTATTATTAATGATTATTATTAATATTAAATATAAATATAAAAATACTTCTTAAAAACAAGACATATTTATAGCTTTACTACTACTACGTCTACTACTAATTACTACTATTCTTATTATTACTAAATAAAATTAAAAAAAATAATAAAACAAATAAGGAATATTACTGTTGCATTAATATTAATTATTATTATCGCTATTATTAATTATGTATTATATTATTTTACGTAAAATATTTATTATTAATTACTATTGTTATTATTATTACTACTAAATAAAAAAATAAAAATTACTAAGTATAAACAAATAATAGATACTAATATTGTAGTATAGCTAACAATAATAATAATTATTATTAACTCATTAAACAATTATATTATTATTAATGATTATTATTATTACTATTAAATATAAATATAAAAATATTTAAAAACAAGAAATATTTCTATTGTTTTACTACTACAACTACTAAATAAAAATACAAAAAATACTAAAAAAATACTACTGCACTAATATTTCACTGTAATATTTTACTGTAAATTATCATTTTAAAATTACAATTTTAAAAATGTTTAAATTACATTTCCTCTACTAACTTAATTTCAAACATTAAACCATCAAAAGTTTCATTTCCTAGAAATCAAACCCGGAACCTCCAAACACTTGTGTTACAGGAAAGACTACAATATCATGTGACACTGAAGACTGAAAATTCAGCTTTGCATCACAGAAATAAATTACACTTTACCACATATTCACCCAGAAATCTGTTATTTCAACTTGTAATAATATTTAGCTATTTTTACAGTATTTTTGATCAAATAAATGCAGTCTATTTCATCAAAAAAGCATTCAACGTACAGCATACATTTTCATTCAAACTGCAAGGAACGCTTCAAGCTTTAGTTTTGTATAAAAGTGCTTCTCATAATATATTACAGATTTGATAATCGCAAGCCGTACTGCGATTAATCGTGCAGTTGTACGCTGCAGGACGCTTCGACACACAGCTGAAGTGATTTCATCACACTGTGACACAATGAGAAATGAGTCATCCGCTTTGTAGTCAAAACATAATTAGCATGAGTTTCCTCTAAAATCTCCCACGGGCTTTTCACAATGGCGCTTTTTCGATGAGTAAGGTTGGTGATTAACATCACACCGCTCAAAAAACACTTGATTTTAATTGCAAGGAGTTTGACAACCTGATACACGCAGCAACTCAACTTGTAAAAAGCGTCTGAGGTCTGACTGCGTGTAATTTATACAGCAGACATGAAAGTGTCTTCCAGTAATGTTGACCACAGACCTTATTTTACTCATAAAACACAAACCGCTATGCTAAAATCCCAGGAAATTCCCAAAAGACTAGTGCATTAGGCCAGAAAAAAAGAAATCGGCGTCGAGACGGAACGGCTCTACGCCTTTAAACCGAAAACCAGAATTGATCGCTTACTTATTAATGAATATTTGCGCACATGGAAGCTTTCAGAAAAACCTGGATCCTGTTTAGCAACTGAAATAAAGCAAAAACAAGCATGATGAGGTGAAGATGTAAAAGCCACACGAACACAATGCGCTCCAGACGCGCTCGAGAGCTAACGCCGCGTCAACTATTTTGTCCCGTCCTTTAACAAATCATTTTCCGCACATGTGGAAATAATAAGCTCGGCGAGCAAAGTTCACACCGCGTGAGGTTTGGTCCTTGCATGTACGCAACGGCTAAATTCACGATCAATCCTTTTGATTTATTCGATCTTATGGCAGTCACAGAGCCCTATGTACACAACTTATGTAAGCTGATATATGTATACACGTACGTAGAGCAGTGCAAACATTAATACGGCGCGCTGGATGCGTTCCAGATGTCCTCAAACAGCACCACATCATAAAAACCTGTAGTTCCAGATCTCATACTTCAGCCTGAAACCTGGAGGCTTTTACAACCCTAATTACATCCACTTGATGGTGTTGATAACAAAGTCAGCCAATGATATCCTGTAATGCACTGCAGTTTTATGATGCATGGGGGACCCGGACTTGAAAAATTCCAGCGCTGCTTTAAGACCCAAATATTCCCAAAGCGATGGAGAGCAGTTCATGCAATTCCTGAAAAGAAAAGCCCGCTGCGGTCGCGCCGCCTTTAACGTTTACAGTCGTGCGTCGCGTAAATCTTCCGAATCGCTCACGGTGCATTTGTAAGTTATGCGTTTTCTAAGCACGTGCATTTCCTAGAAATCAAACCTGGGACCGGCAAACATTTGTGTTACAGGAAAAGCTATCATGTGACACTGAAGACTGAAAATTCAGCTTTGCATCACAGGAATAAATTATGCATGACAATATATTCACATAGAACGCTGTGGTTTTAACTTGTAATAATATTGAGCTATTTTTACTGTATTTTTTACATTCATTACAATCAGGAATGACCAAAACTAACTACATATTAACCAGTTTATGGGGCTTTTGAGTCACGAATACAATGAATTGTGAATTACAGTTAACTAAAACTAAAATTGAAACTAAACCTAAATAATTTAAAAAAAAGGTATTTTACATAAAATAAACACTGACTGAAACAAAATCTATCTATATACAAAATCACAGCAAAATCACTAAAACAGAAAAGAAAATGCGAACAAAAATAAAAACTTCAAAATATTAATAAAACTATAGCAGCATCACATTTCATCATTTGTTTTTTCTTTTAAATAAAATAAATAAAATAAAAATATTACCCTTGTAGTATAGCTAATAATAATAATTATTAACTCAAACAATATTATTAATAATGATTATTGTTATTACTATTAAATATAAAAAATACTTCTTAAAAACAAGAAATATTTATATTGTTTTACTACTACTACTACTACTACTAAATTAAAATACAAAAAATACTAAATGGAAACAAATAAGTCCAGTTTAAAAACTAGAATCATAAAAAAGTTTATATAAGTTCATAAAAAATGAAAAAAGATGAATATATCTATATCTATATGTATACAAAAACACAACAAAATCACTAAAACAGAAAATGCAAACAAAATATAAAAAAACGGATTCAAAATATTAACAAAAACTATAACAGTGTCTTATTAATATAATAATACATAAAAAATGTTTTCTAACTAGTCAGACACAGTTTAGTTTAGTTTTTGTAATTTTTATTAGTGTTTGTTTCTTTAAATGTCTACATAAAATAAAATAGAAAAATATTATTATTATTATTATTATTACCACCGATGATATAATTAATGGTGATGATAATTATACTTTTTAATAATAATATTGTCATTACCAACAATAAGAATTATTATTACTATTCTTCTTCTTCTTATTATTATTATTACTAAATAAAATATAAAAATATAAAAACGAATAAATAAAACATAAGGAATATTACTATTGCATTAATATTAATTATTACTATTGCATTAACATTAATTATTGCTATTGTTATTAATTATTTACTTTATTATTATGCATAAAATATTAATAAAAACTAATAGCATCTTAATAATACAATAATACATAAAAATGTTTTCTAACTAGTCAGACACTGTTTAGTTTAGCTTTTGTCATTTGTATTAGTGTTTGTTTCTTTTAAATGTCTACATAGTCATTATTATTATTAATATTATATAATATAACTTAGTTTATTTTAGTATATCATGTTAAACTAAATGAAAATGAAACTTGCGTTTCATTTGTTTATACGTTTATTTCAAGCAGCAAAAACTGGTTTACGGTTTTGGTTTGCTCTAATAACCCTGACAGGGTTGCCAGGTTTTCACAACAAAACCCACCCAATTGGTACTCAAACCAGCCCAAAACTAGCCCAATCGCGTTTTGAGGGGGGTCCCGTTAAAATTTGCATTCGGGAAGATAAAATACACTTTTTTTTTCTCAGGGTTCCCCTGGTAAATTCATATTTCAGTGGCTAAATATGATGTTATAGGAGTTGCTTCAACCGCAGACTTGGCAACACTGAACCCTGATTCAAACTGACTAAACAGAGTAGTGTTGCTTTTTAAGACAACAACTGAGAGAACCTAAAAATATAAATGCTGTGTTGAATTAGGATTTCTTTTTTACAGTCCGTGGAGTTATTAGGCTTCGCTAGGGTTTTCAGAGTAAAACCTGAAGCAAATGAGACACGACTGAACAGCTTACTGAGTTGATCGTAAGTTTTCCTCGTCTTACATCCCACCAGCTTTAAACACAGTGCAAGAATGTAGTGAATATTTCACACCGAACCGAGTAATTACGGGCCTACAGGATATTTATTACTATCATTATTTCAGCCCATATTTACTGCAGGAACCAGAAGCAAACTCGCCGTTTTTAGATCCAAGCGTTTTCTCTCTCAGTCTCAGTGCTAAATCCTCAATGAAGACAAGCTCTCGCACTTGAAAGCTTCATCTACAGAATCTAAAAAGGGTTGTGCTGAAAACACGTAAATTTAAGAGGCTTAAAGGAGAAGTCCACGTCCTGAACAACAATTCACAAATAATTTACTCATCCCCTTGTCATCCAAGAGTTTCATGTCTTTCTGTCTTCAGTCGTAAAGAAATTATGTTTTTTGAGGAAACATTTCAGGATTTTTCTCCATATAATAGACTTCATTGGTGCCCCGATTTTGAACTTCCGAAATGTAGTTTAAATGCAGCTTCAAAGGCTCTAAACGATCCCAGACGAGGAAGAAGAGTCTTATATAGCGAAACAATCGCTTTTTTCAGAAAATAAAAATGTGTATACTTTTTAAGCACAAAAGCTCATGTAGCACAGGCTCTGGGATGCACATTTACGTACTATTGAATCAGGTCAAAAGGTCACATGGAACTACAAACCCAGTGTTTACAAAGCGAACGCGCAAAGACTAAGAAAGTGCAAGTAAGTCAAACGCTGTTTACAAACAAAAAGCTACAACGATGTCGGACGAATCTGAAGTTGTAGGAGAAAATAAGATGGAGTTTTTCGCCATACTCTTCCTTTTTGAGCCGGAGTACACAGACGATGAACTTAGACGTGATTCGTAGTAGTGATGGGAAGTTTGGATCATTTTACCGACTTGGACCTTTGAGTCTCGTTCAGCAAAATGAACGAATCTTTTTTCCGAGTCATTTCATTCATATTAGCAAAATCAGCATGACGTGACAGCCCCATAAGATGAACGAACAAC
This sequence comes from Labeo catla, assembly GCA_012976165.1. Classification (NCBI taxonomy): domain Eukaryota; kingdom Metazoa; phylum Chordata; class Actinopteri; order Cypriniformes; family Cyprinidae; genus Labeo; species Labeo catla. The sequence goes on from VONZ01000455.1 coordinate 276,352, forward strand.
TCGAAAAACCCAAAGACTCGAAACAGATGAACTAATTCCAGTACAGAACCTAACAGGATGTTGTGCATGTGCGACTGAACGAATCACTCCCTGAGACGACTCGTTCTTCGTGAGTCACATTAAAGATTCATTCAAAATGAACGAATCATTCAAGAACGCGCATCCCAGAGCCTGTGCTACACAAGCGTTTGTGCTTAAAAAGTATACAAATTTTTATTTTTCAAAAAAAATGACTGATCGTTTCGCTAGATAAGACCCTTCTTCCTCGTTTTGGATCGTTTAGAGCCTTTGCATTTAAACTACATTTTGGAAGTTCAAAATCAGGGCACCAATGAAGTCCATTATATGGAGAAAAATGCTGAAATGTTTTCCTCAAAAACCATAATTTCTTTACGACTGAAGACAGAAAGACATGAACATCTTTGATGACAAGGGGGTGAGTATATTATTTGTAAACTGTTGCTCTGGAAGTGAACTTATAGAAGTAGAAATAGAAGTCGAGTTCCCTAATACCAGCCCGAACCTTAAAAAACGCTACTATCCTTGAGGTCGGTGTAAATCTGTCATCAAAACACAGGGAGAACATCATAAAAACACAGCGAAAATAGCTAATGTCGACGCTTGGATAAGGGCCACCCAGAGCTAAAAAAAATAAAGTCAAATGGGCTTTTAATAAGATTTCATCCAGAGCGTCTAGTGAGGTCCCGGATTTCTATCCCGCAAATTAATGACACCGGCGTCAATAAATCAAGAATGCACACCAGAAGAATACAATTGTTTGTAAGGCAACACAAACAAGGCCGCGAGACGCCACACATGGTAATATTTAACAGCTCTGATGAACGTTAGTCTAGATATTAATCCAAAACGTGTTGAAATGCTTTCTGTCGGTTGATTACGCCCCGCTCATAAAATCCGTATAATGTTTGGGTGTGTGAACGAGCCGCTCATTTTCTACACTTTTCATATTTGCATGTTATTCTGTTCTGAAATGCATTGGCATGCCATTCATAATGCAAAGAATGTGCCTGCTATGCAATGACCAAACTTGTCTGTGTGTGTTTGCGTAATAATGTGTTTCAGGCCTACGGGATGCATGCATTAAAACATCATGCGTGGATGTGGATGCATTAATTCATCTAATTGTTTTAAAACCGGCATTGATTCAACCCAGATTTCAAAAATATGTTCTGGGAACCTGTTCGTATTAAGTGTTACTCAGGGTTTCCACAGGAAAAAAAAGTCTTAAATCACTTTTCTGTGACTTAAGACCTTGAAAAGTTCTTAAATCAGAGCAGCAAGTCTTAAATTCATACGATCATGGTATTCATTTTCATGAGGGATTGTTTCCTCATGTTTTATTGTAAAGTAAAGCGAAAGCGTAATTTCTGTGCTACATGGTTTAGGTCGCTCAATATTCATTAAACAGTAGGGCTGGGCGATAAAACGATAACGATATGTATCGCGATAAACACGTGATCGATATCAAAAAAAATGTGTTGGATAAAACGTTCGATATTTTTTATCCTTCTGTGTCGGAAGAAAACAGAGGTTGCAAAGCTTGGTTGCATTAACAAAGGCACTCGCTCTCTGGTAACCTAGCAACGTAGGGAGTGACAGGCTAACAGCCAATCATGTAACAGTATCAACTTTCGTTGCGCCATATCGTTGTCTCGTGCTGGTCTGCTGGATTCCTCTTCATAAGCAGAAAATGAGTGCCGCAGCGAGCGAGGAAATTTTATATCAAAGAGGAAAAGTCAGCTCGCCAGTATGGCAGTTTTTTGGATATTATAAGTCTGACCGTAGTCAGACCAATGTCGTCTGCAAATTATGCAAGACCGTCGTCCCCGCCAAGACTGGTAATACCACGAACTTGATGTACCACCTTAGCCGCGCTCACCAAGAATTTTGACCGATTAATACAATCAGTTAAACGGTTTAAAAGGTCTTTTTTCAGTTATTTATCAAAATATTTTAAAACGTTTTTTGGATGGTTAAAGTAAAATGAAATTGCATTTTTGAGAGAAAAAAGATAAATCGCGTAGGCCTATAACGTTAAGTCGTATTTTATTATTACATTCAGAAAGACACCAGGTCGCGAAATATTTACAGTACACTATAAACATAGGCTAGGCTATTTTAGTTCCCCTCACTCCACAAAAATAATTTCAATTTAACAGTATTTAGAAAAGAACAAAAATGAAAAATATAAGAAGCTAGGGGACAAGCAAAAACGAAACCATTTAGGGTAAAGCGAAACTGAAACTAACATTGGGTCTCTCACACGACACAAATCCAATGTCTCTGTATTCAAGATGTATTTGAATGCTAAAATATTATTTATTATGTAAACCTGGTTTTGTACTTCTCGCATTACAATATCCACATTTTAAAAAAAAATGTTTGGAATAATATCACGGCAGTACGTTGATAACGATTAAGCAGTGTGATTATTATTTTTTTTTTCCCCATATGTTTGGCTGATTGTGTGTGCGCGTGCGGCGCCGGCGCAATCACTTTATTTTTTTCCTTCTTATAGGGGAAACAACTCTTTACAGATAATCGAAACTGTAAACGGTTTGCTGTTTGTAAAATAAAGAAAAATAGGATGCCGCTTTCAGCCGTCTTCCTTTCGCGCAGCACAAAAATGTACCAAAACTCTGCATGCTAGCTACTTGTTGCACTTTTTTTGTTTGTTTGTTTGTTTTATTAAGTAAAAATATTTATCGTGTAGGCCTATTCATTCATTGTATATAAATATAGCCTAGCTTTATAATGTTTTTCTCCATTCGCAGAGGCGCTGCAGGTGGTGCGACGTGTCCATGTGAATCCTCATGTTCTGTTGTTTGCTGCTTTTTGCACATGTAAAATTAATCCCGGTAAACAAATGTTGGTATTTTAACGAGTCACAGACACTTATCCTTTCTAAAATAATTAAATTCTAATTTTAAAAAATCTTGTCGGTTAACGGTTAACAAGCGTCGGCTGTCGGTTAGACATTTCTGTCTTAATAACTGAGCGGATTATAATCAGAGGAAGGTTAAGTTTAAAATAAAAATGTTTAAATCTAATATTTTCTTCTCCTGGTCCTTATTTTAAATGGGTCATAAAAAATATCAATAATTATCGATATCGATCGATATGAAACACTGATATCGTGATACAGTTTTCAGCCATATCGCCCAGCCCTATTAAACAGTATGCGGTAGATGGCGGTATGTGCTGCTTCATCTGTCAGTCACCTGAAGAACTTATCGTTTTGATATTTTTAGGGTAATAAAAATCATTTAGTTCAGTTAGAGAACAGACAATACAATTAAAGAAGTCCACTTCCAATACAAAGGTTCACATATAATGTACTCACCCCCTCGTCATCCAAGATGTTCATGTCTTTCTTACTTCAGTCGTAAAGAAATTATGTTGTTTGAGGAAAACATTTCAGGATTTTTCTCCATATAATGGACTGATTATGGAGTTTGAACTTCCAAAATGCAGTTTAAATGCAGCTTCAAATGATCCCAAATGCGGTTGTAAACGATCCCAGCCGAGGAAGAAGGGTCTTATCTAACGAAACGATTGGTAATTTTCATTAAAAAAAATCCCTTTTAAATACTTAAGAGGTCATATGTCTTCTAACTATGCTTCTAGCCACAGGTTGAGAGCTGTAGTTCCAACCACGTTTGTGACGCTGTTTGCGAATGTTCGTTTGAACTATAGTTTCAGGAAACACTGAATCGCTGAACTATGGTGGTGATGATGGAACTTGCGACCATAGTTGGCTAACGATGCTTTTGGGAAACGCACCCCTGACTGACAAGAAGAGAGAGGTCAGAAAGACAAGACTATGGCAGAAGAGTTTCAAAACGACATGCAAAAGCGTCTTTTTAAAAATATTTTCGATTTTGAAAAGCCTGTTGACTTTTGCCATGTATCTAAGGTGATAGTAAAAGTTTTGTATTTATTTGGTTCCACAGTGTTTGCTGATTTTTATTTATTTAAACGGTGTATTTTTATATATATATATATATAAAAATACACGGTTTAAATTAGGGATGCACCGATACCGCTTTTTTCAGTACTCGCCCGATACCGATACTTTTATTTTTGGTACTTGCTGATTGCGAGTACCGATACCGATATTTTAAAATTTACAGGTAGATTTGTAAAATATAGGGTACAGAAACTAAAAGAATATGTATAATGTTAGTTGGTCAACTTTATTTATCAAATAGTTACAGTCAAACCAAAATGTATTTAGAACCCATTATCATAAACTGTGTCCTGCACCCACTAGTAAAAAAAAATAAATAAAAATAAATATATATCAAAAATTGTCAAAAGATGGTGTATATCTGCTGTCTGAATAATTTTTGGGTTGACTATATATCCCTTAATTATTTTTACACTTACACTGTGTTTTGTTACTTTTGCTGTTTGTTTGTTTGTTTGTTTGTTTTCTTGCTCTATGGTACATCATCTTCAATTTAACAGCATTAAACTGCTCCACTGCAGCGGCTCAGTACTGTAATCACGTGAACCACTCATTATGAATCTCCTAACTCTGATATTTTCAGAATTATAAGTCACGTTTTTTTTATCTGAAATATGCTGCTATTTGGGCTACAATCCAAAGCGACTCAAATATTGGAGAATCACTCGTGAATCAAACAAAACATCGCATCGCATTTCACACAGGCTGCTATAGTTTCACTTTCGCCGGACATTCGTGTCTGCTTAAGGTTGAAAAAAAAACCGATGTTTATAGCGAATGCCCATATATATATATATATATATATATCTACGAATTTGTTTTAATCCAAAAGATGCCTGTGCTAAAAATGCGAACATCAATGAAGATCACGCAACAGCGCGCGCTCTCTCTCTTTCTCTGTCTCGCGCTTTCTCTCTCGCTCTCTCTATACCGTTAAATAACTTGTGCATTGATTTACTTAAATTGTTTTTGACATATCTGACCGAACTACAAACGTTCCAGTGATGTCAAGGCGGGATATTAACTCGACAAGCCCGCACATCTTGGCCGCCGCGCGCTCAAGCCAATCTGCGTGCTTTGTCTATCAGCTGACTCGCACCAGTTATACAAGCTTAATACTGAATGTTTAACATTATATTACTTACATACACATACTTCGTAGACATCCTTATACTCTAATGACTCCATTCTGCTGTCTGTCGTTTTGTTGTCGGTGTTTCTTTGCCTGAATACGCACTTGTCACATGATGTGGTATCGGCGTTTGGTATCGGGGCATTTTAACGAGTACGAGTACAGGAGCTCAGTATTGGTATCGGTGCATCCCTAGTTTAAATAAATAAAAATCAGCAAACACTGTGTATATATATATATATACACTACCGTTCAAAAGTTTGGGGTCAGTAAGACTTGTAATAGTCTTTAAAGAAGGCTGTTATGCTCATCAAGGCTGCATTTATTTGATTAAAAATATAGAAAAAAAACAGTAATATTGCAAAATGTTTTTACAATATAAAATAATGTTTTTTATTTTAACATACTTTAAAATAGAATTTATTCCTGTGATGAAAGCTGAATTTTTATCAGCTGTTACTCCAGTCTTAAGTGTCACATGATCCTTCAGAAATCATTCTAATATGCGGATTTATTATTAGAATGATCAATGTTGGATAATATCAACAGTTGTACTGCCAAATATTTTTTGGAACCTGTAATTTTTTTTTTTTCAGGATTCTTTCATGAATAACAAGTTTAAAAAGTACAGTGTTTATTCAAAATATAAATATTTTATAACAATGTAAATTATTTATTATTAACTTATAATAAACTTTTAATTATTAACTTAATACATCCTTGGTGAATAAAAGTATTAATTTCTTAAAAAAAAAAAGAAAGAAAGAAACAATAAAAATGTACTCACCCCAAACTTTTGAACGGTAGTGTGTGTATATATATATATATATATATATATATATATATATATATATATAACATCAAGGTGCTTGCTGTGCATCCAAGCTTTCTTATTCGTTTTGCTAATAAGCATTCTACGTTTCTTATTTATTTGGTTACACAGTGTTTACTGATTTTCAGTTTTGTATACCTATTTAAACCTTGTGCAAGCTGTAATTTTATATTAGGCATATAACATGCTGTATTTGTGTTAGTTTTGATAATAAAAGTTCGGTAAGTTATGTTATTGCCACTAATTTGAAAGTGAAAGTAAAATGCGCACGACGCTTTTACAAGCAACTCAAAACCGAAGGAAAGTGAAGACGTGGGAAAACTTGAACAAGCTAAAAACAAACAGCTTGACGCTGAATTGCCACTAATTTGAAAGTGAAAGTAAAATGCGCACAACGCTTTTACAAGCAACTTAAAACTGAAGGAAAGTGAAGAAAAAAAACGGGAAAACTCAAATGAACTAAAAACAAACAACTGCTTGACGCAGACCCTAACTGTCTTAAGCCAGAATACACAGAGTTCAAGGAGAGCAAGACAAGACGAGCGTTTGAGATTAAAAAGTATTTAAATTGTATTTTTAAAATGAAAATAACCGATCGTTAAGCTAGATAAGACCCTTCTTCCTCGGCTGGGATCGTTTACAACCGCATTTGGGTTCATTTGAAGACGCATTTAAACTGCATTTGGAAGCTCAAAATCGGGGCACCATATCAGTCCATTATATGGAGAAAAATGCTGAAATATTTTCCTCAGAAAACATCATTTCTTTACGACTGAAGAAAGAAAGACATAAACATCTTGAATGACAAGGGTGTGAGTACATTATCTGTGAATCTTTTTGTTCCTTTAAACTAAACTCCCATAAAATATACTCTCAAACGTGCATTAACTTGGAAAATGTTGCAAATATATTAATCTGATTGCTCCACTGTTTAAAAACCGGCATTACAACTGGCAACCCAGCTAACAAAAATATGTTCTGAGAATATTTCTCATCAAGTTATTGGATGTTCAGTTTGAAATATTTTATATCATTTTGCAAACATTTTTGGTAACGTTACTTCTGAATGTTCTCTGACCTCTGAATGTTCTGAAACAAGTGTAACATTTCAAAAATGTTAAGACAAACATTGAAGTAATGATTTAAAAAAAAAACCCATTCATGAATGAACATCATCTAACATTTTGAGAGCATTATTAAAAACAGAACTTTCAGACATTCTGTTAATGTTCCTAGAAACATCTGAGAATGTTCTCTGTTAGCTGGAAACGTGTTGCACATCAAAAATTTTTACTTAGCATCTTAAAAACCAAACAAAATGCTTTCAATGAAAAAAATGAATCGGCATGTGGCACAAAAATGTGTTCTAAGAATATTTTTCCATCAAGTTATTGGACGTTCAGTTCATTTTAAAAACCCTTTTTAATGGGTTCTGCGAAAATTAAGAGAAAATTCCATTTTATCAAACATTTTGGGAACTTTACTTTTGAATGTTCTGAAACAAGTGTAACATTTAAAAAAACATAACATCTAACATTTTGTGAACATTATTTAGAACAGAACTTTCAACGAACATTCTGTTAAGGTTCCCAGAAGATGAATGCCTTCAATGAAAAAATAAATAAATAAATAAAAAAAATCAGCATGTGGCACTTATGTACAAATCCAAATCTTGTGTGAACGGCCCATCAGAAATGAATTACTAGTCAAATGTTGCTCTGGGTTAAATTACACTTCCATAAAACACATTTTATCATTTTGCAAAAAATTTGGAAACGTTACTTCTAAATATTCTCTGAATGTTCTGAAACAAGTGTAACATCTGAAAAATGTTAAGGTTCCTAGAAACATCTGAGAATGTTCTCTGTTAGCTGGGAATGCTTTGCACATCAAAACTCATTTTAACTAGCATCTTAAAAACCAAACAAAATGCTGTCAGTGGAAAAAAATGAATCAGCATGTGGCACAAAAATAACAAATATATGTTCTAAGAATATTTTTTCATCAAGTTATTGGATGTTCAGTTTTAAATATTTTAAGTGTTTTTTTTTTTTTTTTTGGTTATGCAAAAATTTTGCAAACATTTTGGAAACATTACTTTTGAATGTTCTCTGAATGTTTTGAAACAAGTGTAACATTTAAAAAACCTTAAGACGAACATCCAACGAACAATTAACATTAACATTTTGAGAACATTCACTGTAAAAAAAATAACAGTGAATTTTACGGTAAAAAAAAAAACTGTAAAAATGTTACCGTAAAAACTTGTTAAATGTTTAATGGTAAATTCCTCTACTATATATGGTGAAAAACTGTATTGGACAGTGCATGTAATTTTACGGTAGTATATCATTTTCGGAAGTGAAAAAAAGAACGTAAAATTTACAGCGAATAACCGTAAATTTTATCAACAACTGTTTCTTCTTAGTTTTTACAGTTAATGAGATGATGGTATTTAAATGTAAATTTAAGTTAAAACCATAAAACTTAAAACATTGCTACCGTATTTTTTTACAGTAAAATTCTGGCAACCACAGCTGCCGTTTTTTTTTTTTTTAACCATAAATTTTACGATTTTTCTTTTTTTATTACAAACAGAATTTTGATTGAACGTTTTGTTAAGGTTCCCAGAAGAACATTCTGAGAACTTTCTCTGTTAGCTGGGAATGTAAACCACACTCCCATAAAACACACTCTCATCTTCAACGAAAATCGCTCGCAGTTCCCAGAAGTCGCCATCATCATCATCCATCTTGCTGGTCAAGTCTTGAACATGACCCAGCGTAAGCGTTATTTCATACAGCTAAATGATAAAAAAAAAAGAGCTATCGAAGCTAATAGTGACATTGTTTGTTTCTGAATATGAAATATGCAAACAGCTACCAAGAAGCATTCCTCCAATGCTCCACAAAGCCATGAAATACAACCAGCACAGAGGAGCAAAGAGCATCTGCGGCGCAGCGCTGGCAAAACATGCGCTCCATCCCTAGAAAGAGGGAGCAGGGTCGTAAAATGCTGGGAAGCTCTGGGAAATCAGTCAAAAAGAAAGATGCAATTAAGGGTCCCGCCGTGATCTTGGGATCCGGCCATACCGGGTCTGCTCTTGTGAAAGCATTGGGAAATCAAGGCCCCATAAATCTCAATGGATGACATGGAGTACAAAACAATAAATATTTTTCACAACAAAGCATGTCCTGCAAAGTCTGCGAGGGCACGTATGCCAAATATACGCACGGAAGCCAAAATGGCATGGAAATATGCTGCCTGCGCATACTTCTATTCATTTGGGGCTTTTCCAAGATCTGCCGGGATATTTTCCATAACAAGACTTTTACGGCGCAATTTACTGTGCAGTATTTCCCTTTGCGTTCACATTTTACAACGGGGTTACCTTTGACCTATTTCAGCACAACATGAGAGGCACAATAAAACAGAACAAGGTTCATTTTGGGGCTATTTAGACGCTAAAGCAATTAAGACGCTAAAGCAATGATAACGTTGAGATTACAAAATAAAGAAAACTGCAATTAAAAAAAAATCCAAGTTTGCTTGTAATGCTGTGCAGTTTGGCCAAAGGTGTATATGTATTTAAAATACATTTATTTCATGCTAAGTATACTATAAATATATTTACATATTATATACTTGCAATTATACTTTTAGTATACTAAAGATATACTTTTGAGTATATCAAAAGTATATCTTTGGAACTATTGCAAGTATATTTTAGGAACACTTTAAATAATATCGTCCTTCAAATACAAAATATTTAAAGATCATACAATCCTCATCAATAGTGACATTAAAACATATTTTAGACTTAATATTAAGAAATGTGCATTGTGCACAAGTAGTACTCCAAATACAGTTTAATTACAATTTTTATATTAGTAAGTCTCAAGCAATGTCAGTAAATATGTTCATAGACTTGAACTATACTTAGTATAAAATGAAAGCATTTTAATTCTATTGCTTTTTATATATAATTATATTAAAGCAATAAGCCCCAACAACACTTTGTGTTGTGGCAAACAACACCCCTTAGCTGTTCTAAATTCACTGTAAACCACGGCTTCACGGGGCTTATTGCTTTTATAAAATGGTTATTCCAGATACATAGTAAGGTTTCACAAAATAAAACAAAGCAACTAAAGTGTAATGATATTAATAAAATGAAATATCATGATAAAAATCATATGATAAAAATAAAATAAAATTATTATTCAATTAAAATTACTAAAGTGTAATGATATTAATAAAATGAAATATCATGATAAAAATTATATGATAAAAATAAAATAAAGTTTTTATTCAATTAAAATAAATGAATAAATAAATGAATAAATCAATTATTAAATAAATGTAAAAATTAAATACATTAAAATAAAAATTAAATGTAAATTATTTTAATTAATTATTAAGTCATAAAAATAAATTAATAACAATAAATTATTATTATTAATAAATTAATAAAATTCTCCCGCCAAACAATGTAGTTCCTCAGAAACGATTGTGGTTGCAACAAAGCGGTTGCCGAGCAACACACAGATGTAAACAAAGGTGTATGTTTGTACAGTAATTTACAACAGCTTTGAACGCGGCTCAACCAATCAGAATCAAGGACCGGAACTATCCGTTATATATATATATATATATATAAATGTTGTAAAATAATAGTAATAAAAATTATACTTGTTAAATATTAAATATTAAAAATACAAAAAAATATTATTATTAACAATGAACATATTTAAAGCAATGATAACATGCTGTTATATAACTGTCATAATGATTACAAAATAAGAAAAACTGTAATTTTTAAAAAATACAGTACAGTTGCAATAATTTTCATTTGTATTAATTAAAATGTATAATTTTGTATTTTTATTGGTTATTATTATATAAAATTACTATAAACAAAAATAAATATTACTATTATAATTTTACTATTAGTAGTAATAATTATTACTACTATTATTAACATAAAATACAGAAATGTATAATTTTATTCTACATTATGACTGTAAAATTACAACAGATACTTACATCTTAATTTCTTTATTTTTTAACGTTAAAACATTACACTTTTATTCCTTAAGGCTTCTCTTTTGCTGACAAGTTCCTCTCATCACCAGATTAAGATGATCGGCGTATGTTTCATTCTCAAACGCACGTTAGAGTGACTTAAACTCACAGCAGATGCAGGTGATGTTTACTGCAAACCGTGATGCTGAAAACACGAGCTGCTCAAGTGCAAATGAACACAGTGCCGCTTCACTCTAAAACAAACAGCCTTTGCCATTGCAATTTCGGTTATTTTGACTAATCATGCAACCCTAACACTAAGTTTGCTGGATGGTCATCAAAGCAAAACATAGAAAACTTCAGCAGTCAGTGGCTTACATCCTTCAGCTCATCGAGGAACTGGAATGTGAAGAAGATTCTTTGTTTTCACAGGCGCTCTATTGAATTTCTATTTACACAGTTACTATAACACAACTTTCTGAAGAAAATGGTGGTTTGTGTATGTGTGTGTGTGTTGTGGGTGATTGCCAATTCATTCCTACGCAGCTTCTGAGGTGTTAGGAGTGATTTTTAAGCATGGCTTAAAAATAAAATAACACTTTCTAACCCGTTCATCTGGAGCGCAAATGCTGCAAGTTGCAAGGCAGAGTTTAAGGTTAAGTATGAATTTGCACCACTAATTATCCGTCTATACTTTCAAATCAATCTCTTTAGCAGGCAATTAGCTTATCTGAATTAAATGTGAATGCAAATCCCAGATCTCCGATTTGCTGTAATGACAACTTTTCCAAATCCGGGAAAGAGGCATACATTTCTCAGGTCCTCGATTCTGTGATTTCTGTCGTAATCTGTTCGTTTTATAATTTGTAACTTAGTGGAAGAGGCACTCATCTAAAAAGTAAAAATGTGTGACTGACAGCCGGAAAACATAGTTGGCGAGCACTTGAAAGGAAGATTATAACCGAGTTTTCTTGTTAGAAGCCAGCACAACATGATTTTACAGATGAGTTTTTGCTGCGTTTTTCTCCCGCGGTTCCAGCGTACATCAGCCCCGAAGGCTTTCAAATGTTGTAAATTGTCCTATAAATACTGCGGTGGATTTTGGCAGACTCCGGCCCAGGATCTGTCTTTTAAAGCAGTTCCACCCCTGAAACCTCTTAATAGATGACTGTCTGACCTTACATAACCCGATTTGCAGCGCGCTGCAGCGGAGCTCTACCTCGCTCTGCGGCGCGGGGTGAATTTAGGTCGCTCTGTGTCAAAATAAAAACGCCGCTTGGTTCCTAGCGTCAGCTCTTTGATATTACGTAATCAACCTTGAGTGAGGACAGCTTCACAGCCACCGGTGGAGCAGAAACCCTGTTGAGAACGGATCAGATCAGAGCGCGGGAGGATCCTCTGCCAGAACGCAGCAGAAGAAAGAAACAGCGACTGCACAAAAGGAGGAAAAAAGCCCTGATGGGAGTGTAAAATGTTTGCAAGGCTCTGTCCTAGATTGCACTCTGACGCCGCAGGAGTTCAGAATCTTGCTCAAATCGACAGTCGTCACAGGAAGTGCTGCGCCAGTCACGACGCTCTCCTTTGAGAAGCGACTTAGACTACTTACTTGGCAATTAGGATGCTAAAAAATACTTTTATCTCAAGTGATTTATACAGCATTCAAAGTATGCGTTTCGCCACTCAATTTTTGGTATATGTTATTTTAAAAAAGTATCACTGTTAGTCTTGCAGAGGATTAGTGTTACTGTGATTTGAACAAACACTCACAGACCAGAGGCACATTTAGAGACTACCACCCGGAGTACCCTAGCAACCGCATAGCAACACACCTAAAGACACTTAAACACCATAAATACTACATAGCAACACTAAAAACTGCATAGTAACATGTTAAAAACACAAACACCTTAGAAACAGCATAGCAGCACACTAAAAACACCATGGCAACACTTTAAAAAAGCGTAACACCATAGCAACTGCACAGCAAAACACTAAAAGCACTTAAACACCATAGCAACTGCATAGCAACACACTAAAACAATTACACACCTTAACAACTGCATACAACACACACTAAAAGCACTTAAATACCGTATCAGCTGTACAGAAACACACTAAAAGCACTTAAACATAGCAATGGTACAGCAACACATTAAAAGCACTTAAACCCTATAGCAACTGCATAGCAACACACTAAAAGCACTTAGACACCATAGCAACTGCACAGCCAACACACTAACAGCCTTAAACACCATATAACCGCTACACTAACAGCCAAACACCATAGCAACGCATAGCAACACACTAAAAGCACTTAAACACCATAGCAACTGCATGACAGCACACCAAAAGCACTTAAACACCATGTACCAGCCGTAGCAACACACTAAAAATTACACACCTTAACAACTGCATACAACACACACTAAAAGCACTTAAATACCATATCAGCTGTACAGCAACACACTAAAAGCACTTAAACATAGCAATGGTAAGCAACACATTAAAAGCACTTTAAACCCCATAGCAACTCCTTGCAAGCAACACACTAAAACTTGCTTAAACAACATAGCAACTGCACAGCAACACACTAAAACAATTACGCCTTAGCAACTGCGCACATTAAAAGCACTTAAATACTGTTTCAGCTGTACAGCAACACACTAAAAGTACTTAAGCACCACAGCAACTGCATAGCACACTAAAAGAACTTAAGCACCACAGCAACTGCAGGCAACACACTAAAAACGGTTAAACACCATAGCAACTGCAATAGCAACACACTAACAGCAATTAAACATAGCAATGGGTACAACACATTAAAAGCTTAAACACCATAGCACTGCACGCAACCACTAAAGCACTTAAACACCATAGCACTGCATAGCAACACACTAACAGCACTTAAACACCATAGCAACTGCATAGCAACACACTAACAGCACTTAAACACCATAGCAACTGCATAGCAACACACTAAAAGCACTTAAACATCATAGCAACTGTACAGCATCATACTAAAATCACTTAAACACCATAGCAACTGCTATATTTTGTTCTGAAAATATAAAAGTTGAATGATTTTTTTTCATTACGTTACATATAATAATCCCAAACGAGTGAGCCTCTACCGACACATGAATCAAAGCTAAATCTGCAATCCTTTTACTCTATTCTAAGTTTATAATATGAGTGCACACAGAATTTAAACTGTATTCAGACATGTCCCAAACTTGAATAACAGCACAGCAATAAGTTGCACACTGTGTCACATGTGTCAATGACTGACAAGATCACAAAACGATTACAATTATCTCAAGTTGACTGACCTGCCTTGACACTTTCTATCCCCCTTTACGTTAGCATGGATATGGGACAGAGTTATTGGATTATCTAAACAAGCTTAAAGAAATACTCTAGCACCATGTTTCCTATGTGTGGCACAGAGCTAATCTAATTAACAGCATACTAAACTCATATTAGTGGATAAATTAGACTCTGTTTACTGTGTAATGCAGAATGACCTTAAAATAAAATATATGTAAATATATAATATAATGTTCATCATTATTAAACAAATGCATTGCTTATTTAAAAAAACAAAAAAATATATATATGTTTTTTATTTAAAATAAAAAAAAAAATTAAATGCTTTTACTGGTGTTTTGGCAGTCCTGGTATTTTGTGCTTGAGGTAGACAAATATAACTTGTTAAATGTTTTGGGACTTTTTTTTTTTATTCAATAGTAAATAATTTCTTTAGAATGACCCCAAAACATTGTGGAGTCTCAACAAAATATACAGTATTTCTGCTAATTGTGTAGATAAGAGGTGACCAGTCGAGTTAGATGCCAAAAATAGTTTGTAAGTTAAATATCTGTCTGTCATTTATGACTCCAGGAGCTGTAACACACTATTTTCCGGACCTGTTCATGACAAGATAATACATTATGATAAAAGACTCTCGTCCTTCTGTCAAAGGGCCATTTCGCCCTGTAAGAAAGGTGCCGTGGGGTGACCGTTTGATGATCCTCGTGCTTTCGCTTGACGATGCACAGCTAGGCAATATTACACACTCCCAAAGGTTCAAAACTCGGCAGTTTAATGATTTAGAGAGAGGGTACGATGTTATCGGCTTGTGTTGAATGAGTTTAAGGGTTCATGCGTGTTGACGGTGAACCCCGATGCCCCTGGCTGTCCTAGATTGACTTCTGAAACCTTCACCATACACACTAAAGCACTTCTGGACTTTGTTTCACATAGACAAACAGAATTCTTTCCCTTCTGTTTAACCCGAGGGACAGCGTGGCCTTTCTCTTAAAAAGCGGTTGTCGTAATGACTTGACCCGCATTACGGGTCACACCTGACTCACAGTAAATGATGAACCTCGCTTTTTGATTAACCCGATAAAGTGCACAGCTGTTATGCAACCTGCGTATTGATGACTAAATGATTGATCACATCCAGCATTTCGAAATGTGCTTTTTTTTTTTATGTGCATTTACTATTAAATAAACTCACATGCTCACACAGAACATGATGGAAAAGAGCAAAACAAAGGGGTCTCAAGATGGCATTAAACTACGGTTAACTAAAAAGTTTCTTATGGAAAAATATGGGGCACAAAAACAAAAGAGGAAATGTATTTACACAAACCAGCAAGCAACTTGCTAAGTTTTGGAACAGATCTATCAACACAATGTACCCTGAAAATGTTTCGTAATTGTGTTCAAACTGTGTCAACACACACGTACATGTGCTATTAAACGAACTGAACAACAATAACAATTAACTTAGCCGTATCATAGCATTATCAGAGTGTTCTACTAACACTTTTATCATTTTAAGGGCCATTTGCACAGTCAGTGTACAAAACAGCTAAATGGAGCATGACGGAAAAGAGCAAAACATGCCATTGAACTATGTTTAACAAAAATGAACTGAAATACTGTTTACAAAAATCTTAAAAGTTTCTCATGGAACAAAATGTGGCACAAAAGCCAAAGAGGAAATGCATTTACTTGAATCAACATGCAATTTGCTAAGTTTTAAAGCAGATCTATCAAGTCAATGCACCCTTAAAATGTTTCAGAACTTGTGTTTAAACTACATCACTGTGTACATTTACTGTTAAATGAACTGAATAACAATAACAATTAACTTAGTTGTATCTTAGCATTCTTGTGTGTTTAAACTGTGTCAACACACGTACATTTACTATTAAACCAACTGAACGATGACAATTCCATTTGTATCAGCACTGTCAGCGTTCTTCTGACACTTTCACAATTTTAGGGACCATTTGCACAGTAATTCTACAAAACAGCTAAATGGAGCTTGATGAAAAAGTCTAAAGACAAACTGTTTTAACTAAAAGTACTGAACTACTGTTAACTAAAATTTTTAAAATAAGTATGTTACAAAACGGGGCACAGAAGCCAAAAAGGGATGCATTTCCATAAATTACCAAGCAACTTACTACGTTTTGAAACAGATATATCAATTCCCTCAAAACATTTCATAATTTATGCTCATACTATGTCAATGCATACATTTACTATTAAATCAACTGAACAACAATAACAATTCACTTAGATGTATTTTAACATTATCACAGCGTTCTTTTGACACTTTTATGATTTTAGGGGCAATTCGTAAAGGACAAGTACAAAATAGCAAAAAATATCAGCCGCAGTTAAAATACATTAAACTTAACGTTACTTAAATATCGTTAACTAAAAAAGTTTCTCATGAAACAAAACGGGGCGTAAAAGCCAAAGAAGAAATCCATTTACATGCATCAACAAGTAACTTCATAAGTTTTGGAAGAGATTTATCAACTTGATGTCGCATTAAAACATTTCATAATTCACTTAAACTGTAAACACACATACATTTACTATATAACTGAACAACAATAATACACTTAGTTGTATCTTGGCGTTACCATAGCAGTCCTCTAACTCTTTTATAATTTTAGGGACCATTTGCATAGTAAACGTTCAAAACAACTAGATGGTGCTTGATGGAAACAAGCAAATACAGGGCTCTAAAGATGCAACTGAACAATTTTTTAACTATAAGTAGCTGAAATGCTATTAACTAAAATCTTAAAAAATAAATATGTTGTGAAACAAGGCAAAAAAGCCAGAGAGGGATGAATTTACATAAGTCACCAAGCAACTTGCTAAGTTTTGGAAAAGATCTATCAACATGATGTACCCTCAAAACATTTCGGAATTTGTGTTTAAACTACGCCACTGCATACATTTACTATTAAATGAACTGAACAACAATAACAATTCACTTAGATGCATTTTAACATTATCACAGTGTTCTTCTGACACTTTTATCATTTTAGGGGCAATTCAAAAGGACAAGTACAAAATAGCAAAAAATATCAGCCGCTGTTAAAATGCATTAAACTTTACATTACTTAAATATTGTTAACTAAAAAGTTTCTCATGAAACAAAACAGGGCACAAAAACCGAAGAAGAAATCCATTTACATGCATCAACAAGCAACTTCCTAAGTTTTGGAAGAGATTTATCAACTTGATGTTGCATTAAAACATTTCATAATTCACTTGACTGTAAACACACACAGTCCATTTATTATTAAATGAACTGAACAACAATAACAATTTACTTAGTTGTATTTTAACATTATCACAGTGTTCTTTTGACACTTTTATCATTTTAGGGGCGATTCGTAAAGGACAAGTACAAAATAGCAAAAAATATCAGCCGCAATTAAAATACATTAAACTTAACGTTACTTAAATATTGTTAACTAAAAAGTTTCTCATGAAACAAAACGGGGCGTAAAAGCCAAAGAGGAAATGCATTTACATGCATCAACAAGCAACTTCCTAAGTTTTGGAAGAGATTTATCAACTTGATGTCGCATTAAAACATTGCCTAATCCGCTTAAACTGTAGACACACATACATTTACTATATAACTAAACAACAAAAACGTTTCGGAATTTGTGTTTAAACTACGCCACTGCGTACATTTACTATTAAATGAACTGAACAACAATAACAATTCACTTAGATGTATTTTAACATTATCACAGTGTTCTTCTGACACTTTTATCATTTTAGGGCCAATTCGTAAAGGACAAGTACAAAATAGTAAAAAAAAACAAACAAAAACAAAACAAACAAAAAAAAAGCCGTTGTTAAAATACATTAAACTTTACAATGCTTAAGTATTGTTAACTAAAGTTTCTCATGAAACAAAACAGGGCACAAAAGCCAAAGACGAAATCCACTGACATGCATCAACTAGCAACTTCCTAAGTTTTGGAAGAGATTTATCAATTTGGTGTCGCATTAAAACATTTCATAACCCGCTTAAACTGTAAACACACATACATTTACTATATAACTGAACAACAATAATACACTTAGCCCTATCCTGGCTTTGTCATAGCATTCCTCTAACACTTTTATAATTTTAGGGACCATTTGCATAGTAAACATAGCAGCTGCTGTTAAAGTACAATAAACTTAACGTCACTGGAATAAAGTTAACTAAAAAGTTTCTTATGAAACAAAACGGGGAGTAAAAGCCAAAAAGGAAATCCATTTACATGCATCAACAAGCAGATTTATCAACTTGATCTCGCATTAAAACATTTCATAATCTGCTTAATCTATAAACACACACACATTTACTATATAACAAACTGAACAACAATAATTCACTTAGTCATATCTTGGCATTACCATAGCATTCCTCTAACACTTTTCTAAATTTAGGGAGCATGACGGAAAAGAGCAAATGCATGGGTCTAAAGATGCAACTGAACTATTTTTAACTAAAAGCAGCAGGAATACTGTTAACTAAAATCTTAAAAGTAAGTATCTTACAAAACAAAACACAAAGAGTAATGCATTTACATAAATCAAGTAACTTGCTAAGTTTTGGAACAGATCTATCAACATGATGTACCCTCAAAATGTTTCGTAATTTGTGTTTAACTGTCAACACAGCTAAATCTACTATTACACCAAGTAAACAACAATGACAATTTGGCTTTTTATAACATGTTTCTTCAGACTTGTGGAAGGAAAACATCCAAATTCAGACCTCAGTTCCAATGCACATCTTCAAAAGTTTTTTTCTTCACTTCAGCAGCACATTAAACTTAACAGTTTCATTCCAATCTATATTCTTAAGGTTTTTATAGAGGGGTTTGTTCATAGATCATTCGCCTGGTTTTATTTGGAACAAAACAAGGGAAGAAAGCCATAGAGGAATGCATTTACATAAATCAACAAGTGACTTGCTAAGTTTTGGAACAGATCTATCAACACAATGTACCCTAGAAACGTTTCGTAATTTGTGTTCAAACTGTGTCAGCACACGTAAATCTACTATCACACCAACTGAACAACAATAACAACGAGCTCAGTCATATGAATCTTGGCGTTATCAGAGTGAGATAAGACTTACAGAAGGTCACAAACACTCACATTTAGACAAACACAACCAACATTTCAAAACTGCATAACTACAAAAAAGAAACAGCATGTTCCTACAAATTCTCATGACGCATGCTGACGATTTCAAGCACACGTACGCTCCGACTGAGAGCAGCGTGCGGAGGAGGATGGTGGGAGAGCACATTGTTCGTCAGGATTGACGTTTTGGCGGCGTTTCAAGAGGGAACTCCAATGGCATGGTTGGGCTCGATGCCCATGGGGGAAACACTATCGCTCGCTTTCATCTTACAGCTGCAGGCTGCTATCGCGCACATCATACATTCACCCTCACCAACCTTCAAAACGACAAAGACGGCATGCATTTCAGCAGGAACCTACAGCTGACCGTCTGATTCTCAATTAAAATCACAGACCCGAGCATTTCCAAAAACATAAAGCAATCAAGTTCTCAGGAATTAAATTATCTCAGACAGATGAAAACATCATGATACTAGACTAGATTGCAAAATGAGCTTACATTATAGCAATGGCAAAAATTACTATCTTAAATTACACATCATTCCCTCCTTGGCTAATAGTGAGGATAACAGAGGGATCCTATTACAATGTTATTAAAGTAATTTAACTAGTCATAAAGTGAGACGTCAGCGATGTTCGCCAGACGTGTTGATGCTCCATCACCACAAATTTAGATGTTTCTGTGGCAAATCTTACTGAAGATTGTGTAACAAACCAGAGAGAATTTGAAACATGGCTTGCAGAGGCCATAAATTACAACGAGGGCATTTATAATGAATTCAAAAACTTGTTGCATTGAAAATTATTGTATTCTGGGGAACAGAAAGATCAGGAAAAAGAAATGAAATCAAGATCTGGCAAAGTAATATGATGAAAAATATATTATTATAATATGACACTGTTAATCAGCAAATTAAAAGTGATTTGGTGTTAGTAAAAGACGTTCCAAAATACATTTAAAGCACTGAAAAATATTGCATTAAAAGCTTAATCTATAAAAATCCTGCTTGTGAAACATTGTTTCCTGAGACTATCGTTTATAATTAAGCGTTTAGAGCGAATTCAAAAATTTGTTCCAAAAAAATCGATTGTATTCTGGTGGTTAATAAAAGATTGGAAAACGGTTAAATAGAATTTAATTTTTGCACAACAACAGCAAACTAAAAAAAAATAATAATAATAAAATAAATGTATATATATATATATATATATATATATACACACATTATATATATACATAATGTGTGCGTGTGTGTGAATCATTGACGTATAAGTATTTGACAGGCCAATTTAAAAATACAAAAAAGTAAAAATATCTGTTGTAATTGTTCAAACATTAAGAATGTTGTGTACACAAATTCATATTAAAATTTAAAATTAAGTGATTTTAGTGTTTTTTCATCTCGATGAATTGGCCATAGCCTTAAAAAAAAAAAAAAAAGTCATGTGGTGCGACCATGATTTATATTGAAATTAATTCATTTTCCTAACATGCTTAACATTTTTTTTAGATGTTCTCAGTAATTAAAGTGTTTAGAAACAGTATTTGCTTTTATTTTGAGTTTTTGTAAATAAGGATCTCATTTTTTTGTTTTATAATTTCAGAGTTGCCTTCTTGAATGTATTTAGCAGACTTATTTTTCCTGTAAATTGCATAGAACTAATAAATGTTTTAAAAATACCATTTACTTAAGCGTGCTGTAGCAGTGATTCGTATTTCAACCACAGAAATTAGATATTTTATTTTTATTTTAATAATGAGTTAATTCTATTATTGGTTGCACCACATGACGAGTGGTCGCTCCAAATGATGCAAAGGCCTTCATATCATTAAAAATCTACTTAGAGACGTGTGAAAAGTGCAGCCATGGCATTAACTGCAGGCATTTCTTTAGCCCCAGTTATTTTTGAACTTTGAACTTTTTTGAACTCGATTGACCCTTCACCGGGAGTTTGATTAACAGGCGTTAACAGACCAATCATAATGCCAAATACGCTGTTTTGTCCGACAAACAAAACAGACAGATTTCTTTTTACAAGTAAAACAAGATACCTTCTGATGTTCATTCATGTTTATTTCATGCTATAACTAGTAAAGATGAAGAGATGATCAGTTAATGTGCCGTTTGAACTGAGGTGCTACAGCTATCTGTCAGGACACATTAAAGAGCCACTAAACAGTATTTTTGTTTGAAAAAAAAGAAGACAAAATTTGAACACGTAGACCAAAAGTAACATCTGGAGTTATTCTGACTGCAGGGTCAGAATTAACATGTTGCCTATGCATTTATTTACTTTGCTTGGCAGTGGAATCTGGTAAAATAGATTTAAATAGTTATTAATAAATAAATAATAAATTACAAATAAATGCATAATTACCAAAATAAAATTATATGCTATAAATATAAATAAATATAAATATAAATTATATTTTTTTTGCATGTTTTCTCATATTGTACAAAAATTAAACAAACCGTTTGAAATGACCCAAATTGCATAAACAATCTATTCCAAATTATACTAACAAAGTATTTTATGTATATAAATCATCAATTGAATATAAAAGCACAAAAACTGTCAATCTGGGACAAATATCTATGATGGAAAACACTCTGCAGTGGTCGCACCACATGACATTTGGTCGCACCACATATTTCAAATTCAGTCAAAATTTACAAGCACAGAACTGGCCACCTAAACAAAATTACCTAGCTTCTCACAAAAGGTCCTTATGAAATTTATAATAAAAATAAACACTTGTAGAAATAACTTAATATTTATAGTTTTTTTTTTTTTTTTTTAGGTCATACCACATGACCCCCAAATATGGTAACTACATACCAGTCGCTAAAAAGGTTATTTTTTTTCTGAATCAGAAAGAGAGTTACAAACCTACTTGCTGCTTCAATGGGTCATTAGCAAATTGCTATATGATGCAAAGTCCTATCTTTGAATGGATTTCAACATAAAAGTCCCAAAATTGTAGTTTCTTGGTGGTTGCACTACATGAAATTTCATAAAATGGAAATCATAAGACAAATGCTTTGCAATTTTATACAGGATTAAGTGCAGAAAAAATAGTGCAGAAAAGGAATCAGAATAAATTTAGGGTAATTTCAAAGACGTTTCCAAAACAACAGCTATGGCCAGACGGTCGCACCACATGATATTTTGACACTTTGAATAACAGAAAAATTACAAATAACTTTTCTGTCTTGAAAAGTTAAATTGGTTCGATACATACGAGAGGTACTTCATATATATATATATATATATATATATATATATATGGCATATTTTTAATGCATTTAAACTAACTGAAAAAAGTGCAATCAGACAGAATAAATGATAAATAATCAACAAATGAATGTGGGTGTGACTAAAGGAAAAATAGCTGATGCAAAAATAGCTGATGCATTTAAAGTACTGAAAAAATACAGCTATGCATTTCATGCATCTTGCAAAAAAGCTTTAAATATAAAAATCCAGCTTTATAAAACATGTCTTGCATGCATTACATCATGCATTAACCCTGTGATCTTTTTAAAGTCTGTCAGAAACATTTCTCATAAAATAGCAGCATAGCTTTTTTTAATGGTATACTAAAACTAACAATAATAAAACATGTTTGCACATCAACTGTTCAGGTACATTATTATTGTTATTATGCCCTCCATAAAACCTTCAATCTTAACCAGAAATCCTACTAGTAAATTACATCACATAAAATTAGGTCTCTGCACGTCGTCTTCTTGGTAGCGAGCGCTCAAAGCGTACGGCGTTAATCGTTTATGGACGTGCCCTGAAACGCCACCGGGCCGCAGTCGTGCAGAGCACTTCATTCACACGGTAATGAGAACTTCATCAGGCGTTTACTAGAGAAGTAGACCTGCTTACCGAGAACTAGTTAATCCTGAGCATTACCCTCATTGCTATTCTTAGCGACGGCGAAAGGTGTTTGGATTGTCTGTTATGTTTAACGGTCTGATTAAGTGCGAGCTGTCAAAACACTCTGAGATCTTCCACTCCGGCACTGGTTACATAATGCCAGTTTACCTCAGCGAGACATGTAAGGAAAACCCACGGAAATTGTTTAACTTACAGTGCATTTAACACACTCCACAATAGCACACATTCTGGTTTAGGCTGCACTCAAAGATCCTCTTTCCAGGAATAGGGATCTGATAGCACGCCTCTTATTGGCTATGATCTTAAACTGAGCGCTCTTCAACTTTATTAAGGTGGCTTTACAAGGGCAGGAGAAGCGGAATAGCTCCGAGGGGAGCGTTTATACAGCCAGACGCTGAGGACGGCTCTACATGTACAAACATCTCTGACAGACTGGAGAACAGACGTGTCAGCAGCACATAAACCAATGAAAACTCAACTAAGCATAAACACCTTTTATATTTGTGGTGTCACTAATACTATTTAGTAGGGGTGTAATGGTACACAGATGCCACGGTTCGGTATGTACCTCGGTTCGAGGGTCATGGTTAGATACGATTTCGGTACAACAGAAAAAAAAACAAAAAAAAACAAATCTACTATGCTAGGTTTCTTTTCATTTATTTTAAACAGACCGTAGTACCAATTACATTTTTTCCACCTACATGTGAAAATACTAAATATTATATCAAATTAATGTCATTTACACTGTGTGCAGAATTATTAGGCATGTTGATATTCTGGTCATATTTTTTTCCAAACACATTTTACCAATTCCAAACCACATCAGTCTTAATAACTACTGTTAATTTTGTATTTAATCATTTATATGTGATGTATAATTGTCCATGAAGGCTGGAAGTGAAAAACTCCTTATATTCAGTTTTCTTTTACAGATAAAATGAGCCAAAAAAGAGATTTAACCCAGACTGAAAAGTCCAAATTATTAACTGCCCATGAGAAGAATGCAATACTAATGCATTACAAGAATTTGCAAAGTTAAGGCTTGACAATTGGACAGAGAAATGCTTGTTGAGTCTGCATGGTCAGAAAAAACAGGTGGAGAAGAAAAGATGCATGTTAACTGCAAAAGAATTAGGAATTAAGATGAAAAGAATTAGGTGTGACACCATCAGGAACCGTTTAGTCTCCAGCGCCACCATTTTCCAGAACTGCAACCTACCTGGAGTCTTCAGAAGTGCAATGTGTCAGGTTCTCAGAGACTTTGCTTGGTAAAAAATCCTAAAAAATGCCCCTGACTTAATAAGAATAACAAGCTGACGTGTTGTGAAATACATGAAGACAGTTTTTTTATAGGCTTTATAGACAGATAAGTTGAGAGTGACTCTTGAAGGACAAGCATCACATCCTCTTGTACCTCTGATTCAAGAATTTATCTTCTAAAATCTGGCAGTAAGTTTTGGGAGTTCATTTTAGTCCATCTCTGCAAGTCAGACTTTTCAGGATAGAGACTAAACATGAACTCCCAAAATGTACTGCCAGATTTTGGAAGATAAATTCTTGAATCAGAGGTACAAATGTGATGTTGTCCCTCTCTGGGTCTATAAACCTATAAAAAAAAAAAGCTGACCTCTGAACTCAAGTTAATGGCGTATTTCTGATGATCTTTATCTTTAAATGTAATTCTTTACGGTCTTTGCTCTTTTTCTTCTCCTGTTGACATTTCAACTGGCAAAAAGCAACAACTTTACAAAATGTAATGACGATGTCTTCTCATGTTGGACTTTCAGTCTGGAATTATTTGGCTCATTTTATCTGTAAAAGAAAACATGCCTAATGATTATGCACACCTGAATATAAGGAGTTTTTCACTTCCAGCCTTCATGGACAATTATACATCACATATAAATGATTAAATACAAAATTAACAGTAGTTATTAAGACTGATGTGGTTTGGAATTGGTAAAATGTGTATCATATATATCAACATGCCTAATAATTCTGCACACAGTGTATAGGCTATAAAATCTGCAATACATATATATATACAAGGAATAATTACTTGAAATATATTTAATTTAGTTAACTGATAGACAAGGGAAAAAAATGTAATGTAGCCTATATTTGCTGAGTTTCAGTTCAGTTTTGTGACAGAAAGGAAACTCAAATGGCAGAAAGCGACATTCGTTTTTTGTTTAAGTTGATTTTGCTGGTATGAGAAAAGTTGAAGTAATCGCGCCGGCGCACACAAACACAACACATACCAGTTCCAGGCTTCTAGCATTGCTAACTTGACAGCGCAGTTGGTACTTTATCAAAACAAAACACAGTGAACCAAACATCATACATAATAATAGTTTAGCATTTGGATACAACGCAAATGTTGAAATATTATGGAACATTCAGATTTATGTTGAATGAGAGATGTAGGATACAAGAGCACAAAGCTCCATTTCGCAGACAGTTGAGTGCGCAAGCCTTTACAGGGGTCATCGGATGCCCATTTTCCACAGGTTGATATGATTCTTCAGGGTCTTAATGAAAATTCTCTAATATACTTTGGTTAAAAATTCTCAATGGTTTTGTAAAACAACACCCTTTTTACCTTGTCAAAATCAGCTCAGCAAAAATCATCTCATTCTAAGGGGTTGTTCCTTTAAATGCAAATGAGCTCTGCTCGCCCCGCCCCTCTCTTCTCTCTGTGGAGTGACGATCTTGTTTACTTTAGCCGCGTTTAGCCACTAAACTTCCTAACTACCATGTTATAAGGAAAGGCGATTGCAAAGATTCATAAAAAAAACCTTATACTCACTTCTGCTGTAAGTGAAGCTGGATCATGAATGATTCACGCGAACACAGACGGATATATGTAGATCGGGAGGTGCATTCCCATCACAAACAAACGTAATCCACTGCATCTTCAGCAGCTCAGATGTCGGGAGTAAATGACGACCACTATATTCATTATTACATCCAGCAACACAACACCTCAATCGCTCAATCTGAGATATTCTTGTCTAACTTACATCCCTGCTTCGGCATCGAAACAAGGAAAGTTACTGGACTGTTACAGCTGATCTGAGGTAAAACGCTCATGTCAATCAACTATCGTGGGAGCGGCCTCTGTGGGTGTGACGTCACACCGACAGGCATCTGAGAATGGCTCGATTTGAAAAAGGGGATATTATTTTTACAGATTAATTAAAAACCACTGCATGGATTTTTATCATTATAGGGTAGATTTGTACATACACTGCCAACACACATTAATGTTCAAACAACATGTAAAAGTGAAGTTTGCATCCGATGACCCCTTTAAAGTAACTTAACATTATACTCCTTTATCAGTAAGAGACGAATATTCACATGATCACTGCCTATAGTGGCTTTGTTTTCAAGTGCGCAACTGGCATTCGCTGTTTTTCTGCTGCCAGTTATCAAACAGCGTTGCATTACTGCGAGCGCCCCCTTCTGGACTGAGGGTGAATTGCCTGTATTCATCATAAGGCCTCACGTACCGAACCGAGTTGCCTGTACCGTGGCGGTTCGGTACGAATACATGTATCGTTACACCCCTGCTATTTAGCATTCTGATTAGTGAACAAACTTCAAACGCTAACTATTCAACTTCAGGGTCGATATTTTGAGCCATATATAACCAAGGGCAATTTTTCAGATTTTATCGGTAAATTCAAATATTTTGTGCACATCAGTGTTAATTTCGTCAACGAAAGCTATGACGCAAAATGTTGGTTGACGAGTTTTTTTCCCATGACTAAGACGAGACGAAGATGAGACGACAATAAGGTCAATAAACGAAAACTACGACTACATCAATATGCAATTTCATTGGCGAAAAAAGACCAGACTAAAATGTATTAAAAAAAACTATTAAAAGTTTGTTGGCACCCATAGCCTTGTGGTTGGAGCATTGACATATAGCGCAACTGCGCTCACGGTGACCCGAGTTCGAATCCCGCCTTGAGGTCCTTTGCCAATCCTGTCCCCAGTACTTTCCTGTCATAATAAAGGTGTAAAAAGCCCATAAATATAACTTTAAAAATAAAAACTTTACTAAAAACCTCTATTTTCGTCAAACAAAAGGAGACAAAATTTTATTGCAGACTGCTTTACACACCTCTACTATGCAAGATTTCATGTGTGGTTGCCAGATAACAAGAATTTAAATCCCTGAATCAGAGCTTCGCTGTTACACGTATACATTTTCTGCCTGGTGTTTTGCTTATTTTAAGCAATCTGGCAACCATGTGCACGCACTCGCTCTTCATTGCCGAAGCTCCGCTGACGATGATCTGAAAACACCGACAAACAAGCTGAAGTTTAACGATTTAAGCATCATTCAGCTGTTCTTTCATTAGATCTCAACTATATTGGTTGCTGAATAAATGCACTTAAAGCAGAAGTCTACTTCTAGAACAAAAATTCACAGATAATGTACTCACCCCCTTGTCATCCGAGATGTTCATGTCTTTCTTTCTTCAGTCGTAAAGAAATTATGTTCTTTGAGGAAAACATTTCAGCATTTTTCTCCATATAATGGACTGATATGGTGCCCCGAGTTTGAATTTTCAAAATGTAGTTTAAATGCGGATTCGAATAATCCCAGCTGAGCGTAACAATCGGTTATTTTCATTTAAAAAAAGTTACATTTATTTTAATCTTTAAAAAAGTATTGTTTTGTCTTGCTTTCCCTAAACTCTGTATATTATGGTTCAAGACCATGGATCCATTGAATGTGGGTGGGACAGGACCCACCCACTTTTGAGGACCTATGATATCGGACCCACCCACATTTTCCGTCTCTAATTCAGCGAATACGTCAGTGCACTTTTTAGAGCGCCATCAGTCAAATCCATTCCACATGACGAATGCGCAGCATCTGGGATGGAGGAGTGGACGGAGCGAGCGTGGGCGCATCAGACGCAATCATCAAACATATGTGACCCAGGACCACAAAACCAGTCATAAGGGTCAGTTTTTTGAAATTGAGTTCTACGTCATCTGAAAGTTGAATAAACAAGCTTCCCATTGATGTATGGTTTGTTATGATAGGACAATATTTGGCCGAGATACATGAATATACAGAATCTGAGGGTGCACAAAAAAAAAAAAATCATCTTAAAAGTTGTCCAAATTAAGTTCTTAATAATGAATATTACTAAACAAAAATTAAGTATTCATATTTACAGTAGGAAATTTACAAAATATCTTCATGGAACATGATCTTTACTTAATATCCTAATCATTTTTGCCATAAAAGAAAAATCAATAATTTTAACCCATACAATGTATTTTTGGCTATTGCACAAATATACCCCAGTGACTTAAGACTGGTTTTGTGGTCCAGGGTCACATATTTCAAAGGAAGCGGGTGCCACAGTCCCGACCGCATCGCTGTCTTTACTGGGTGTGTTTAGGGAATATTTGCGTTTATTTACATGCGATTTGATTAGCTACTGGTGGACTGTCATGATTTTGGCTAATACAGGACACTACTGTGTGATGCGCATCAGAGGGGATTTAGAAGTGTGTATAGGCTACGCAAAGCCGACTGATAAAGAAGTAGGTATACTTAGTATACTTGGGTATACCATGCGTTACAATTTTGTTGTTTTCACTAGTTATTCGTGCCTGCTGCACTCCCCAAACACAGCAAAGTAAACAAAGCATCTGTGCGTATCTGCTGCTCAGATACACCTAACCCTACAATTTCAGCAAAAGGCAGACAAAAAACACTAACTCCTCGCTTTACCATATACCATATACGCCACTGTCTAATTTAAACAGCCGTTTTTTGCAATGTTGTCACGGTAATTTTTTGCTTCCATTTATTTTGCTTCCAACGGCCATGTTCAAGACAGTTAGTGTATGTCGAAAAACTATTTTCTCCCTCAACTTCAAAAATCATTTCAAAATCATCCTACATCACTGCAGAAGAACAGACACAGTGTTTGCAAAGTGAACATGCAAAGAAGATCAAACACCCTTAACAAAAAAGGTAAAACAGCGATATAGGACGATTTTGAAGTTGAGGGAGAACACTTTTTTTTTGCTATTTTTTTGAGAATTTTTAAATCTAAACAGTTTTTTTGTTTGGTTGTTTTCATTTGCAATTCTGTTTTTTTTTTTTACTGCCACAGAATAAAAATTAAATGTAATTGTGATATTTTAACTTATAATTCTGACAACTTTTTGCGCAATTCTGACTTTTCCTCTTTTTTTTGCCATTTTTGCCAGTTTTATTTAGCAATTTGTTTTTTTTTTCCTGCCATAAAGTAAAATTGAAAAGTAATTGTGACTTGTGTCATAATTCTGACTTTTTGTGCAATTTTAAGAAAATTTTTTTTGCTAATTTTTGACAAATTTTGAAATCAATTTTTTTTTTTTTCAAAATTCTGAGTTTTCATTTCGTAATTCTGTTTATTTCTGCCAAAGAACAAAAAAAAAATAAATGTAACTGTGACTTTTTAACTCCTAATTCAGACTTTTTGTGCAATTCAGTTTTTTTTTTTTTGCCATTTTCTAAGAATTTTGAAATCTAAACTTTTTCATAACATGAAGAGAAGACCTTCGGAGATTAACATTCTTACATTGTTAACTGAACAATCTAATAATGTTGAGAAAACATTCTTAAAACATCTCAAACTGCCTTATGATGTTCCTTGAAATTTCTAAGAAACACTGTAATCTTTAAATACAATTATAATCATGACTAGAAAAC
The DNA here is from genome assembly GCA_012976165.1 of Labeo catla. Taxonomy (NCBI): domain Eukaryota; kingdom Metazoa; phylum Chordata; class Actinopteri; order Cypriniformes; family Cyprinidae; genus Labeo; species Labeo catla. Next base: position 306,458 of record VONZ01000455.1, read on the forward strand.
TGGTTATTTTAACTGGTTATTTAACTTTTTGCCATTTTTAAATATAATTAAATATAATTTGCCATATTTCATTTTGCAATTCTGTTTTTTTTTTGTGCCACAGAACAAAAAACTGTGACTTTTCAACTCAATTCAGAAAACTTTTTGTGCAATTCTGACTCTTTTTTTTTTTTCGCCATTTTCTGAGAATTTTGAAATGTAAACTTTTCACAATTCTGTGAAAAAAAAATCATTCTTACTCTACATTGTTAATTGAATGATCTAATAATGTTGAGAAAACGTTCTTAAAACATCTCAAACTGCCTTATGATGTTCCTTGTACATGAAATTTCTAAGAAACATTGTAATCTTTAAATACAATTATAATCCACGACTAGAAAAACTGGACATTTTAAATGGGTCTTAAAAACATTCCAAAACAACGTTCCCACAATGTTTTTATAACCTAAATTGAGATATTTTGGTATCTAACTTTTTGGGGGGGGGGTATTTAATTACATTTAAAATATTATTATATTTAAAAATTTGGCTATTTTTTGAGAATTTTGAAATTAAACTTTTTTTCACAATTATAAAATTAAATGTAATTGTGACTTCTTAACTCATAATTCTGACAACTTTTTGTGCAATTCCACCTTTTTTGCCATTTTTCATTTTGCAATTCAGTTTTTTTTCGGCCACAGAATAAAATTGCAAGGTAATTGTGACTTTTTTTTTGCTATTTTTTGAGAATTTTGAAATGTAAACTTTTCACAATTCTGTGAGAAAAAAAAAAAAATCATTCTTACATTGTTAATTGAATGATCTAATAATGTTGAGAAAACGTTCTTAAAACATCTCAAACTGCCTTATGATGTTCCTTGTACATGAAATTTCTAAGAAACACTGTAATCTTTAAATACAATCATGACTAGAAAACTGCTTTTTTAAAATCTTAAAAAAACAGGTCTTAAAATTTTTTTATATATTTAATATTTAATATTTATATAATATTAATATTTAATTACATTTAAAATATTATTATATTTAAAAAATTTGGCTATTTTTTGAGAATTTTGAAATTAAACTTTTTTTTCACAATTATAAAAATTAAATGTAATTGTGACTTTTCAACTCATAATTCAGAAAACTTTTTGTGCAATTCTGACTCTTTTTTTATTTGCCATTTTCTGAGAATTTTGAAATGTAAACTTTTCACAATTCTGTGAAAAAAAAAAATCATTCTTACTGTACACTGTTAATTGAACGATCTAATAATGTTGAGAAAACATTCTTAAAACATCTCAAACTGCCTTATGATGTTCCTTGTACATGAAATTTCTAAGAAACACTGTAATCTTTAAATACAATTATAATCCACGACTAGAAAAACTGGACATTTTTAAGTCGTAAGAAAGATTTCTGCAACCCTTAATTAAAGCTCTAATCATGCAAAGAAAACTGGCTATTTTAAATGGGTCCTAAAAACATTTCAAAACGTTTTTATAACCTACATTTGATACCTAGGATGCTGTAAAACTGCAGGAGAAGAGTTTTCTAATGTAATATTTATAGTTTGAACCTCTTTTGTGCACCTTATGCACAGCACAGCCTACATTGGAATGTTTGTATTTATTTTCCTAGCCTCGCAGGAGAACACTGGACAGGATTGGAATAATATTTTTTCAGTGTGTAGATAATACAAACTCAGCTCTTTTAGTCTGATTAACATCTACTAAAGAAATAATCAACAGATCGTAATCAGAGCGAGAAACACGAGTGAATTTATTTCCTCCATTCATAAGCGATGTGGAGGAAACCAGGAGGAAAAACAGCTGGAGCGGCTGTCAGTTTGCATCTGCCGTTCGAGGCTTTAAGTGTAGTGATTCCAGCTGCTCGCCTCTTTGAACAGCAGAACCGTTCATTAAACGCACCGACTCACCAGGTGCTAGTGAACGTCGGTTTGTGTGGGCCTTCGGATCGAAGCAGTCACACCTGCCCGTACGCCTGCGATTTCCCGCTCCAAACTCCTCACCCGAGTCGCGGACTCCGTCTGACCCGCTAGCCCGTCCGCCGGAGCCGCTACTCCTCTGGGCTTCAGCCAAAGCGGCTGCTTTTCGATTAAAAGGCTGTTTCCCATCACCCCTTCCCCTCGCGTTCCCGACAGAGACCCACGGAGAGCTGAAGCGCCTGGAGTCCTCATGCCGTCCTGATTTCCTCCTCTGCGACTCGGTGCACGTAGCGAGCGTATGAATCAACGGCTGATTCATTAAAACTCTGATGAGCGATACCCGTTTTCTCCTAAATAATGTAATCTTGCGGTCGGTGCCGCTCTTACGGTTTGTCTGAGCAACAACAAACCTCCACGTCGTTGATTAGTCCTCTCAGCTAACAAAAACCTTCTAAAATATTCTGCAGACGTTCCCATCGAGTTAGAAAAACATCACTTCTGAATGGTCGCAAAAAGTCCAGTTTTTACATGTTTTAGAAACATTCCATTTTCAAACATCACGAGAATGTTACTTTTGAATGTCATTTGTAACATTTTTAAAAAACGTTACACGAACATTCTACTAAAATGTTTCAGGAAAACAAAACATTCCATGAACGCTCGGTTTTAGTGCTGACGTTTTGAGAACATTAATAGAACGTTTGTTCAGCGTTGACTGGTTTTTAATAAAGAAATGTTTCTTCATTACTTTGAGAAAACTTTGTTGGAATGTTAGTACGACGTTCAGAACATTCCATTTAAGCTATAACGGCTGCTTTTATAATTATGAAATTTATTAGTTGGACAATCCAGAAAATATTACAATTTCAAATAACAACCTGATTTTAAAATTACAATTTTTGCTCAAAATTCTGCCATGCCATCACAGACAAAAAAGGTAATTGTGAATTTTTGTCTCATAATTCTGACAACTTTTTGTGCAATTCTGAGTTAATATATCACTTTTTTTTTTTTTTTTGGTAAGTTTCTGAGAATTTTGAAATCTAAACCTATTTCACAATTCTGTTTTTTTTCTGCCGCAGAATAAAAATGAATGATAATTGTGACTTTTTATCTCAGAATTCTGACAATTCTGAGAGTTCAGAAGAACATTGATAGATTTATGTGTCACAATTCTGACTTTTGTTTTTTTGCTATTTTCCGATCATTTTGAAATCTACATTTTTTCTGACTTTTTAAAATTTATCTTTGCTATTTTCTAAGAAATTTTCATTTCACTTTTTGTGCAATTCTGAGTTTATATAATTACAATTCTGACTTTTTTTTTGCTATTTTCTCATAATTTTGAAATCTAAACTTTTTTTCTGACTTTTTTTTTGCTATTTTCTGAGAATTTTGAAATCTAAACTTTTTTCTGACTTTATTTACGTTTTTTTTTTTGCCATTTTCTGATAAGTTTGAAATCTAAACTTTTTTTCTGACTTTTTATTTATTGTTTTTTTTTCTATTTTCTGAGAATTTTTAATTAAAATAGCTTTTTCCTGACTTATTTTTTTTGCCATTTTCTGATAATTTTGAAATATACACTTTTTGTTTGTTTTTTTTTTTTGCCGTTTTCCGACAATTTTTGAAACTTTTCTGACTTTATTTTTTTTTCTATTTTCTGAGAATTTTTAAATATAAAAGTTTTTATTATTATTATTATTATTTTGCTATTTTCTGAGAATTTTGAAATCTTTTCAGAATTTTTTATTTTTTTTTGCCACAGAATAAAAATGAAACGTAATTGCGACTTTTATCCCAATTTTTTTTCTTGCTATTCTTATTTTTTTTTAAAAAAGCAGAATTTTGAGAAAAAAAAGTCAGAATGTTAACATGCAAATGTCATTTAAATCTAGCCATTCTTTTTTTATGCCACAAAATACAAAAATAAAAAGTAACAGTTTTTTTTCAGTTGCACTAACAGCTGTGAGATATAAACTCATAATTGAGGAAAAAAAGTCAGAATTCTGTGTTTATATCTTGCAAAACTTTTTTCCAGAAAAATTCAGAATCGCAAAAAAACAACAACAGTCTGCACTGAGAGATAAAAAGTCACAATTACCTGTTTTTATTTTGTGGCAAAAACGGGAAATACGACCGTACATCTAGTGTTCATGGCTTGTTCAGATCAAATCAAGTAACTGATAACCTGACTTTGCAAACATCAATGATGAGAACAAGAAAGCAGAGGGTGAAAAACAGACAGATGTCGAAGTCAAAGATAGAAACGCATGTAGCATATCACCATGGAAACATTGTGAACCAGTGTCTCTTTCCATCATTTTGGTTCACGTCATTATCTTAAAAGCATTTTTTTTTTTTTTTTGGCATCGCTTGTGACGAGCAGCTCTAGAGACCAAACATTCATCACAATAATTCCCCAAAAACATTCCCACAACTGCAAGAGAAATCACTGTCATTGCAGCAGGGAAAGGCCTTCGACAACACAATTTTACCAATCAACGCAGAAACCCGACGTGTTCCATTAAATGTTGTGATTAGAGTTTTGTGCGTTGATGTCAGTCCAGCTCTACTGGAACTAAAGAAATAAAAAACAAGACATGCACACTTTCTACTGCTCAAATGGATTGGATTTCAGACCAAATTAGCTCGAGTAAAAAAAACAACTCTCGCTTTTAGTGATTTTCATAGCTAACAAGACAATACAGTTGAAAATGAAAGAACACAGTCCATAATGCAATATTCATAAAGTGGAAAATTCTCTTCAAATATTTAATATCTAGCCATTCACATCAAGTTCTAACACCACTAAGCTAAGAAATTCTTGGAATCGAGCTTTGAATACTGCTAACGCCAACCTGGATCACATCTATCAACGTTCTTCTCAACACAGTAAAACAAACCCAGAGAATCTTCTGTACACTCTTACAAATAAAGGAGCTTTAAAAGGTTCTTCACAGCGATGCCATAGAAGAACCATTCAGTCGAAGGTTCTTTATAGAACCATTTCTTACCTTTTTATAATCTGAAGAACCTTCTTTCGCCACAAAGAACCTTTTATGAAACAGAAAGGTTCTTCAGATGTTTAAGGTTCTTTATGGAACCATTTAGACAAAAAAAAGGTTCTTCTATGGCATCGGGAAGCACCTTTATTTTTACAGAATGTTCTGGCAACGTTATGAACAAATGTAACGTTAATGGAATCTTCGTTGAAGTTATCAGGTCTTTAGCAAAGTCTAATCTAATGTTATTACAAATACGTTATTTATACATCAAGCAGTTGCCATAATCAAGGTTCGTACAGATACTGTAAAATTAAATTCCTTTCAAGGTCTTTTCAAGCAGTACTTCTTGATTTTCAAGGAGCTCAAAGAAAGATCTCACTAATCGAACAAAGTCTTCTGTTTCAAATTCTAAAAAAAGTGAAATAGATCAATAATGTGAAATGTAAAATGTAGGCTCACTAATAAAAAAAATATTAAGTTTGTATGTGTGTATACTTTTTTCGTAGATTTGTTTTTATAACTGTGCTGCTTTAAAGGTTTGACATTTTCTACTGTTTAAAAAACAACAGAAAAGATTCGTAAAATTGCACTGAAGTTCTGATCTGAATCAAATGATTCACGATTCGCGCTCCAAAGTTCTGATCTAAAGATTCATTATCCACATTCTGAAGAACCATTTCATTTGAGATCAGGATTTGGAGCGCATATCGCGAATCATTTGATTTGAATCATTTAATTGGGGAACTGATTCTCAAACCCGTTCAGATCTAAATCAGATGATTCACGATACACGCTCTGAAGAGCCATATTTCAGACCAAGACTCAGAGCACGTTTCATGAATCATTTGATTCAGATCAGGACTTCAAATCGTGTATCGCAAATCATTTGATTTAAATCATTTAATTCACTAAATGATTCGCAAACTTGTTTGGATCTAAATCAAATTATTCGCAATACGCAAGTTGAAGTTCTGATCTGAATCAAATGATTTGCGATCCACGCTCTAAAGAACCATTTAATTCTAAAGAACTATTTAATTTTAGATCAGGACTCAGAGTGCGTATTGCGAATCATTAAACTTAGATTGGAACTTCGCGTATCCCGAATAATCTGAATCGTTCAATTCACTAAATGATTCACGAACCCCTTCCGATCTAAATCAAATGATTTGCAATGCGCAATTTAAAGTCCTGATCTGAATCAAATGATTCGTAATCCACACTGAAGAACCGTATCATTTGAGATCAGGACTCGGAGCCCATATCACGAATCTTCTGATTTGATTTATTCAATTCGCGAAATGATTCATGAACCCCTTCCAATCTAAATCAAATGATTCGCGATACGCAATTTAAAGTCCCGATCTGAATCGAATGATGCGCGATCCACGCAATGAAGAACCATATCATTTGAGATCAGGATTTGGAGCGCATATCGCGAATCATTTGATTTGAATCATTTAATTGGGGAACTGATTCTCAAACCCGTTCAGATCTAAATCAGATGATTCACGATACACGCTCTGAAGAGCCATATTTCAGACCAAGACTCAGAGCACGTTTCATGAATCATTTGATTCAGATCAGGACTTCAAATCGTGTATCGCAAATCATTTGATTTCAATCATTTAATTCACTAAATGATTCGCAAACTTGTTCGGACCTAAATCAATTGATTTGCGATCCACGCTCTAAAGAACCATTGCACTTTAGATCAGGACTCAGAGTGCGCATTGCGAATCATTTGACTTAGATTGGAACTTCGCGTATTGTGAATCATTTGATTTGAATCATTCAATTCACTAAATGATTCATGAACCCCTTCCGATCTAAATCAAATGATTCATGATACGCAATTTAAAGTCCTGATCTGAATCAAATGATTCATGATTTACGCACTGAAGAACCATATCATTTGAGATCAGGACTCTGAGCGCGTATCGTGAATCTGATTTGAATCATTTGATTCACAAAATGATTCATGAACCCCTTCCAATCTACATCAAATGATTCGTGATAAGCGATCTGACTGGAGTGCTTTAAAAGAGCGAATCATTATATGACACAATGGTTTAACTGATTCAGAGTTTTTTAAATCATTACAAGTGATGCTGAAATTTGAAAATGAATGGCTCTTTTAATTTGATCTGGTTTTTGCTAGTGAATCACTTGATATGAATGATTGAGTCATGAGTTTGAATCAATCAGAGCGGTTCACTTATTTCTGAGATACATTGTCTTTCAATAATTCAAGCACTTTTCAAGTACCTCTTCAGCAATATTAATATTTTCAAGGGTTTTCCAGGCCTTAAATTCCAAAAAGTCAAATTCAAGTACTTAATTTCCCAACACATTTTTTTTAAAAAACTGGATGTTTTGAATATTCTGACAAGATTTAGAGATAATGTTTTCATAACTTTTGTGAATTTAAACAAATCTATCAGTGTTGCCAAGTCTGCGGTTTTCCAGCTAAATTGAGCTACTGTTGTCATGACCTCAATAACGTAATATTTAGCTTCTGGAATGCTTATTTTACCAGGGAAACCCCTCTATCAACACATGCATTTTAACTCTGGAACGTGATTTTTAACAGGGACCTCCTCACAATGCGATTTGGCTACTTTTGGGCTCGCTTTGAGTAGCAATTGGGCAGGTTTTTTTCCAAAAACCTGGCAACCCTGAAACCCATTGAATCTTCCTTAGATTACACAGAATTGTCAAAAATTAAAAGGTCTCATTTATCATTTTAAGAATAATCACTTTCAGTTGCATTTATGGAAAATAATTCATATTGCAATAATGACATTTGGCACATATGCGATCCTTGTATTTATTTTACTAATATTTTGGCAGCCGTTTGAGCACAATTAAATAGAACTCTGTCAAAAACAACAACAAAAAAAGCTTTCTTATCTCTCATTTAGCGTATTACTATTGTTTATTAACGAAAACACATATAATCATTTTCAGTCGGATTTATGCAAAAGAATCCATTTCATAATAATGTAATTTAACACGAATAGCAATCTGATGCATTCATTTATTTTTCTGACAAATATTTTTGCAGCTGTTTGAACAAACCCATTGAATCACACAGAATTCAGTCAAAAAACTTAGTTTTCATATTTCTCATTTTGAGAATAATCACATAGTAAATAATAATAGTAATACATATATATATATAAAAAAAGCTAAATTTGGCACAAACAATCATATATTAAATTTTTGTTCAAAAAGCTGCAATATTAGTCAAGTAAAATAAAGCAGAATTTTATAAAAAAAAAAAAGCGCTCATATTTCTCATTTACAGTTTTCATTATTGTTCAATAATAAAATCACATCAGTTGCATTATATGAAAGAATCAATGTTGAAATTGTGAAATTTGTCTAATAACATTCATTTGTTTCGGTAAATATTAAAGTAAAGTTTTCATATTTCTCATTTTGAGAATGATCACTTGCATTTATACAAAAGAATTGTGTCGAAATAGGAAAGTCTGGGCGCAAACAACCATGCGTTAAATTTTTGTTCAAAAAGCTGCAATAATATTAGTCAAGTAAAATAAAGCAGAATTCTATAAATAAAACAAAAAGCTCCCATATTTCTCATTTACAGTTTTCAATATTGTTCAGTAATAAAAACACATGTAATAACTTCTCAGTTATTATATGAAACAGCGAAAATACTTTATTAGGCAATTAATGAAGTAGAGTTCTGTCAAAAATGAAAAGCTGTCATATTTCTTACTTTGACTTTTCACTGTTGGTCATTAAAGGAGAAGTTCACTTCCAAAACAACAATTCACAAATAATATACTCACCCCCTTGTCATCCAAGATGTTCATGTCTTTCTGTCTTCAGTCGTAAAGAAATTATGGTTTTTGAGGAAAACATTTCAGGATTTTTCTCCATATAATGGACTTCATTGGTGCCCTGATTTTGAACTTCCAAAATGTAGTTTAAATGCAGCTTCAAAGGCTCTAAACGATCCCAGACGAGGAAGAAGGTTCTTATCTAGTGAAACTATCCGTAATTTTTTTTTTTGAAAAATAAAAATTTGTATACTTTTTAAGCACAAAAGCTGGTGTAGCACAAGCTCTGGCATGTGCGTCCACGGGCCGTTCTTGAACGATTTGTTCATTTTGAACGAATCTTTAATGTGACTCAGAAGAACGAGTCGTCTCGGGGAGTGATTCATTCAGTTGCGCATGCGCAACATCCTATTAGGTTCTGTACTGGAATTAGTTCACCTGTTTGGAGTTGTTCGTTCATCTTATGGGGCTGTCACGTGATGCTGATTTTGCTAAAATGAATGAAATGACTCAAAAAAAGATTCGTTCATTTTGCTGAACGAGACTCAAAGGTCCGAGTTGGTAAAATGATCCGAACTTCCTATTACTACTACGAATCACGTCTAAGTTCATCGTCTGTGTACTCCGGCTCAAAAAGGAAGAGTATGGCGAAAAACTCCATCTTATTTTCTCCTACAACTTCAGAATCGTCCGACATCGTTGAACATTTGTTTGTAAACAGCGTTTGACTTACTTGCACTTTCTTAGTCTTTGCGCGTTCGCTTTGTAAACACTGGGTCTGTAGTTCTGCATGACCTTTTGACCTGATTCAATAGTACGTGAACGCGCATCCCAGAACCTGTGCTACACCAGCTTTTGTGCTTAAAGATAAGACTCTTCTTCCTCATCTGGGATCGTTTAGAGCCTTTAAAGCCGTATTTAAACTACATTTTGGAAGTTCAAAATCAGGGCACCAATGAAGTCCATTATATGGAGAAAAATCCTGAAATGTTTTCCTCAAAAACCATAATTTCTTTATGACTGAAGACAGAAAGACATGAACATCTTGGATGACAAGGGGGGAGTACATTGTTCATGAATTGTTGTTCTGGAAGTGGACTTCTCCTTTAATGAAAACAAACATAATCCATGTCTTAAAATATTAATTTGTCACGAATCTTACACATTCGTTTATTTTTTGACCATTATTTTTGCAGCTGTTTGAACAAACCCATGGAATCATCACACAGAATTCTGTCAAAAACTTGAAGTTTTCATTTTTCTCATTTTCAGAATAATCACTTTCAGTTGCATCTGTACGAAAGAATCATAGTAAATAATAATAGTAAAAAAAAAAAATAGTAAAAATAGTAAACTTTGGCACAAACAATCATATATTAAATTCTTGCTCAAAAAACTGCAGTAATATTAGTCAAGTAAAATAAAGCGGAATACTATTATAAACAAACAAACAAAAAAGCTCTCATATTTCTCATTTACAGTTTTCAATATTGTTCAATAATAAAAACACATGTAATCACATCAGTTGCATTATATGAAAGAGCGAAAATTGTTTAATAACATTCATTTGTTTGGTAAATAATAAAGTAGAGTTCTGTCCAAAATGGAAAGCTGTCATATTTATGATTTTGACTTTTCATTGTTGGTCATTAATGAAAACAAACAAAATCCATGTCGTAATATATTAATTTGGTGTGAATCTGGTACGTTCATTTATTTTTTGACCATTATTTTACTATATTTACATATATTTATTTATTATATTTATATTGACATTTATTTCCTATATTTCTATTGATATAGTCACCACTAGTAAACTACAACTAAATATATTTTAAAAACTTTAATTTTCTGTAAAGCTGCTTTGCAACGATTTGTATTGTGAAAAGTGCTATAGAGATAAACTTGAATATAGAAATAAAATTCAATTGAACTAAATTATTTTTGCAGCTGTTTGAACACGTTGAACAAACTCATTGAATCACCCTTGGATCACACAGAATTCTGTCCAAAAAACTAATATTTCTCCTTTTTAGAAAAATCGTACGAAAGAATCGTGTCGAAATATTCAAATCTGGCACAAACAATCATCCACTAAATTGTTCAAAAAGCTGCAAAAATATTAATCAAATAAAATAAAGCGGAATTCTATAAAAAAAAACAAAGCGCTCATATTTCTCATTTACAGTTTTCAATATTGTTCAATAATAAAAACACATGTAATCACATCAGTTGCATTAAATGAAAGAGTGAAAATTGTTTAATAACATTCATTTGTTTGGTAAATAATAAAGTAGAGTTCTGTCCAAAATGGAAAACTGTCATATTTATGATTTTGACTTTTCATTGTTGGTCATTAATGAAAACAAACATAATCATGTCGTAATATATTAATTTGGCACGAATCTGGCACATTCATTTCTTTTTTGACCATTATTTTTGCAGCTGTTTGAACACGTTGAACAAACCCATTGAATCATTTGATCACACAGAATTCTGCCAAAAAATTAGTCATATTTCTCATTTTGAGAATAATCACTTTCAGTTGCATTTATACGACAGAATCATAGTAAATAGTAATAGTAAAAAAAAAAAATTAAAATACTAAAATTTGCCACAAACAATCATTCATTAAATTCTTGTTCAAAAAGCTGCAATAATATTAGTCCAGTAAAATAAAGCGGAAATACTATTATAAACAAACAAACAAAAAAAGCGCTCATATTTCTCATTTACAGTTTTCAATAGCGTTTAATAAAAACACATGTAATCACATCAGTTGCATTATATGAAAGAGCGAAAATTGTTTAATAACATTCATTTGTTTGGTAAATAATAAAGTAGAGTTCTGTCCAAAATGGAAAGCTGTCATATTTATGATTTTGACTTTTCATTGTTGGTCATTAATGAAAACAAACAAAATCCATGTCGTAATATATTAATTTGGTGTGAATCTGGTACGTTCATTTATTTTTTGACCATTATTTTACTATATTTACATATATTTATTTATTATATTTATATTAACATTTATTTCCTATATTTCTATTGATATAGTCACCACTAGTAAACTACAACTAAATATATTTTAAAAACTTTAATTTTCTGTAAAGCTGCTTTGCAACGATTTGTATTGTGAAAAGTGCTATAGAAATAAACTTGAATATAGAAATAAACTTGAATTGAACTGAATTATTTTTGCAGCTGTTTGAACACGTTGAACAAACTCATTGAATCACCCTTGGATCACACAGAATTCTGTCCAAAAAACTAATATTTCTCCTTTTTAGAAAAATCGTACGAAAGAATCGTGTCGAAATAGTCAAATCTGGCACAAACAATCATCCACTAAATTGTTCAAAAAGCTGCAAAAATATTAATCAAATAAAATAAAGCGGAATTCTATAAAAAAAACAAAGCTCTCATATTTCTCATTTACAGTTTTCAATATTGTTCAATAATAAAAACACATGTAATCACATCAGTTGCATTATATGAAAGAGCGAAAATGGTTTAATAACATCAATTTGTTTGGTAAATAATAAAGTAGAGTTCTGTCCAAAATGGAAAGCTGTCATATTTATGATTTTGACTTTTCATTGTTGGTCATTAATGAAAACAAACATAATCATGTCGTAATATATTAATTTGGCGTGAATCTGGCACATTGGTTTATTTTTTGACCATTATTTTTGCAGCTGTTTGAACACGTTAAAACAAACCCATAGATCACGCAGAATTCTGTCAAATATGAACAGTCTCTTATTTTTCATTTTGAGAATAATCACTTTCAGTTGCATTTATTTTCATTACGGTCCGTGTGAAAACACACTCGGCCTCTTTCACACAATCTCTTTGTGTCGCAACAGTGAAATTTAGTACAAATATCAATTCATTTGTCCGGTGATTATTTTTGCAGCTGTTTGGGCAGCGGATGATAATTAATGCTGGTTTTGATGGTCACCGTCAGGAAGTCGGCTTTATTTGCCGCACCATTTACAGAGAAACCACTCAAGCGAGGAAAGCGGGAGGTTTCTGTGTTAAGATTAGAAGCGTCCAGGACGTATCAGCCCGAGTCCCTCTCAAACTGGCCGTGGGCTGCTTGTTCCTGCTCAGACGAGATACAAAACACTCCACCGGCTCCAACAACATGTTTACCAGAACACGAGCGAACGCGCACGCGAGTCCGATCCCAAGCACGTGACCTCGAACGGCCCCTGCCGTGATGTCGCATCAACGCGGCGCTCGCTCTCGCTCAACTTCACGCTCATCCCTATCTGTTTTCCAAGAAATCAAACCTAGCCACTTCAGACGCTCTGATTAGCTGAAGCAAGGCATGACCTTTTACATTTTAGGGATCAAAGGTTTTGAAAACTCCAGGAAAACACTTTCCTGTCAGGACCTACATGGGTGTCTCTGGAAAGTCTTGAAAGTCCTTTAAATGATAGAACATTAATAATGACCAGTGAACTTTGAAAAAAGGAAATGTTTGAGAACTTTGGCAGAATGTTAGTATGGAATTCTGAGAACATTCCGGTTAAGTTGGGCTTAAACTGTCGCTTTTATAATTAAGCTGGACAATCCAAAACATATTCAAATTTCAAATAACAACCAGATTTTAGGATTAAAATTTCGCTGAAAATTTGCTCGTGTATGGAGGCGGCTTCTGCCGTTGCATAAAAAACAAAAGAGGTAATTATGGCGTTTTTTTTCATAATTCTGAGTACTAGTCAAGCAATTCTGAGTTTTGTAATTTTCCAAGAATTTTAGGAGTTTCCATTTTGCATTTTTTTCCTTTTTTTTTTGCCACAGAATTAAAAACAAATATAACTGACTATTTATCTTGTTTCTCTGTTTTTATTGCAAGTATGGAATTCTGAGAACATTCCGGTTAAGTTGGGCTTAAACTGTCGCTTTTATAATTAAGCTGGACAATCCAAAACATATTCAAATTTCAAATAACAACCAGATTTTAGGATTAAAATTTCGCTGAAAATTTGCTCGTGTATGGAGGCGGCTTCTGCCGTTGCATAAAAAACAAAAGAGGTAATTATGGCGTTTTTTTTCATAATTCTGAGTACTAGTCAAGCAATTCTGAGTTTTGTAATTTTCCAAGAATTTTAGGAGTTTCCATTTTGCATTTTTTTCCTTTTTTTTTTGCCACAGAATTAAAAACAAATATAACTGACTATTTATCTTGTTTCTCTGTTTTTATTGCAATTTTTTTTTTGTTAACTGTTGTTGTTTTTTTCTGGGAACAGTAATGTAAAACAAAAATTTGTGCAAAAAAATGTGCAAATTTAGAACCCACCATAACCCATCCTACCCCTAGTAGACTTTAAAAAAAAGCATAAAAATAATAATAATAATAAAATAAATAAAAAAATAAATTACAATAAAATATTACAAAGATATTCAAAAAGATGACCAAAAAAAAAGTCAGAATTCTGAGATTTTAACACACAACTGTTATGAAATCCATGGAAGCTGTTTCTGCCATTGCATGAAAAACAAAAGAGGTAATTATGGCTTTTTATTTTAGAATTCTGACTACTTTTCGTGCAATTCCGAGTTTATATCTTGCAATTATTTATTTTGCAATTTTCAGAGAATTGTGAAAACTACTTTTTTTTTTTTCATTGTGCAATTTTGTGTTTTTTGTTTTGTTTTACCACGGAATAAAAAAAAATTAAATGTAACTGACTTATGTTGATTCTCTGTTTTTTCTTGCAACTCTTTTTCTTTTCTTTTCTTTTTTTTTCTGTGAACAGTAATAAAAAACAAAAAGCCACTGTGCAAATTTAGAACCCAACCCATCCCTGGTAGAATTAAAAATAAAATAAAATAAAATAAATAAAATGTAGACCTTTAAAATAAATAAATTATAGATAAATAAATAATAAATTATTTTTCTACAAAGATTTTAGAAAAGATGACAACATTAAAAGCTGATGTTTTTCTTGCAATTCCAATAAAAAAGTCAGAATTGTGAAACAAACCTATAATTTTGAGAAAAAGTCAGAATTATGAGATTTTAATACACAATTGTGATGGAATCTGCAGAAGCCGTTTCTGCCATTGCATAAAAGACAAAAGAGGTAATTATGGCTTTTTATTTCAGAATTGTGAAATCAAATTTTTTTTCCCCACAATTCTGAGGGGTTTTTTTTTTCTTTCAATTTTTTTTCTTTTCTTTTTAATGTAACTGACTTTTTAATCTTGTTTTTAATGTTTTTTTGTTTTCTGGGAACAGTAATATAAAACAAAAAGCAACTGTGCAAATTTATAACCCACCCCTGGTAGACTTAAATAAATAAATAAATACAACGTAGACCTTAAAAAAAATAAATAAATAAATAAAATAATAATAATAAAAATAATAATAATAATAATTGATAAATAACAATAAAATACTTTTTTTGCAAAGATTTTTAAAAAGATGACAACATTACAAAGCACAATTATTTATTTTGCAATTTTCAGAGAATTGGAAAATCTACATTTTTTTTTCACATTTCTGAGTTATTGTATTTGTTTTTTTATTGTTTTATTGTGTTATTGTGTTTTTGTTTTTTTATTGTTTTATTGTGTAAAATAAAATAAAATAAAATAAAATAAATACAATGTAGACCTTTAAAATAAATAAATAATAGATAAATAAATAATAAATTATTTTTTTTTTACAAAGATTTTAGAAAAGATGACAACATTAAAAGCTGATGTTTTTCTTGCAATTCCAATAAAAAAGTCCGAATTGTGAAACAAACCTAGAATTTTGAGAAAAAGTCTGAATTATAAGATGGTAACAATCTAGCGAATCTTTTTTCCCGCTACAGAATAAAAAAATAAAGTAATTGCGTTTTTTTCTCTGATCGACTAAAGCGAGTCGTGAACCTTCAAATTTCGGGCATCAAAGACGGGGTTTTTACAGCACTTTGAAAATGACATCACAGCGGTGGAAAAGTCAAGGAAAGCCCTTTGCATTAAGGACAAATCACCGTCAGGACCTACATGGGAGTCTCTGGTCTCAGTTTAGCGAGAAAGTCCAAAATAATCATATCAGCTCTATTTGCGTTCTAGAGAACTGTACTCCGGTTAGTCGTTTCCAGATAACCTGAGAGAGGTCAAACGAGGCCATGTGTTCGCTCTTCCTGTTTTCTACTAGGTAAAATCACATCTTATCAGTCAGTAATCTCAGCTTTTCTTTGGCAAACAAGCTCCTCGCTCTATCACAAGCAATCAATACGCAATCCGGAGGAAATCACTTCTGCCGCGATTAAGTAATCGGGCCCCGGAGCAAAGTTCGCTTAAATATTAAATTTAGGAGCAGCTCATTAACATATCAGTATATCAGGCATTTGTTTCCACCGTAACCCGTGGCTATGAAACGATACGAGGGACAAAATTCATTCCTCTGGAAAAAAGAAACAAAACAAAAACACACACATATATGAACCTTTCCTTTATTTCTACGTGGGAAGAAAATTTTGCCTCACTTCTTCAGATGTTTTTAATATTAGTAAATGTGTTCGTGTACAAAAATACACATATTAGACCAAATCAACTAAGTGTTTTAGGTTTTGGGTAATACACATGTTTTACTTGTGCAATTTTTTATTGCCTAATAATAAAGAAAAAAATATGTATTTAAACACACACAAACACACACTTAAACAATACCAAAAGTACTATTTTCAGTGCACTGATAATAATAATAATAATAATAATAATCATAATAATAATATACTGTAATAAATTAGGTAAACGTTTATTTTTTGCAAAAATATTATAATTATTTGATTACATTTATCTATTAGTTTTAAATTCTTAAGTTATTTACACAAAAGTTCCAGTTAATTTTTTTTCCAATTGCAATTTTTAAATGGACTAATAATAATAATAATAATTATTATTATTATTATTCTTATTTTAATAAATAATAACAATAATATGATGCATATCATCATTTTATTGTTTTCTTGATTATTATAAATGATGTATTTATTTATAGAAATTAATACACATTTATAAGCTAATTAATTTTCACTATTATTTTTCAATGAACGTATATATGCAGTGTTTTTAAAATATATAATTTTCAATGCACTGACAATAATAATAATAAATAATAACAATATTATTATATGTATTAGCATGTTTATAACTGTTGATTATTATAAATTATGTATTTATTTGTTAGAAATTACTACACATTTATAAGCTCAATATTTTCCACAATTATTTTTCAACTTTTACACATAGCATGTGATTTTTGGTAATAAATTAGCCAAACATGCTTAATTGTCCTGGAAATATAATAATTATTTGATTACATTTTTAAATTAATTTAAATTCTACTTAAAAGTTATTCATATTAATGTTTCAGTTTTTTTCTGATTCAGTTTTTAATGCACTAATAATAATAATAATAATAATGATAATAATACTACTAAGTAATATTTGTATAAATAATATAATAAATATTACAAAAATTATTATTATTGCATATCAATTATAAAAAAAATGAATACACATCTATAAGCTCTTTAATTTCCTAAGTGATTTTTCAATTAACTTTTTAAAATATATATTATATTTTATTTTTATATTATATATTATATTCTTTAATGCACTGACAATAATAATAATAATAATAATAATAATATTTAATGTAATGTTTTTAGGCTTTACTGTACTAAATTAGAGAACGGTGTTTGATAAATATATTATAAATATTACAATATAATAATTTCTGATTTCAGACCCAAAGGTGAACGAACACGCATGCACACGCTCCCATCCAGTCATTTGAGGTCATTTAGAGAGTTTAGACACTGAATCACGAGCTCATGTTACACGGACCCTCGCCGGTGAATACAGTAAATGATGTCTGAAACGGAGGAATTCCTGACACTTCCTGACCGATGATTTAACGCGGTATAACGCGAGCCGAGATTCGCCGCGGAGCCTCTGTTGTCTTTCCAGCTCTGCGGCCAAGACAAACATCTGCTTGTGTTTAACAGAGGCCACAGTCGGAGGCTATAAACTGACACGGAGCTGTCAGAGACGCGATCTGTCCGTCCCGCTGCAGAAAAAAAAACAACTCCACGGCTCATTATTCAGCATCTGTGTGACACTTTTAGACGTGTGTGTGGTGTTTTCAAAGATTGAAATACAAACACCAATTAGCCACGAAGAATACTTCATTCAATAGGGATCCGTCCCAATACCTAATGAGTCGCCTACATAAGCAGTCTGTGAACCCTGAAAACTAAAACCTGTGACCGTTTCCACAAAAGTTTTCTAAGCCAATAATCATAAATGTTTGTTGAGCAGCAAGTCAGCACATTAGAATGATTCCTGAAGGATCATGTGACACTGAAGACTGGAGTAATGATGCTGAAAATTCAGCTGCGCATCACAGAAATAAATTACAGTTTAACACATATTCACATAGAAAACAGCTGTTTGAAATGACAAAACTATTTCACAAATTTTACTCTATTTTTGATAAGCAGAAGGCGGCAGAACAAGACAAAAAAAGCTTGTCAAAATAAACTTTAATGTTGACTTGAGAAAGCCTGACCAGAAAGTTTAAAAAAAAAGGTTTTAACACATTTGAAAAGATATTAAGTTTTACATGGACAGACAGACAGCATATTGTTAGCATTTTACTAGCATGATTAGCATGTTACTAGCATGTTGCTAGCATGATTCTAACATGATTAGCATGTTACTAGCATGATTAACATATTAACATGTCGTTAACATGATTGTCATGATTAGAAAGCTACTAGCATGTTGCTAGCATGATTAGCATGTTACTAGCATGATTAACATATTAACATGTCGTTAACATGATTGTCATGATTAGAAAGCTACTAGCATGTTGCTAGCATGATTAGCATGTTACTAGCATATTTACCATATTATTAACATGATTTTGTCATAATTAGAAAGCTACTAGCATGTTGCTAGCATGATTAGCATGTTAATAACATGTTGCTAGCATGTTTCTAGCATGATTAACAAGTTACTAGCATGTTGCTAGCATGATTCTAACATGATTAGCATGTTACTAGCATGATTAACATATTAACATGCTGTTAACATGATTGTCATGATTAGAAAGCTACTAGCATGTTGCTAGCATGATTAGCATGTTACTAGCATGATTACCATATTATTAACATGATTTTGTCATAATTAGAAAGTTACTAGCATGTTGCTAGCATGATTAGCATGTTACTAGCATATTTACCATATTATTAACATGATTTTGTCATAATTAGAAAGCTACTAGCATGTTGCTAGCATGATTAACATGTTACTAACATGTTGTTAGCATGTTTCTAGCATGATTAACAAGTTACTAGCATGTTGCTAGCATGATTCTAACATGATTAGCATGTTACTAGCATGATTGACATATTAACATGCTGTTAACATGATTGTCATGATTAGAAAGCTACTAGCATGTTGCTAGCATGATTAGCATGTTACTAGCATGTTGCTAACATGATTCTAAGATGATTAGCATATTAACATGTTGTTAACATGATTAGAAAGTTAGCAGCATGTTTCTAGCATGATTAACTAGTTACGACCATGTTGCTAACATGATTCTGACATGATTAGCATGTTACTAGCATGTTGCTAGCATGATTAACATATTACTAACATGCTATTAATATGATTTTATCAGGATTAATAAGCTACCAGCATGTCGCTAGCATGATGTTAACATGATTTGCAAGTTACTAGCATGCTGCTAGCATTTTTCTAGCATGATCAATGCGTTACTAGAATGTTGCTAACATGATTATCATGTTGCTAGCATGATGTTAACATGATTTGCAAGTTACATGTTGCTAACATTTGTCTAGCATGTTTAATGTTACTAGCACATTACTAACATGATTAGCATGTTTCTATCATGTTGTCAACATGATTTGCAAGTTACTAACATGATTCTAGCATAATTAGCATGTTACTAACACTTTTTAGCATGTTCCTAGCACAATTAGCCTGTTACTAGCAATTTGCTAACAACTCTAGCGTGATTAACGTGTTACTAGCATATTGCTAACATGATTTTATCATGATTAGCATGTTGCTAGCATGATGTCAACGTGATTTGAAAGTTGCATGTTGCTAACATTTTTCTAGTATGTTGCTGACATGATTTTATCATTATTAAAATGTTTCTAGCATGATTAGCATGTTAATATCATGTTGCTAACATGATTTGTAAGTTACTAACACATTGCTAACATGATTCTAGCATTATTAGTATGTTACTAACATTTTGTTAACATGTTTCTAACACGATTAGCATGTTACTAACGATTTGTTAACGATTCTAGCATGATTAACAAGTTACCAGCATGTTTCTAGCATGTTGTTAGCATGATTAACAAGTTAGTTTAAATGGTTTAGAAATACAGTACATAGAAGGGAAGCTTGATTGAGCCTCAAGGGATTCTGGGAGTTGTGACAGTTGTAGTTTGAATAGTTTTGGCTCATTTGAACATTCCGTCAATGTAAGTCTATGGGATTTTTCCCAGTTTTATTCGTTATTTTTAGGAAAACCGTAAGTCCGATCAGTTAGAAAAGACACAGCACACTCGGTCAGATCAGTCTGAAGATCTGGACTGAGTTTGGTTTTCTCAAGCCAAATGAATGATTATTAAATAACACCTTAAAATGCTGCCTCACCAGAGTCTGATGTTTTGAAAGTCAGTGGAGATGAAGGTTGTTACCTGTGTGTGGATGTGATGAGGTGACGGTTCGATTCGAGCTGAGCTGAGATGAGGGGCCACACACTGAGGAGAGCCCTGGATCAAAAGAGATTATGTAAATGCAATGCATAATTAATGCAGGGCCCTTCAGCGCCGACACGCTCACAACACAGACCTGCAGCGCGTCAGCGGGGACACGCTACAGCAACACCACCAGTGTCCGAACACATGCATGAGCAACGTATGATTGTAATGTTATAACAGTCAAAAAAGATTAATAATCTGTAATAGTGTCTTGAGTGTTTAATTATAATAAAGGTAGTTATATATCAAACATAAATAAACATCTGTAATTTACTGTATTGCTGTTGGTGTTTTGTTATCATTAACTAAAACAAAAAGTAAAAAAAGATAAATAATTTAAATGAAAAAATAAAAATAAACTAATAAATTTGTTACATCAAATAAAATAAATGCTAACATAAAAAAATAGAATTGCTGCTTTGAAAACTAATTTAAATTTGAGAATAAAATGACTAACTGGAAATAAAATAAAATAAATTCATAATAAATAAAAAATAAACTAAAAAATAAAAATAAATTAACCCTTAGTAGTAATATTTAAAATAAATAAATAAATAAATAAATAGAAATTACAAAAGCACATGAGAATACTAATATTTAAACTAAAATTAAAATAAAAGGATCTAATTTAATTGTATTGCTGTTGGTGTCATTTTGTAAAAGCAATTAGCCACTTGAGGCCATGATTTACACATGGTTATTATCATTAACTAAAACAAAAAGTAAAAATAAAAAATAAACAAATTTATTTTAATTTAAATGAACCAAAATAAAATTTAAAAATAATTTTTTTACATGATATAAAATAAATGCTAACATAAAAATAGAATTGCTGCTTTGATACTAATTTAAATACATTTTTGAAATGAAATTAGTACCTGGAATAAAAATGATTAACTAGAAATAAAATAAAATTACAAATTTATAATAAATAAAAAATAAAACTGGTATAAAAATAAATTAAACCTAAGTAGTAAGTATAAATGAAATTAAATAAATAAATAAAAATAATTTTGTTACTTCAAATAAAATGAATGTTAACATAGAAACTAGAATTGCTGCTTTGAAAATTAATTGAAATAGATTTTAAAACAAATTACCAACTGAAATAAAAATAACTAAAATTATATAAAATAAAATGATTAAATTCACAATAAACAAAAAATAAAACTGGTATAAAAATAAATTGAACCTAAATAGTAATGTTAAAAAATAAATAAATAAGCAAATTTAAAAATTACAAAAGCACTAATATTGTTAATATTTAAACTAAAATTAAAATAAAAGTATCTTATCTTAACATAGAAAACGGAATTGTTGCTTTAAAAAACTAAATGAATTACATTTTAAAACAAAAAATACTAACTGGAAAAAAAAATTAAATAAAATTACTAAAGTACAATTAAAATGAAAGTTTTTTTTATTGTATTGCTGTTGTTTTGCAGGGTTATTATAATTAACTTAAAAAATATATAAAAATAAAACAATTTTGTTAGTTCAAATAAAAATAATTAACTGAAATTAACTAAACAATTAAAACCTAAACTTATTTTATTTCAACATTTATTAATTAAAACTTACTATACTATACTATAGACATATGCCAAAAAACAAACAAAAAAGAAAACTAACAAAAATGGCAAACACACAACAATTATTAAAACTAACTAAACAAAAACAGAAAATATACAAATAAAATCACAAATTATTAACAAAAACTATAAAGATGATACTAAAATAACACTGGGTTAAAAGAATCATCTGCTCTCTGTCACGTAATTTTAGACTAATTTGATTTATTTCAAAGTCACATGATTTACTTGCATGAGGAACTGAAGCAATGATTCATGAGTCAGTGATTCTTCAGAAGCAGATCAGTTGATCAAGTCATTCAGAGTAGGTTTGTGAGTTAAACTGAAACTGATTTGACGTTTAGTCCACAGAGCTGTCGTACGACATGACAAACTGCTGTGGATCTTCATCTGTCAGTTCAGATATTACTCCACATCCGTTTGATTCTTGTTCATATTATTGTTTTATTTGACTCATTTTCATTTCAGTGTTTTCATTTCCATTTAGGACGGGATGGTAGAAGAAACTGGTCCGACAATTGATGTTTTACCCAGAAAATGTGTGAATTAGTGTCTCAAATGCCCCATTATTTGGCACAAACTCCCTTCAAAGTGTGCTCATATCAATTATGCAAACGAAGTTTCACGAAAACTGGACTTTGTGTTCAAGCTGAAATGAGTCAATATGAGTTACGGCCAAAAATTCACCGGCTCACATTTGCCAAACGAACTGATGAATTAAAATTCTGTGTGAATCTGACAAACGGCCTCGGCTGAGATTTTAAATAATTCAAAACGCTCTGAATGTTTTTATAGACACACATTTACAAACAGAGAAACAGTCTATTCTAGACAGAATTACTGCCGTTATCTAAAATGTGTTAAATTAAATAAGCTGGAATAAAATAAAATCTCAATTTAAAACACTAAAATTATTCACTGGAAATAACTGTAAACTAAAATGTAAAATGAAACGGAAATAAAAATAAATTAATGAATTAAATAAAAAAAAAGAATAAAAATGACACACATATTAAAAGAATTAAACAAGTTAAAATGAAAACTGAATATATATAGAAAAATACCAAAATAAATTAATCTGAAACAGAATAAAATTATATATATATATATATATATATATATATAAAGAAAAAGATGAAAGACTTATCTTTTAAAATAAAAATAGGAAAGTTGAAGCACTAAAAATACTAAAAAATAAAAAACTAAAACGGTGTAAAAAAAAAAAAAATTTCATCTTAAAATAAAAAAAATGGAGAAAATATAAAGGCAAAAACTATAATAATGTGTAGAAATAATTCTAAAATAACAGCTGAATTAATTTTATATGAATAGAATAAAAATTAAAAAATATGAAAGACTAAAATAATTTTTAAAAATCCTTTATCTAACTAAAATAAGTAATTTAAAGCACTACAAATAATAACTAAATAAATAAAAACTGAAATATAAATAAAAAACATAACATAAAACTAAGAATTAAACTAAAATAAAAATGAAAACTGAAAATATAAAAATGAAAGCAAATGAATATTCTTTTAATAGTAATAGTATATAAATAATTCTAAATAATTCTACGGCTCATTGAGTAGCATCTGGAAATAAATAAAAACAAAGTGATCTAAAACTAAAACTGAAATGTAAATAAAAAAACTGTATAGAAATATTAAAAAAAAAAACATAAGGTTAAAGACACAACAAAAGTGTTGTCTTAAATCAAAAAAAATTGAGAAAATTTAAAGGCAACAACTATAATAGTGTATAAATAATTCTGAAAAAAGCACTGAATTGAAATGATATAAGAACAGAAAAAAACTGAAATAAAAAATAGAAAGAGAAAGAGAGACTTTAAATATAATAGTTAAGTATATAAATAACACTAAATAGTATGTGACAGTTCAATGAGTTGCATTGGAAATACAAACTAAAACTGAACTAAAATTAAAACTGAAATGTAAATAAAAAATACTGTATAGAAATATTTAAAAGAACAAAAACTAATAATAAAAACATAATCATTGTCTTAAAATGTAAAAAATTGAGAAAATATAAAGCCAAAAACTATAATAGTGTAGAAATAATTCTAAAATAAACAGAATTGAAATTCTATAAGAATAATAAAACTAAAATAAAACAAACATTAGATTAAAGAATAAAAAACAAAAAAAAATTCTTTGGCAAACTAAATGACATTTAAAGCACTACAATTTAGAATTGTAAATAAATAAAAACTGAAATTGAAATAAAAATTAAACAAACAGTTGGTGTTTAAAAAGAAAAACTAATAAAATGACAAAAACACATAAAACTAAAGAGTTAAACTAAAATAAAAATGAAAGCAAATATTTTTTAATAGTATACAATGTTCAATAAGTTGCATCTGGAAATAAATAAAAACTAAAAAAAAAAAATTATAGTATACTGACAAATAGAAATCGATTATTGAACAATGGACATTTAAAAAAAAAAATTATCTTAATTTATTAACTTCAAGAATACCTTGTCCTGATAAATCACATTTTTATATTTTATTTTTTAAAATCTTATAATAATTTTATTGCTTATTATTTTATTTATTTTTGTATGTTTTGTTTTGGCCAGAAAATATAGTACAGACTGTAGCTGATGTGGTTTTAAAGATTTAAGAAAAACATCAACGTGCTTATAGATGTCATTGATTAATGGTATTTGCTGATTGGGATTGTTTTCTGGAAGAGAAAGCACGATTCAAAGCACATTGACGTGGCAGTGTTTGTGTGAAGCGAGAGCGTCTGCTAAACGACGAGTATAAGCGCAGGTCTTTTGAGCAGGATAATCCTGACTGGACCTTGATGACGGTTGCTACGCTACGCCGATCCTTCTCAGCGTCCGAACGCGGCGACAGCGAGACGTTCGTAAGGAACAAAACCGCGCCGGGAAAGAGCGGAGCGGCGAAACGCGCCTCGGACCCGCGGCGTGGTGTTGTGTGGATGTGCTGCTCTCCATTAATGAACCGTAGGCTGTGTCTCACTGCTAGTCGAACGGTAGTTGCGGGTAGGATTTCCGCCAATCTCTAAAGTTTGCTGCAGGCACTGGCTGTTTTTCCTATTCTCGGCTGTCCTTATGTGACCCAGCAGCTCGTGCCAAGTTCTTAGCAGGGTTTACTGGAGGTAACGGGGTTAGGAGCCAGCAGCATATTTCATCCGCGCTTTTTTACACTTTTCTCCTGTCTGTCAGATTGTTAAAAATGCATAACAAGGAAGTCTGAAGTATGCATATGTGATTAGGAAAAACGATAATAAAGTCACACTGAAAAAGAGACACAAGATGTGCCCTCGGGAACAAAAAAATCATGTGCGCGCCAAAAAAAAAAGTAAATTTCTACAATATTAACAAAGAAACGGCAAGCAACTTTTTTTTTTTTTAAATAGAAAACCTGAAACCTGAAATCCTTGTTTCATTTACAATTTCACAAAATAATTTTATTAGCGTACTGACAGATAGAAATCAGTTATTGAACAATAGACATTTCTAAAAAAGAAATCTTAATTTATTAACTTTAAGAATACACCTTGTCTTGATAAATGACGTTTTTATATTTCATTTTTTAAATCTTATTTTTGTTTATTACTTGTATTACTTGTATTGTTTGTTTTTTTTATTTTATTAATTTATTTATTGTTTTTTGTTTTGTTTTGGCCAGAAAATATTTTAAATTTAAATATAAATTTAAACTCAAATACCATTAATATATTTATATTCCACAATATTCCAATGTAATAATCATTTTATTGTTTTTTATTTATTTTTGTTTGTTTTGTTTTGGCCAGAAAATATTTTAAATTTAAATACAAATTTAAAATGAAATACAATCAATACATTATTATTCCACAATATTCCAATGTAATAATAATTTTATTGGGTTTTTTTCATTTATTTATTTTTTTGTTTGTTTAGTTTCATTTTAGCCAGAAAATATTTTAAATTTAAATGTAAAATTAAATACCATTAGTATATTAATATTCCACAACATTCCAAGGCAATAATAATATTGTTGTTTTTATTTTATAATATATATTTTTTTTATTTGTTTGTTTTGATTTAGCCAGAAAATATAATGACTAATGGTGTACCATATTAATGCTAACTAAATACCATTAATATGGTGCCAGGAAAGAGTTATGTTGTTATAATATAAATTATTAATCTCAGTTTGTGCAAATTTGACTAATATTATTTACTATACTTTATACTATACTATAATGAATTAATATTTATTAATATATTTTTATTTTTATTTTTATTTCTAATAATTTTGCAGTATTGTATGTAAACATAATGCAAATACAGTACTTTTTTATTAAAAATTCAATGTAAAAATTAATATAATTAATTATAATGTATAATATAATAGTAATATATTATAAAATATAATATAATAATAGTAATATAATTATCTTATTATATTACAATTACTCCACGATATTCCAAATTACATTTTACTATGAAGTTTTATTAGTTAACAAACAACTACAAATATATTTAAAGCATTTATTAATCTTAGTATTAATTTTAACATAAATGTATCAGTTTATTATTGAAATCAAAAGTTGTCATTTCCTATTTTGTGTATATTTCTTTTGCACTATTGTATGCAAAAACATCCATGACAAAAAACACTTTCAGTTGAAATGAAAAACCAATATCGCTCCCAGCTTGTGGTCTCGTTTTGCGCTCGCTGGCACGTCCGCATGGATCTCGACCTCGGTTTGTGCCGCCAGCACCAGAAGCAGGAGTTAAAATTAGGATGAGATGCAGCCGTACGAGCATCTTACGCAGCAGGGGTTCAGAAGTTCAGCAGCTTCAGCAACAGCAGGGTGAAATTCCCCCCTCGCCCGTCTCACGGCGAGCATTGCAAACCGTGTGTTTTCCTCTATTATCAGGCCTGAAATAGCACACTTGACCCCACGTTACGCTCGCGTCTCCCGGCCGAGCTCGGCGTTACCCAAAAGGATCACAAATCTACTCCACACATGCCTGTTTCTTGGAACCGCTGGCCTGCTTTCAATCTACAAATACCTGCTCTCCTAACGCGGCCCTGCCAATGCACATTCACGCTGATGTCCGTTCACTTCGCTTTCAAGATCTTCGAGATGTCTGAATGTCTCGAGAGTCCATGTCAAGGAAATTTTACGGTACGCCGTGTTTCCGTTGAAATAAAACATGGACTTCTCTTGGCAGGAGAGACTGTCCAACCGAATAACTGTGTTTGTGTTTGTTTTCAATGATTTTTCGAGGAATATGCCTGGATGACTTGAGTTACGTGACAGACGGATCTAGACGAGAGTTAAAAAAAGAAAGGAAAATAGCTTTAAGACTTGACGTCGTCTGCGGTCTACTTCTATATCAGATTTCAGTTTTTTTAAGCAGTATTGGTAGCTCTGACTTTGTGTTTTCATAACACTTCTGCTCAATTCACCAGCTTGAAGTACTGTTTTTTTTTTTTTTTATTTGCGTCTTAAAGTGAACATATAATCAAAACTGACTTGCATTTATGTGAGCGATTCATCATTGCATTGCATTCTAAATGAAAAACATCTGCTAACACTTTACAATAACATCCCATTTGTTCAATACTTTTAAGGTAAGAAAATAAAGGTGAATACGGTAATTAATAGAGCACATAAAAAAAAAAGTTTGTCAAGAGAAACTTTGACGTTGGCTTGAGAAAACCTCATCAGAACGTTTAAAAAAAGTTTTAAAAAGGTTTAAGAGATTTTAAACGTTTGACGCTTTTTAGTCTGAAACTGATTGAAGTTTAAAAGTAGTTTTAAAGCTTAAAGTTTGAATGTTTTGAAGGAAATACAGTCTGTCAGATACACAGACAGCATGTTGCTAGCATGATTCTAGAATGATTAACAAGTTACTAACATGCTGTTAACATGTTTCTAGCATGATTAACAAGTTACTAGCGTGTTTCTAGCATGTTGCTAACATGTTTCTAACATGATTAACATGTTGCTCGCATGTTTTTAACATGATTAGCAAGTCACCAGCATGTTTCTAGCATGATTAGCATGTTGCTAACACATTACTAATATGATTCTAACATTAACATGTTGTTAGCATGTTTCTAGTCTCGCGTAGCCAGACCTTCAGACTGACGGCTGAAGGTCTGGAATTCATAGCCGCTTTCTTTGGCCAAGGCCCGCCCATAAGGCCGTTTGACCGACATGTCAAACAACCAATCACAGTTCGTTTCGTTCAGCGTCACGTTTCGGGGCGTGAAAATGTCCCCACAACAACAGACCGGCGTGCAACAAGTCAGTCAGCATAGAAAATCAAAGAAGGAGAAGAAAACAAGCAGTAAGTCATTGATCTGTTCGTGCACGTATAACAACAATGGCGTCTGCATTACCACATCTGATCAAAACACCGAGTAAATCAGTAGGAAACGTATGCAGACTTTGTTCAAAATAATACTCTTCCCAAATCCCGTCGGCAAACAGGCTAAAATATCTCTTTTTGTCTCCACTAAGTGCCTCAAACAAAACTCCTGGACATCTCTTAAAGAGTCTATGCCGTGAACCTCGCATACTTTTGAGAATCCTACGTTTAGCTGATCTTGATAAATGCTCATTGTCACTCATGTAAACACGACAGTTTTTCTTCTGCAATCACACGTCTGCGCTTTGTTTCCCGGCGGACCGAAAATAAACGCGACACTCGCGTCCCCCCGAAATCTGATAAAATTCAACCAATCAGATGACGACTTCGACATTCCTGAAGTGTTTCCAGCTAAGTGTACCATATGCATCAGACGTTTAGCCAACGTTCCGTGGGCGTGACGTCTGAGGCTGAGACTAGCATGTTTCTAACATGATTAACATGTTATCAACATGTTTCTAGCATTATTAGCATGTTAGCTTTTTTTACCATGATTAACAAATTACTAACATTTTGCAAACAAGTTACTAGCATGATTAGCATTTTGTTGCCATGTTTCTAACATGACCAAGTTACTAACATGCTGTTAACTTGTTTCTAGCATGATTAGCATGTTGCTAACATGTTTCTAACATGAATAACATGTTAGCAAGTTTTTTGCATGATTAACATGTTTTTAGCATGATTAGCAAGTTACTAACATGCTGCTAATATGTTTCTAACATGATTAACATGTTATTAACGTTTCTAGCATGATTAGCAAGTTACTAGCATTTCACAAACATGTTTCTAACATTATTAACATGTTGTTAGCATGTTTCTAGCAGGATTAACAAGTTGCTAGCATGTTGCTAACATGTTACTAACATGCTGCTAACATGTTTCTAACATGATTAACATGTTAGCAAGTTTTTAGCATGATTAACATGTTTCTAACATGATTAGCAAGTTACTAACATGCTGCTGACATGTTTCTAATATGATTAACATGTTATTAACATTGTTTCTAGGATGATTAACAAGTTACTAGCATGTTTCTAACATGATTAACACGTTAGCAAGTTTTTAACATGATTAGCATGTTTCTAGCATGATTAGCAAGTTATTAACATGCTGCTGACATGTTTCTAATATGATTAACGTTATTTACATGTTTCTAGCATGATTAGCAAGTTACTAGCATTTCACAAACATGTTTCTAACATGATTAGCATGTTGCTAACATGTTTTTAACATGATTAGCAAGTTACTAGCATGTTTCTAGCATGACTAGCATGTTGCTAACACATTACTAACATGATTCTAACATTATTAACATGTTGTTAGCATGTTTCTAGCAGGATTAACAAGTTACTAGCATAACATGCTGCTAACATGTTTCTAACATGATTAACATGTTAGCATGTTTTTAGCATGATTAGCAAGTTATTAACATGCTGCTGACATGTTTCTAATATGATTAACATGTTATTAACATGTTTCTAGCATGATTAACAAGTTACTAGCATGTTGCTAGCATGTTTCTAACATGATTAACATGTTAGCAAGTTTTTAACATGATTAGCATGTTTCTAGCATGATTAGCAATTACTAACATGCTGCTGACATGTTTCTAATATGATTAACATGTTATTAACATGTTTCTAGCATAAATTAGCAATTTTCTAGCATTTCACAAACATGTTTCCAACATGATTAGCATGTTGCTAACGTGTTTTTAACATGATTACCAAGTTACTAACATGCTGCTAACATGTTTCTATCATGAGTAGCATGTTGCTAACATAGCATGATTAACACGTTGTTAGCATGGTTCTAGCATGATTAGAAAACTTTTAAAGATAAGCATTTTCTCGGTAAATTATCAATTGCAATAAAATAAACACTTAAATGATATAAAAAGCCAAATAGCCCAAAATCTCAAAAGTGACCAATTTATGGGGGAAAAAAGTGTTTTTGCCTATAATTTACCATCTTAACGCATTTATTAATCTTGGTTAGTTACTTCTAAACTAATTAATGTATCGTTAAAAAAAATTAAATGTTGCATTTTTTGATATCATGTAATGGACCTGAGCTAACATGAAATAAATATGAACAGTTGTATTTTATAACTAATTTAACTAACGTTAACACAGATTCATAAATACTATAACAAATGTTTTGTAAATTTAGGTTAGTAAATAGAATAACCAATGTAACTATGGGACCTTCTCGTAAAGTGCTGCCAACTATCTTTAATCAAAATACTAACTTAGTATTATTATAATAGTAACTCCACTTCTGAACAACTTTGTTTCTTGGATGTCGTCACAAATCATTTCATTCTAGTTAAACGTGCTGAAAATGTTTACTCACCCTCAGGTCATTCAAGATTAGGATGAGTTTGTTTCTTCATTAAATTTGTAGAAATGTGTCATTGCATCACTTGCTCACCAATGGAGTGAATGGGTGCCGTCAGAATGAGAGTCCAAACAGCTGATAAAAACATCACAATAATCCACAATTAATCCACACCACTCCAGTCCGTCAGTTAACATCTTGAGAAGACAAAATCCATCATTAAGACGTTTTAACACTAACTTATTTCATTATATCATAGTCTGTTGTGATTCCATGGTCACATAATATTTACAGCTCAGGTGATTGGCTATGAAAAGAGTAAATATAGTAGAATTATTTGACATCCATACAGATTCACCAAAATACAAAACAATGACTGTTTTCAAACAGGTTCCCTAAACACTTCACTATTTGCTGTTGGGATACTGAAGACAATTATGCACGCAGTGTTTAGCCAACTTTAGCCAAAGTTAGTGTGTTTTGACATTAATGGGCTCTGCAAAGTACCTCTTATGTTTTTTGAGATTTTCAGAAGTAGAGGCCCAGTTTTCCTGCAGGTTCAACTCTACCTAATTAAAAACAATTGATCTGAAAAACTGTGTCAAGCATTGTATTACACGGATTACAGGGAAGGGATTTTGTTTACAAGGTATGTAGTGTTTTCCCCTGTAAATAGGTTTCCGTGGAATAGGTAAAGTTAGGATTTAAGCTCATTAGCTTATAGGCAACACATTGATGCAAAGAACAGCACATACAATACATTCAGTAGGGATCGTGACATTTTGGCCAGAGCGGTTTGCATTCACATTGCACGTAAGCCTTGTTTATGCTCCTGATGATAGAACGGAGCATAAATAATTGATTTTGTGCATGCCTTGCTTTGCGCTTACATCTTTTGCATTAAACGTCACACTGAGTCCTTTGTGTGCATGACTGCATGGTCATTAAGTCATTGCAGACATTAAAGACTGCTGTCGTTGGCATTGCATGTGACATTGTTTCAAATCAATGCATTAAAAAGTACAAAAAAAAGTATAGAATGTTCTGTCTCTTTCTCTCTCAATTCCACTATTTTTGTCCATTAAGATGCATTTCTTGACACGGTGCATTAAAATGTTTAAGATACTTCATGTAAACTGCATTATGCATGCATGCCTCAAAAACTATCATTTTTCATTCAGACAAATCTTACATCTTTTTCTTTCAACTCATGCATCGCAGTATGCACGATGCATTAAAACACCAATGCACTCAATGTGTCATTTGTCAAATAATCTAATATAATAGTCATTTGCCATCTATTTCAGCACATCTACTCTATCTCTTTTGCAAGTTTCACTGTTTTTTTTTTTATTAAGAAGCACTTTTACATTATGCACTATGGCTACTAATGCATTAAAAATCGCACTTGTCTTGTCAAATCATCTAACATCTCGGCTTCTTTCTCTCAACTTCTTTGCAAGTTCATAAAGAAGCTCTTCTCGACAAAATGCATTAAAAAAAATGCAACAGCCATTTGTCAAATAATCCACTATCAATGCATTTTCAATAAGCAGCATGTTTACCAGTGCATTAATCTTAACATCTCTTTCTCTTGATTTCACCACAGCAAGTTTAGAAGCATGTCTTGCATTAAAACCACAAATGCATTAAAAACTTAACCTCTCTGTTCACCAAGAAGCATTTTTGATGTGATGCATTGCAAGCACAAATGCATTCCAAATTAAAGCATGTTGTTTCTTAACTCGACTGCAGTTTCACTGCATATACACTGAGACATTTCATGACTTGATGCATTAAAACCACCAATCATTTGTCATCTATTTCAGCATATCTACTGTATCGCTTTTGTAAGTTTCTGCACTGTTTTTTATTAAGAAGCAATTTTACAATGCACTACAGCCAGCAATGCATTAAAAATCACAATTAACTTCATTGCAAGTTCATAAAGAAGCTCCTCAACATGATGCATTAAAAAAAACGCAACAGCCATTTGTTAAATAACCAAACAACAAACATCTTAGCATTTTGACTCCACTATCAATGTATTTTCACTTAGCAGTATTTTTACCAATGCATTAAAAGTGCAAATGTCGTATTAAACAATCTCTCTCTCGATTTCAGCACAGCAAGTTTAATAAGAAGCATGTCTTGCATTAAGAAACACATCCTGCATTAAACCCGCCAATGCAATAAAAAAGCAGCTGTCATGCCAAACAAGCATCTCTCAGCATCAAGTGTTCACCAGGAAGCATTTCTGATGTGATGCATTACAAGCACAAATGCATTCCAAAGTGGAGCTGTCAAAAAAATCTAACAAGCAGCATGTTGTTTCTTAAGACATTTTATGTGTTGATGCATTAAAACCACCAATGCATTAAAATGTCTTGTTCATCAAATAATCATGTCATCTGTCTCAGCATCTCTTTCTTGATTTGCATTAAGCAGCATTTCATGCATTAAAACCACCAATGCATTAAAATCAAATCATCAAATAATCATTTGTCATCTGTGTCAGCATCTTTCTTTCTTGACTTCTAAATAGCATTAAAACCACCAATGCATTAAAAAAAGCGCAACTGTTTGGCCAAACAATCTAACATTTCACCATCTATCACCAATGCATTTAAGTGTGTTTTTCATCAAATAATCATTTTTCATTCATCTCAGCATCTCTCTTTCTGGACTTTACCAATGCAAGTTTAAAAAGCACATTTTGCATTAAGCAGCACGTCATGCATTAAAACCACTAATGCATTAAATGCAACTGTACGGCCATTTCAACATTTCAACATCTCTCTATATTTCTAGATTTCGGTATTGCAAATAGAAACATGTCTTGTCAGGGTAAGTATAAACCAACAGTGCAATAACAAATGCAACTGCATGTCAAACTAACATCTTATCATTCCTCTGTCACTTTGCATTAACACGTTTTGCATTAAGCAGCATGTCATGCAATGAAACCACCAACGCATTAAAAATCTAACGATCTAACATGTCAATCTTAGCGTTTACTGAGTAACATTTTTTGTAAATGCAACTATTACACCAAACAGTCAAACATCGTCCTCTCTCAATTTCACCATGGCAAGTTTAAAAGGAAGCACGTCTGCAGTAAAAACGCAACTGTCACGTTAAACATTTCTCGACATTCTTTTGATTTCACAATTACAATTCTAAGAAACATGTCTTGACAGGATGAATTTAAACCAGCAGTGCATTAAAATATTGTAACTGCCATGTCAAACGACCTAACATCTATCTCATCAGTCTATCTCTCTGTCGACTTCAAGTTCATGTCCCGACAAGACGAACCGGTTAAAAACACAACTGTCATGTCAAACATCTCTGACAGCATCTAGTGTTCAGCGAGAGGATTTTTTTATTATTGACGCGATGCATTACAAGCACCGATGAATTCCAAAGTGTAACTGTCAAGCAATCTAACGAGCAGCATGTTGCGTTTGATCGCATCTACCTCTCTCTCCTCCAGACAGGAGAGTTGACGGGAGGTAATCCCCTCCATGTGAGGAGGCGGCACGGGTGTGGAGGCGTGTTGTTTTTCATTCAAATCCTTACTAGTCCTATAAAAAGCGGGACTCGGAGCTCGAAAGAAGAGAGAGAGAGAGAGAGAGAGAGAGAGAGAGAGAGCAAGCGAGTGCAAAGACAGTGAGAGTGTGTGTGTGTATGTGTGTGTGTGAGAAAGAGAGAGAGAGAGAGAGAAAGAGAGAGAGAGACAGCGCGCCCGCCGAACGACACGGCTGTATCTGTACCTGTCCGGATGGGGATGGAGATGCTGCATGGATCCGCAGGTGTCCAAACGGTGAAGGCGCTGAAATACGCCGCCGTGTGCCTGATGCTGCTGCCGCGCTTCCTGCTGGCGGCCGTGATGCTGTGGCTCCTGGATTTCCTGTGCATCCGGAGGAAGGTGCTCACTAGGATGCGGGAGAGCGACCTGAGCAGCCCCGACGACCCGCCGCTCTGCGTGTCCGACTCCAACAAGATGTTCACGCTCGAGTCGCTGCGCGCCGTGTGGTACGGCCAGAAGCTGGACTTCTTCAAGACGGCGCATCTGGGCGGCGCGGCGCCCAACACCGAGGTGGTTCCGCTGGACGGCGAGCCGCGGAGATCCGCGCAGCGCATCCTGGACTACGCCCGCGGGAGGAGACCCCTCATCCTGAACTTCGGCAGCTGCTCCTGACCGCCGTTCATGACGCGCCTGTCGGCGTTCCAGCGCGTCGCCCGGCAGTACGCGGACATCGCGGACTCGCTGCTGGTCTACATCGAGGAAGCGCATCCGTCGGACGGCTGGGTGAGTTCCGACGCGCCCTACCAGATCCCCCGGCACCGCTGCCTGGAGGACAGACTCCGCGCCGCGCAGCTCATGAACCAGGAGGTGCCGGGGAGCGCCGTGGTCGTGGACACCATGGAGAACTCGTCCAACTCGGCGTACGGCGCCTACTTCGAGCGCCTCTACATACTGAAGGACGAGAAGGTCGTGTATCAAGGCGGCAGGGGTCCCGAAGGCTACCGGATCTCAGAGCTCAGAGACTGGCTGGAGCGCTACCGGAACGATCTGGAAGCTTCCAAAGCGGCGACGGTGGTTCACGTGTAATGCACGAATGGATGGATGGATGGATGCACGGATGTTTTCTTTCCCTCAGCCCCGCTCTCGTGTCCTTATCATGAATTGGCCGTGTTTCAAAACCTAGCGACTGTCTGCGCGACTATCTCGGCGTTTCCGAAAAGTTCCATTATAGCTTCTTCGAACCTCACAGTGAAGGCACTGCTCGCGTTTCGCTCTACACTTTCTCAAACAGCGGTTTTCTGCTACGCCGCGCTCTTCTGAGATGTTCTCAAGAAGGTCTTGACGGAACACGCATTGATGAGCTTGAGACAGGCTTTTCGACCAGGGGTCCACGCACTGTAAAAGCGCTTCTCAGGTAACCTAGAAATGAAAATGACATTAGGTTACACCACTGAAAGCATTTTTAAGGGTTGCACATTTCACTTTTTTTTTTTACAGTGTGGACCCCTGGGGGCCCGTGAAGGTACTCCAGGAGAACGTTTTTTTTTACCTTGTCATTTTTGGTGGCTCACATGTACGAAGGATGGATGTTTTTCCAGCGCACTCTTGTGTCTTTATATTGAAGTCATGAACTGTGTTCAAAACTCAGTGAACGCGCACTCTCACATTGGAAACGCTAAACACCGTCAAAAAGTTCCTGATGTTTCGTTACAGGTTCTGATTAATGTAAACATGAACTAACGATCTGTTTAGAATTGCAATTCAAACATGCATTCTGCGCATCACAGGCGCACTTGATGGCCACTACATTGCGCAGCTCGCCAGGTTTTGAACACAGCCGTCAAATCAGTGTCTTCAGCTGCTGCTACAGTCAACCGCAATACTGCAAATGTTGGGTTTTAGTTTCAGTTATCTAGACAGATGTTTATGTTGTCAGTGGCCATGCGACCGCATGATAGCTGTTGTGCTTTCGTCTCTGTTCTTTAGGCCTACTTGTTTTATGTCAATCCAACCTGGCATTTTATTTGAGATGTTGCAAAAACGGTATATCTATCTATCTGAAACATATCCTATTTTATTTTTGTATGGTATCTTTCCCTTGTGAGTATGTATGTATGTATGTATGTGTGTATGTGTGTGTGTGTGTGTGCGTGCGCGGCCAGGAGGCCGTTTCATTGTACTCTGGAGTTATTGTGAAGATCGGTTTTTAAAAGGATTTTAACCAGAAAACCGATACTGATGTAATTTGACACTAGAGTACAGGACAGAGAAATGGCCTCCAGACGTATTGCCAAATGTTGTTTTGTAAATGGTGTATATTTTATTGAACACTTTTTTTAAATAAACGGTAGAGCACCCTCTAAATCGGTTTTATCCGTAATTTCTAGGTGAGTCAGACACCTCAGATGGACCTGAAACGTAAACTGAAACAGTCCCGTGAGATTTGCATAATTAAGACATTCCTGCTGGAATAACTGATTTATTGACATGCAACATGAGGCATTTCCTGCAGCAGTAATAATCTTTTGCATCATGTTTTGGTTTTCTTTCACACCCCAAACGTACATAAAGTACATTTTACCTTTTGCATTGGGAAATCCTGAGCCTATATTTTAAAAAGCTAATTAAAATGCACTTTAATTGATTAATTAACTAATGTTTGTTAAGCCAAACGTCACTATTAATACTGCTGTTTGCTTAAAAAAAAATATGTAAAAAAAAAAAACGGTATAATATTAAGACATTTTTATTTCCTAATGTTAAAGCATGCTTTAAATCACTTCTGTCCATAATGCCTTAGATGGACCTGAAATGTAAACAAACAGTCATGTGAGATTTAGCATAATTAAGACATTCCTGCTTGAATCACTGATTTATTGACATGCAACATGAGGCATTTCCTGCAGCAGTAATAATCTTTTGCATCATGTTTTGTTTTTTTTTACACGCCAAACTTACCTAAAGTACATTTTACCTTTTGCATTGGGAAATCCTGAGCCTATATTTTTAAAAGCTAATTAAAAATGCATTTTAATTGATTAATTCATTGATGTTTGTTAAGCCAAGCATCACTATTAATACTGCTGTCTGCTTAAAAATAAATTAATATTTTAAATAAACAGTATAATATTAACACATTATTTCCTAAATGTTAAAGCATGCTTTAAATCACTTCTGTCCATAATGCCTTAGATGGACCTGAAATGTAAACACACAGTGGTGTGAGATTTAGCATAGTTAATACATTCCTGTTTGATTTATTGTCACGCAAGATGATAGCAGTAATAATCTTTTGCATCATGTTTTGGTTTTCTTTTACATGCCAAACGTACGTTATCTCTCATATTCCCTCTTATTGTGTTCACAAGGCTGTAAAAGCAAAACCTTTCAGCTTCTGCATTGGAAAATCCTCAGCTTATTTTTTTAAAAGCTACTTAAAAATGCACATTTTAAAATTTGAACACACTATCCTTAATTAGAGATGTTTGTTAAGCAAAGCATCACTATTAATACTGCTGTCTGCTTAGAAATAAATTAATATTTGAAATAAATGGTATAATATTAACACGTTTTTATTTCATAAATGCTTTAAAGCTGCTTTAAGTCACTTCTGTCCATAATTTCTAGGTGAGTCAGACACCTCAGATGGACCTGAAATGTAAAAAAAAACAGTTAATGCATTTTATTGACATGCAAGATAAATGAAGCTTTTTTTGTCCAAACTATAACATTTTGCTATCTTTCATATTCCCTCTCGTTATGTTTCTAGGGCTGTAAAAGCAAAAACTTTTTATTTAATGCTTTTCTTTTTAAAATGCAATTAAAAATGAACATTTTAAAAATGTATTTCAAAAAGCAGACAGACTATCCATAATTGCTTGTGTTTAAGGCAAGCGTCAC
This sequence comes from Labeo catla, assembly GCA_012976165.1. NCBI lineage: Eukaryota > Metazoa > Chordata > Actinopteri > Cypriniformes > Cyprinidae > Labeo > Labeo catla. The sequence continues at coordinate 344,823 of VONZ01000455.1, forward strand.
TTTTAATATTGCTTTTTTAAAATAAATTAATATTTTAAATAAATGCTAAAGCACCCATAAATCACTTCTGTCCATAATTTCTAGGTGAGTCAGACGCCTCAGATGAACCTAAAATGTAAAAATAAACAATCGTTTGAGATACGGCATAATTCATACATTACTGGCAGACAAATAATTGGATGCATTTTATAGACATGCAAGATAATTTAAGCATTTTTTTTGTCCAAACTATACCATTTTGGTATCGTTCATATTCCCTTTCAACATGTTACTAGAACTGTAAAAGCAAAAATTGTATTTATTATATGCTTATATTTTTAAAATGCAATAAAAAAATGCACATTTTAAATTTTAATTTCAAAAAACAGACACACACTATCCATAATTGCTTGTGTTTGTTAAGGTAAGCATCACTTTTAATATTGCTGTCTTTAAAAAAATAAAAATAAAAATATTTAAAATAATTGGCATAATATTCTATTTTTTTTTTAAATAAATGCTAAAGCACTCTTTAAATCGGTTTTATTCATAATTTCGAGCCAGATGCCTCAGATGGACCAGAAATGTAAAAATAAACCTGTGAGATACGCCATAATTAATACATTACTGTCAGAAAAATAATGCATTTTATTGACATGCAAGATAAATGTTCACTTTTTTGTCCAAACTATACCATTTTGGTATGCAAAACATACATTCCCTTTATATTCCCTCTCATCATGTTTATAGAGCTGTAAAAAAAAAAAAAAAAAAAATTATTTATACTTATATTTTTAAAAATGCTATTAAAACACACATTTTAAAATGCAATTTCAAAAAGCACACTATCCGTAATTGCTTGTTTTTTAAGCCAAGCATCATGATTATTGCCATCTTTTTTTTTTAATAAATATTTTAAATAAATGGTATAATATTATGATTTTTTTTTTAAATAAATACCAAAGCACCCTTTAAATCACTTCTGTCCATAATTTCTAGGTGAGTTTAAAGCCTCAGATTGACCTGAAATGTAAAAATAAACAGTCGTGTGAGATACGGCATAATTCATACATTACTGGCAAACAAACAATTAATGCATTTTATTGACATGCAAGATAAATACATGCACTATAACATTTTGGTCTGCAAAACATACATTACCTTTTATATTCCCTCTCATCATGTTTATAGAGCTGTAAAAGCAAAAACTTTATTTATGCTCATATTTTTAAACTGCAATTAAAAATGCATTTTATATCCAAAAAGCAGACACTATTATTGATGTATTTAAAATAATAATAATAATAATAATATTTTAAATAAATGGTATAATACTACAATTTTTTTTAAAAATACATGCTAAAGCACCCTTTAAATCAGTTTTATTCATAATTTCTAGGTGAGTCAGATGCCTCAGATTGACCCGAAATGTAAAAATAAACAGCTGTGTGAAATACGGCATAATTAATGCACATATAATAAAAATGATGCATTATTTTGGTCTAAACTATACTATTTTGGTATGCCAAACATACATTATCTTTTATATTCCCTATTATTATGTTTGTAGGGCTATAAAAGCAAAAACTTTTTATTTATGCTTCTATTTAAAAATGCACAATTTATAATTTAATTTTAAAAAGCAGTCTTTTTTTTATTTAAATAAATTCATATTTTAAATAATTCGTATATTATAATGTTTTTAAATAAATGCTAAAGCACCCTTTAAAACAGTTTTATCCATCATTTCTAGGTGAATCAAACACCTCAGATTGACTTCAAATGTAAAAACAAACAATTATGTCAGAAATAATTAATAAATGACACATTTTATTGACGCAAGTTGAATGATGCATTTTCTATGGCAGTATTTCATCTTGTTTTTCCGAACCATGATATTTTATATTAGTTAAATTCCCTCTAATCATGTTTACACGGCTGTAAAAGTAAAAGCTTTTTAGATTCTGCATTAGGCAGTGCTCATTTTAAGCTTGCGTTTCATTGTGCATTTTAAAATTTAAAATGTAATTTCAAAATGTAAATACTTTATGCATAATTAATGGTGCTTGTTAAGTTAAGCATCACTGTTATCACTGCTCATACAGATGTTACTGCTCACATCTAGCTAATATGCCACTTAACTCTTGGCCCGAGTCTCACGGCAGCGTGAGCTCTAGAGATCCGTCTGCTGAGGTGAAGCGTCTCTGGAGCTTTAACACGAGAAAGACGAGCGATCTTAGAGATGGTCGTTCGTCTCCTGGAGTGTGAGAGAGAGAGGGAGAGAGACAGCTGAGAAAACTGAAAGCTGGTAACAGTGTTTGATTGAGCCCAAGGGCATGATGACCAACAGGGACATTTCACCGCACAAACATCTGAACAACTGCATGCAACACTACAGCAATAAATCACTCAAGCCTGATTATCACGTGTGAATTGAAACACTTAAACCCCCTGCTAAAAATCACCATAATTTGTTTGGATTATTGCAATAAAAAAAAAACAAAGGGTGACATTTTATTAAAAATAATAATGCTTATACTTCATTAGTCTATTTACACTTATCAAGCAAAGCATTAAAATATAATGTGCAAATGAAAAAAAAATATATATATTTTTTTTAATCTTGAAGGGTCACTGTGACGTGCAAAAATATAATCAAAGGCAAAAACAGGATAAGAAATATTTACAAACTGATCTGTTTTGAAAGACATTATGTTCAGTAAACAAAACTGTTAAAATGTCAAAGTTGCATCAAGGTTAAGTTGCTTTTTGAATTAAAATGAGCTCAAAATGAACTTAGAATACAGCCAAAAGAAGGCGTTTTAAAAGGCACTGCAAAAAAAAGATTTTCTTACTTAGTATTTTTTGTCTTGTTTTCTAGTATAAACATCAAAACATTCTTGAACCAAAATGCATTTACTTAAGTAAAATCACTTAAGATATAAAGTCTTGTTTTCTAAATAAATTCTGGAAATTACGCAAAAATATCTGCCCCAATGGGGTAAGAAAAATAATCTTAATGTAAAGGCTAAACAAGATTATTTTTCTTGCCCCATTGGCAGATATTTTTGCTTGTTTTAGCACAAGCAAGACTTAAAATCTTAAGTTGTTTTACTTGTAAAGTAATTTTATCTTGATTTAAGTAAGAACATCTTTTTTTTTTGCAATCTATTGCTTCTTATTTGCCTGCATGTCAGGAGCATTTAAAACACACTCTATTGTAAATAAATAATTCAGATTATTTTAACTTTTTTAAAGAAGTCTCTCCTGCTCACCAATGCTGCATTTGATTAAAAACACAGTAAAAATTGTGAAATATTATTCTAATTTAAAAGAGCTGTTTTCTGTGTGAATATATATTAAAATAAAATTTATATATGCAATCAAATCTGAATTTTCAGCATCATTATTCCAGTGTTTAGTGTCACATGATATTTCAAAAATCATTCTAATATGCTGATTTGCTGCAGTTATTTGATCAAAAACACAGTAAAATTGCAAAATATTATTCTAATTTTAAACAGCTGTTTTCTGTGAATATCTGTTAAACTGTAATTTATTTCTGTGATCAAAGTTGAATTTTCAGCATCATTACTCCAGTCTTCAGTGTCACATGATCCTTCAGAAATCATTCTAATATGCTGATTTCTTGCTCAACAAACATTTCAGACCATTAGTAATGTTGAAAACAGTTGTGCTGCACAATATTTTAGTGAAAACTGTCATTTCTGTTATTTGTCAGGATTCACAGATGAATATAAAGTTCAAAAGAACACCATTTATTGAAAACAGAAATCTTTTGTAACATTATGAACATCTTTCCTGTCACCTGTGATCCATTTATTCCATCCATGATGAATAAAAGTATTAGATCTACTCAGCAATTTCAACATTTTAATAATCAGAAATGTTTCTTAAGCAGGAAATCAGCATATTAGAATGATTTCTGAATGATCATGTGACACTGAAGACTGGAGTAATGATGATGAAAATTCAGCTTTGATTGCATAAATAAATTTCATTTTAACAGATATTCATATAGACAACAGCTTTTTTAACTTACAATAATATTTCACTATTTTTACTGCATTTTTGATCAAATAAATGCAGGAAATCAGCATATTAGAATGATTTCTGAAGGATCATGTGACACTGAAGACTGGAGTAATGATGCTGAAAATTCAGATTTGATCACAGAAACAAATTACATTTTAACAGATTTTCATATAGAAAACATCCATTTTAAAATTAGAATAATATTTCACTATTTTTACAGCATTTGTGATCAAATAAATGCAGGAAATCGGCATATTAGACATTTCTGAATGATAATGTGACACTGAAGACTGGAGTAATGATGCTGAAAATTCAGATTCTATCGCATAAATAAATTACATTTGGACAGATAATCACATAGAAAACAGTGTTTTAAAATTAGAATAATATTTCACTATTTTTACTCAATTTTTGATCAAATAAATGCAGGAAATCAGCATATTAGAATGATTTCTGAAGGATCATGTGACACTGAAGACTGGAGTAATGATGCTGAAAATTCAGCTGCGCATCACAGAAATAAATTACATTTTAACAGATATTCACATGGAAAACAGCTATTTTAAATTAAAATAATATTTCACAATTTTTAATGTACTTTTGATCAAATAAATGCAGCCTTTGGTGAGCAGAAGAGACTCTTAACCAACTTTTGAGCACTGGTGTAAACACAAACACTATCTCTCTGTCCTTAAAATGTCGCCTGTGTTGGGTTTGTCAAAAGAAATAGACGAAGAATGTCTTGTCAGATTTGCCAAGATGTTCTTGTGCTTATCAAACAGGACAACGTTCATCTGCTATCTGACAGCATGAAGTCTCAGCGGACTCCGATCCCGTTCCTCGCTCAGAGAATGTTTAGCCTGAGAGCAAACGGACAACGAGAGCGAGCGTTTCGGCCCGAACGAGGCCGCTTTCCGGGGACGGATGGAAATACGTGAGGCTTGAGTGCTCCATGATGGCTTTTGAATGAGCAGTCGCTCTGAGCGCAGAGCAGCAGGCAATGTGATTACAGCCCACGTGGCGTCCGTCCTCGCGGCGTGATTTAATGTATTCAGACCTCTTCGTTATCAGCGGTGCGAGCAGCCCTTTAATCTGTGCGGCGTGTTAGCGATGCGCGTTACTCTCAGTGGCACGGTTCACCTGTCTGCTCGCTAAGAGGATGCCGCCGTCTGTCACCGACCATCCGTCAGCAGCGCCGCCTCTTTGCCTTCAGAAGAACAAGCACAAATTAGACTTTTCATCTGTTGTTTTTCACCTCACATCATTCACAGACATAAACAGATCAATCTGGTTCCGTCTTCCGATTGGTCAGTCCAGTAACAGCTGTTCACCACCATAGAGACCAAATATTAACCTTCATTTACTAAACTCTCCATAGGGTACCTTAGACATTTATTTCCTTCCCTCACGTTAAACTTTCAAAATATAGTACAATTTACTTTAGTTTTTTCATTTATTATTATTTTGGCATTTTATGAATACTGCATTTTAACAAAAATCTTTTTAAATCATGATTTGTATGTCATTTAATTCAGAGCCTGCATTTTACAAACCCTTCTGCAGTTCTAATAGGGTTTTCCAAAAACCTGTTCTTGCATGAAAATTACATTTTGAATAATTTTAACTTTTATTTGAGGGGGGAAATATTATATATACAGACACAATCCATTATACATAACATTAAAAAGATTGTTTTTTTTTTTGTTGCTAAATTATTTCACAAATGTACCTTCTGATATTTTAAGTAATATTACATTTTCAAAACATAATTCATTTTACGTGTTTGCATGTTCATTTGTAGACTATTTCCATTTATTATTATTTTAACATTTTATGACTATTGCATCTTTTTTGTAATTTAATTCAGCACTGGCAGTTTCACTGTTTTCCCAAATTTGGCTTACAAAAACCTGTTCTTGAATGAAGATGATAATTTTAAATTCATATTTGTGAGGGAAAATATATATACAGAACATTACATATAATATTAAATGAATAAATTTATTGATTTTCTTTTTATTTGCTAAGTTATTATTTCACAAATGTACCTTCTAATATTTTAAGTAATATTACATTTTCAAAATATAATGCATTTTACTTGTTTGCATGATCATTTATAGACTATTTTTTTTTCCATTTATTATTTTGACATTTGACTACTGCATTTCAACAAAATTTTTTAAAAATATGATTTACATTTAATTTAATTCAGCACTGGCATTTCATAAACATTTCTGCAGTTTTACTACGTTTTCCCAAATTTGGCTTGTAAAAACCTGTTCTGACATGAAAATGACAATTTTCGGAATAATCTTAATTAATATTTGTGAGGGAAGATATTATATACACAGAACATTATATATAATAAATATTATTTATTATTATTATTTTTTTTTTTGCTAAATTATTTCACAAGCGTACCTTCTAATATTTTAAGTAATATTAGATTTTCAAAATATAATGCATTTTACGTGTTTGCATGTCCATTTGTAAACTATTTCCATTGAATATTATTTTGACATTTTATAATTATTGCATTTCAATAAAATCTTTTTAAATTATGATTTGTATGTCATTTAATTCAGCACTGCCATTTCACAAACATTTCTGCAGTTTCACTATGTTTTTCCAAATTTGGCTTGCATTTTGAAATGCATAAATCTGTCCCATTCACTTTCAATGTGTGATTTTCTGCAATTTTGTACAGTTTTGCCTACTTTCGGATAAATGAGGCCTACGATTAATCAGATGCAAACAGAAACACAAAAACCAGTCCTAAATGAAAGAAAACAAGTTGACAAAAAGATTGAATCCAATATTTGGTGATAATATAGCATAATGACAGATTTATAAGCAATTGTTTGGAGTCCGGTCATTTTTGACCGGGAACACCACAAGTATGACAGGAATCCAAACACAACCAGAGGGTTAAACTTTCTAAATATAATGCATTTTACTTGTTTGCATGTTCATTTGTGGTCAAAATTATTATAGATTATCATGATTTGTATACAATTTAATTAAGCACTGGTATTTCTCTCACAAGCCTCCTGCAGGTTTCTTGTTTTTCTTAATAATATATCATTTTAAAGAATGTTTGTACATATTTGTCAATATTCTTAATTGAAGAAAACCTGACTATCATCACCTGGTTTTCTTTTATTTCTCCAACAATTAAGCTTTAACAATTAAGCAATAAAATCTCCTCTATTTATTAGGGTTGGAAAAAGTCAACTAAACTAAAATAGCAGAACTGAAAGAAGGACTTGATGACAAACTGAATGTTTTGTTATGGTTACTTACAGAAAAAAAGGTTTCAGACTCGTTAGTGAACTAATGTTTAGCATAAATCTGACTCACTCCACACTGATATGCAGAAGTCGAGTCTGGCGATTGTGTGTCGCTCAAGTCCTGCTGGAATGTCTGCTAAGAAGATTGTCCTTCTGGGGAAGTCGTCAGCATTTGGCATTAAGAGTGTTTATTGGCATATTTGTGAGATAAGTGAGGTAAAGACAAGCGCTCAGGTTTGTTTTCTCCTGAAGCTTGTTTGTGAAGTTTAGGAACTAAATCAACCAATGCACAAAAAAAAATTACATATACATACATACATACACACATACACACATATATATATATATGTACAGTGCCCTCCACTAATATTGGCACCCTTGGTAAATATGAGTAAAGACGGCTATGAAAATAAATCTGCTTTGTGATCTTACATTCAAAAAATTCACAAAATGCTAACCTTTCATTGAAGTAAAACAATTAAAAGTGGGGGGAAACTTACGTTATGAAATAAATGTTTTTCTCATATGCATGTTGGGCACAATTATTGGCACCCTTAGAAATTATGAGTAAAACACCTCTGAAGTATATTCCCATTCATATTTGCATTTATTTAGCACACTAGAATGACTAGGAGTATGATATTGTCCAGCAATAACTTCCTGTTTCACAGGAATATAAATATGAGGAGCACAAAGGCCAAATTTCCTTAATCATCCATCACAAGGAATAAAACCAAATAATATAGTTCTGATGTGCAGAACGAGATTGTTGAGCTTCACAAAATAGAAAATGGCTGTAAGAAAAGAGCTAAAGCATTGAAAATCACAATTTCCATCATTAGGACAATAATTAAGAATTCAAATTAAACTAAAGATGTTACAAATCTGCCTGGAAAAGGACGTGTGTCTATATCGTCCTAATGCATGGTGAGGAGGAGAGTTTAAGTGTCCAAAGATTCTCCAAGGATCACAGTAGGAGAATTGCAGAGATTAGTTGAGTCTTGGGGCCAAAAGACTAAAAAAAAAAATCAAACAGCCCCTACGTCACCACATGTTGTTCAGGAGGGTTTTAAGAAAAATCCTCCTTGCTCATCCAAAAACAAACTCCAGCATATTCAGTTGTCAGACACAACTTGAATTTCAGACGGGAATGGCTTCTGTGGTCAGATGGAACTAAAAAAAAGAGCTTTCTGGCAGCAAACACTCAAGATAGGTTTGGTACAAAAAGTACCTCATGCCCACGGTTAAATATACTGCTGGATCTTTAATGTTGTGGGCTTATTTTCCTGCCAGAGGACCTGGACATCTTGTTCAGATACATGGCATCATGGATTCTAGCAAATACCAACAGATAAAAAATGTAAACCTGACTGCATCTGTTAGAAGTTCTATAATGAGCTGTGGTTGGATCTTCCATCAGGACAGTGATCCAAATCAAACATCAAAATCAACACAAAAATGTGTCACTGAGCATAAAATGAAGCTTCTGCCACGGCCGCCCCAGTTGCCTGACCTGAACCCTATAGAAAATGCGTGAGGTGAACTGAAGAGAAGAAGCACCAGCATGGAGCTGGAAACTAAAGGATCTGAAGAGTTTGTGTATGAAGGAATGGTCTCTGATCTCTTGTCAGGTGTTCTCCAAAATCTTCAGGCATTAAAGAAGAAAACACAGAGCTGTTATCTTGAATAAAGGACATTGCAATAATTGGGTGCCAATAATTGTGGTCAACATGAACTACAGAAAAACATTTATTTCATAAAGAGATTTTCCCCCTGCTTTCCATGGTTTTATTTAAATGATAGGTTAGAATATTGTGAATTTTCTGAATGAAAGATTAAAAGGATAAACAGTGCGGATTTATTCTCACAGCCACCTTTGCTCATATTTACCAAGGGTGCCAATATTAGTGGAGGGCACTGTGTATATATATATATATATATATATATATATACACACACACACACACACACACACACACACACAATACAAATGAGAATAATTAGATTGCACAGAAAAGTGCAAAAACAATCATCAGGCTGTTAGTTCATTAGTTCTACTGTTTATAATACATTATAAATGATTTTGTTCAATAAAACCATATAATTAATTGCTTTTGATACTTTACTTAGACTAATTATTATTGCTCTCATTGCTATTAACAAAAAAAGCCACAATATACACTACAAATGAAGAGCTGAGAATAATTAGAATTTTTAACTATTTAAGAATACAGTAAAAAATAGTGCAACATAAGAACTGAAAAATTAAATTATTGATGCTTAATTAATTTGATTCATCAAATTTAATTGCTTAATTGTGTTTCTTGCCATTTCTTTGTAATTATTTGTCAAATTTACTAACAATTTTTGAATGAAAAAAAAAATTTGTATGACAAAGTTAAATACTTATTGTATTTAAGCACTGAAATTACTTTTTCCATCTTCTAAACAAAACAGATATTTTTTTTAATTTTCTTAGTAATTATTTGTAAAATGTACTTGTTTCTTTAGCTATATTATATTATATTATATTATATATATATATATATATATATATATATATATATTTATGCACTGGAAAAAAAAAAGTTCAAAGTTGTAAATAAAACAGATTATTGAGAGCGTTACAAAAACAAATAATAATCACAATTCCAGTAATTATTAAGAAATGACAAGAAACACGAGAAATTAAATTAAACATGAAATTTTTGTATAAACACAGAAGTATAAAAATAATATGTTTTGGTGAAAATGTACTCAAACACTATCTGTTTTATTTGCAAATTTGCTTTTTGTTTGTGTTTTCTTACCAAAAACATAAAAAAGGTTTAGAAACGATTTCTAATTTTGAAGTAGAAAAACTGCATTTTTGAGTGAAAATTGTGTCTTTAGCAAATTTTTTCCAGTGTATCAAATTTTAAAATTACACTAATTAATAAAAAACACAATTAACAATTAAATTAAACATGAAAGTTTTGTGAAAAAGTCTAAAAATAATATTTTCTTGTGGAATAAACACGTTTTATTTACAAATTAGATTTTTTTTTTTACCAAATATATAAAATGTGTAGAAACAATTTCTAATTTTAAAGTAGAAAAACTAAAATGGTTTTATTTAAAACATTTTTTTTTACAGTGCAACAATTTCCGAGTGAAAATTGTTTTATACAGTTTTTTTTCATATATTTATGCACCGAAAAAGTTCAAATTTGTAAATAAAACATTATTTGTTTTTATAAAAAACAAAAACATAAAAACTGAATTTTGTTAAATGTGTTTATCTACTGTAAAAAATTTTCAAACTTGTACACGTACATGCATTATAATATTTGAAGGTTTGTTTGTGTTGTGTTTTAATGCATTATACTTTCTAAAAATATAATAACGAATAGATTAATATTTTACATTTACCATACAATGCATTATAAACTAAGCATAATGAATGCATTAAAATAATTTTATAATGCATTAAATATAAAGGCTTCAAGTGAAGTGTTATGAAACTTGCTTTAACTTAAAGAGAATGTTGCAGTTACATTTTACAGTTGTCTTTACTGTCACTTAAGCAATTTAATGACTAAAAGTATGAATTTCTTACAAAAAGCCATGTGTGTTTTTTTTACGTTATTATGAAAAAAAACCTGTATGTCTATGGAGAAGATGAACGGGATTTCAACTGAACTTGTAAACTGAACTGAACTGAATAATGACACCACTGTTTGTAAACTGAATTCCTTTCATATTTGATCAAGTTTTTCCCGTTTATCACTGTTTTGAATCAATCTGTTTTGTATAAAGCACTACAGAAATAAATCTGATTGACTTCGAGTGGTGCTTTATTATGGATCTGGGTCAGAGGTGAACGGCGAAAATTCCTACGCGATCGTTAACTGCATCAACAACCTTTTAATATCTGATAACTGCTATCTTAGTCTTGCTATGACTAGGTTTTGACCCCGTGAATGATAAATGTGGATCAGAAAGTTCATAAAGTCTCCGAGCTGATAGAAACAGCAGAACTTACAGCAGCGTCTCTTTCTCTCTGTCTCTGTCTCCGGCTCGAGCTCCTGTAGAAGAGACACAATATGAATTATTATGATAAAAGGTCACCAGATTAAAACAAAATGTCAGCGCTCCCGAGGCCTGCGACACTTTAAGCTCGCTTATGATTCTGCCGCGGGTTTTGCCATTTGACTGATTGTGAGTGTGTTTGTGCATGAAAGAGAGAATGAAAAGCACATATATTGCCGTCCTAGTGGGTGATTTTTCAGATTTTATCGATTATTTTAAATGTAACAATTTTGTTTTGTTTTTTACACTGAGGAATCAGGACAGTTTGAAATAAATAGTTTTACAAGCTTTTGAAAAAAAAAAGTTTCTTCTGCTCACCAAGTCTGCATTTATTTGATCAAAAACACTGTAAAAATTGTGAAATATTATTACAATTTACAATAAAATGTTTTCATTGTGAATATGTGTTAAAATATAATTTATTCCTGTGATCAAACCTGAATTTTCAGCATCACTGCTCATCTTCAGAAATCATTCTAATATGATTTGCTTTTCAAACATCTGATTATTATTTTATTATTTTCCATGATTCTGTGATGAATAGAAAGTTCAAAAGAACAGCATTTATTTAAAACAGACTGTCACTTTTGATCCATTTAAAAGCAAGTTGTAAATAAAACAAAGATTATATTTTATAAGAACAAAAAAAAAACAACTATTATTTAATTCAACTATTAGATTAAACAATATTTTTGTATAAAGGCAGATGTAAAAGTATAAAAACAAATATTTTCTTGTAATTATTTGTGACATTTCCTTGCAATTTTTGAGTGAAAATAGTTTCTACAGCAATTTTTTTCCCCGATGTATCAAGAAATGGCAAGCAACATAATTAACAATTACATTAAACATTTTAGTATAAAAGTCCAAGTAAAAGTATAAAAATGAAATGAAATATTTTCATCCGAAATGTACTCAAATAATCTTAGTTTTACTTAATGCATTTTGTACTTAATGCATTTAATGCATTCTAACACATTATATCTTTGCAGAAATAATTGTAAGCAAAGTTAAAATGCATTATAATATTTAAAAGTTTGTTTTGTGTTTTAATGCCTTATACTTTCTAAAGATGTAATAATAAATAGATTAGTATTATAATTTATTATATCTGTGTTTACAACTATCATACAATACATTATAAAGCATAATTAATGCATTAAAAATGCTTTTATAAAGCCTTTAAGTGAAGTGTTATGAAACTTGCTTTAACTTAAAGAGAATGTTGCAGTTACATTTTACAGTTGTCTTTACTGTCACTTTTGAGCAATTTAATGACTAAAAGTATGAATTTCTTACAAAAAAAAAAATTCATGAGTTTTACATTTTCTCTGTGGAATAAGCCTACGTTTAATGCATGTACATTGTAATGCATTACATCTTTGCAAAAATAATTGTAAGCAATGTTAGAATGCATTATAATATTTGAAAGTTTTTTTTTTATTTTCTTTGTAATTATTTGTAAAATTTACTTGCAGTTTTTGAAAGAAAATCGTTTCTTTAGCAATTTTTTCAGTGTATCAAATGTCACAATTACAGTAATTATTAAGAAATGACAAGTAACATAATTAACATTAAATTAAACATGAAATTTAAGTATAAAAGTAGAAGTAAAAGTATAAAAATATTATATATAGTTTGTTTTATTTACAAATTAGATTGTTTTTACCAAATACATAAAAAATGTGTAGAAACAACTTCTGATTTCAAATTAGAAAAACTACAAAACAAGTTTTTACAGTGTAACAATTTCAGAGTGAAAATTTTTTCTATACTTTTTTTTCCTCAATATAACTTCGTTTTTGTTTTTTTACAGTGCGCAAAAACAACGCATTTTGTGTAGAAGCAATTTCTCATTTTGAAGTAGAAAAACTGAAATGGTTTTATTTAAAAAGCAAAAAAGTTTCAATTGAAAACTATACCATTTTTTTCCCACATTTTCATTTTTTGTTTCAGTTTTTTTCTACTTTAAAAACGCTGAATTTAATGTTACTTGCAATTTCTTTTAAATTATTTGTAAAATTTACTAGCGATTTCTCAGGTGAAAATGGTTTCCACAGCATTTTTTTTTCAGTATATTAATGTACTGTGAAAATGTGCTTTTCTAAGTTGTAAATAAAACAAAAAAATATATTATTTAATTTAACTTTTAGATTAAACAATGTTTGTATAAGAGTAGAAGTATAAAAACTAAAAGATGTCCTTGTAATTATTTGTAAAATTTACTTGCAATTTTTCTAATTTCAATCTATTCACCCAAAAAAAATAATAAAAAGTTGTAAATAAAACAAAGATTACTGAGAGCATTACAAAAAAAAAAAACAATTTAATACATAAAAACTGAATTTTGTTTAATGTGTTTATGTACTGTAAAAAAAAAAAAAAAAAAATTAACTTGAAAATAAAACAGATTACGCATGTATGCATGTACATTCTAACGCATTATTATCTTTGCAAAAATTAATGCATAATAATTTTTGAAAGTTTTTTTTGTTTTGTTTTAATGCATTATCTTTTCTAAAGATGTAATAATGAATAGATTCATATTATAATTTATTATATCTATTCACACAATTATCATACAATGCATTAGAGCATAATTAAAGCATTAAAATACTTTTACAATGCATTATATATTAAGGCTTTAAGTTTAACTTAAAGGGAATATCGCAGTTACGTTTTACGTCATCTTTACTGTCACTTTTGAATTGCACGCAATTGAATGCAATTAAATGCATCCTTGCTAAACAGTTGAATGTTTAAAAAACCAATGAATAGTCCAAAAATTGGACTCAAAATTTAAAAAAAAACTAGACTAGTACTGATGGATGAAAGAACGGCTTGCAGTGGCAGATTTCAGTGATATGAGTTGACTATGAACAGCTAAATAGATTTCTCATGATGTTTCTATGTTTAGATGAAAGTCTACAAGGAACGAGCGCAAACAGGTTATTTCCCGCGAGTGCCATCAGAGGGAATCTGTTATAGCGATCGTCCCGAAACATCACGAAAACACACTCTCGGCGCATCGGGATGACAGAATCAATCACACATGCGGCCAGATTCACCCCGCGTTTAGGTCAACAAACCAGCGAAACATAGGAGGATTACGTCCTGAAGAAAACAAGGTGAGAGACCTTGTTTTCTTCAGGACGTAATCCTCCTATGTTTCGCTGGTTCTGTGAGTCCGGTCTCCCCGTTTGAGATGTAAAAACTAGGGCAAATTCTCAGCAAAATAACTCCGATAACTCATGGCTGAAACGAGCTAAGCAAATTAAGTGGCAAACGGGGCCAGATGAGGCTGTTGTTTTTGGCTGCGTTTGCGTTTGAGCTCAGGGATTGTGTTGAGATACTCTCGTGCTCTACATTCACTGAAAGCTTTCTGATCTTCAAGCAGTCATATGATTACCTTGAGTCACCCCTGATTCCGCGTATCTGCCCATAATAGAGCGTTTAATTGGGTAATGCTTGTATGCCGTTACACGCAAGAGCCTCCGAGAGACTCGGCAAGGTCGGTCTGCTCTCGCTCGCATACATCTGCCGATTTTTATATATCAAACTAACAGCTTTAGTGAGCTGCCTATGTAGGTGGCGTTTTGAGGGATCATTCCTGCATTAGACAATCTTTGAACTATTGGAGTCATTTACAATATTTATACTTCAGAGTTTCACGTTTAATTGTTACTTGCCTTGTTTGTAATTATTTGTGAAATTTACTAGCAATTTCTGAATGAAATGGTTTCTACAGCAATTACAGTAATTACTAGGAAATGGCATAACATTTTTGTATAAATGTGCAAGTAGAAAAACTGAAATATTTTCTTGTGAAACCTGCTTAAATAACCTTAGTTTTATTTATTTATTTATTAAAAAAAAAACATTTTTTGTGTAAACAATTTCTAAATTTGAAGTAGAAAAACTGAAATGGTTTTATTTAAAAATTCAAAAAAAGTTTAAATATTTGATTGAAAATAGTTTCTATAGCAATTTTTTTAGTAATGTCACAATTACAGTAATTACTAGGAAATGGCAAGCAACATAATTAAATTAAACATAACATTTTAGTATAAAAGTGTAAGTAGAAAAACAAATATTTTCTTGTGAAACCTGCTCAAATAACCTTTTTGTTAAAAAAAAAAAAAACATTTAAACAATTTGTATAAACAATTTCTAATTTTGAAGTAGAAAAACTGAAATGATTTTATTTAAAGATTGAAAAGAAATTTTTTAATTTTAATTACTAAGAAAAGGCAAGCAACATAATTAAATTAAACATGACATTTTAGTATAAAAGTGCAAGTAGAAAAACTGCAATATTTTCTTGTGAAACTTGCTCAAATAACATTAGTTTTATTTATTTATTTTTTCAAAAAAGCATTTTTGTAGAAACAATTTCTAATTTTGAAGTAGAAAAACTGAAATGGTTATTTAAAAATTCAAAAATTTTATTTAAAAAAAAAAATTCTCATTGTAACAATTTCTGAGTGAAAGTTTCTGAGTTTCTATACCATTTTTCCCAAAATTTCAGTTTTAAGTTTTTTCGACTTTAAAAATGCTTAATTTAATGTGTTACTTGCAATTTATATGAAATTAATTGTAAAATTTACTTGCAATTTCTGAGTGAAAACGGTTTTTACACCAATAATCCACTTTTATTTACAATTGATCTTTTTTTTTTTTTACAGTGTCCAAATACATTAAATGCATTTTGCATAATGCATTTTTGTGTAGAAACAATTTCTAATTTTAAAGTAGAAAAACTGAAATGTTTTTTTAATTCAAAAGTTAACATTGTAACAATTTCTGAGTGAAAATTGTTACTATACCATTTTTCCCAATATTTCAGTTTTTTTCCCCCAGTTTTTCTACTTTAAAAATGCTTACTGTTACTTGCAATTTCTTTGAAATTAATTGTAAAATTTAACATCAATTTCTGAGTGAAAAATTTATTTTACACCAATTTTTTAATTTACCCCCTGTAAAAAAAAAAATAGAAAAAATATATATTTTTTTCTTAATTGTAAATTAAAAAAAGGTTCAAGTACATTTTGCAACAAAATACCATTTCAAACTTTCTACTTCAAAGTTTCACATTTAATTCATTCTTTGTAATTACTTGTGAAATTTACTAGCAAATTTTGAGTAAAGATTAAATCCTACACCATTTTTTAATGTATTTATGCACTGTTAAAAGAAAGAAAAAATTGAAATTGAAATCACTGAAATTGTAAAATTTACTAGCAATAGTAAAAATAGTTTCTACACCAAATTTTAAGATATTTATGCACATATTTATGCCAAAAATATTTTTGTTTTACAAGAAAACACTTGCAATTGTAAAAACTGTTTCAAAGTAAATCCCACACCAAATTCTTTTCAGTGCGCTCAAAGAAAGTGCTTTGCAGGCTGTTTATGTAATATTTGATGTGACGTGCATGACCTAATGATGTAAACAACATTGTTCTGAGCAAATAATGCATGAAATGTGAAGCCTGAAGATACGACATGATAATTCACATCTGTAAAAACAGGCTTTGATAGCCTCGCTTGCTCCATTCACACAGATTCACCACAGTGATGAGTGACGAGCTTCCAGGCACAAATAAAACTTTCTGGAACTACGACTCTGTTCTGTCATTCCAAAAATAGATCCTACTATTGAAAGAGAAGCTTGTGGGGAAATACGTTTAGTTTTGCTCAAACTGAGTTCTTGCAAATGCATGTACGGGTTTGTCTATAACAGTCATCATTGTAATATTTGCAAACCGGCTTTATGAGTTACAATCCATTATTAAACAATATGATGCACTGGCCTTTTGTGCGACACCTCCGCTTACACGCGTTTCTGTGGTTCTCGTCAGAACGGATCGTCACCAGATGGTATTACGTAATGCATCCGTCAGGAGCCTGAATGACTGAAAGGAAATCAAAGAACGCAGGATTTCGTTCTGTCTAAAAGCATTGGAAATCTTTATCTTGGTGCAGTAGCTTTTACCAGGTCAGAGTTGAAATGCCTGATTTCGTCTTTGGATGAGCTGCAGGACGGGGCTCACGACACCTGAAAGTACATGAGAGTGACGGTAGAGAGATGGAGAGAAATGCTTTTTACACATTTAATTCATTTGTCACTTTTAGTGGTTGAGGTTATGATTAACTGAAACAAAAGGAGTTTTAAAGCTGTAAGTAAAACAGTATTGAAGCATTTTTTACATGAAAATACTACAAGTCTTTCGACTTAGAAAATCATGTTTAATTTAAGGTGTTACATGGCATTCTTTGAAATGTTAAATTTACAGTAATCATGCACAGTAAAAATTGAAGGCTATCGGAAAATGTTTTACAGCATTTCAGTTTTTATACATAAAAACTGAATGTTTAATTCCATGTTACTACAATGCTTTTCTTTGTAATTACTACAATTGTGAAATTTACTAGTAATTTCAAAGTAACAATTGTTTATACACCAAATTTGCATAGTTTTGCACTGCAAAAATGCAACGAAATTGTAAATAAAACAAAGATTGTTGAAGTTTTACAACTAAATACTATTCAGGTTTTATACATTAAAAAAATAAAATCTTAAAACAGATTAGGCATGTATGCATGTACATTCTAATGCATTATCTTTGCAAAAATAAATGCATTATAATATTTGAAAGTTTCTTTGTTTTGTGTTTTAATGCATCATACTTTCTAAAGATGTAGTAATCGATTCATATTATAATTTATTAAAAAAAATGAATTTAATTAAATGTGTTACTTTAAAATTACTAGCAATTTTAAAATGAAAATTGTATTGGAGTAAATGTTTACAGTATTTTGAAATATTTAATTGTTTAGCATAAATGTTAAATTAAATCATATACAGCAGGAAAAATTAAAAAAATGGTTGTCATTTTAAAACTAACAAAAATGAAACAAAAATAAATCACTTCAATCAATGACAATCAAGCATTCCAGAGAGTTGTATAATAAAAGATTCAAGCAATTAATGCAGTTAATGCATTACATTCAGTAGTCCTAAAAGTATTAAATGAAACTAATATTAAATACACCTAAAATACAAATTACATATATGGGTCAATGACGTGACACCTACATTTTTTGTCCAATTGCATTTTTTCAGTTAAAAATGGATTTAAATGCTTTACTTCAAGTAGTTCTCATATCTATGGACCCACTTTAACTTTTCAAAAAAGATGAGTTATTTGTAATTTTTCTATTATTTAAAGTGTCTAAATATCATGTGGTGCGACCGTCCGGCCATAACTGTTGATTTCCAAAGTGTTTTGTAATACTGTATAAAACTGCAAAGCATTCGCATTTATATTTATATTTAAATCATACAAACTTTGTCTGATGATTTCCATTTTATGAAGTATCATGTGGTGCGACCATCAAGAAACTACTATTTTGCGACTTTTATCGCCATTCAAAGATAGGACTTCACCAGTGAGGTTCAAGCAGGTTTGTAACTTTCAAATTTGGAAAAAAAAATTAACTTTTTAATGGCTGGTATGTAGTTACCACATTTGGATATCATGTGGTATGACCTCAAAAAAAAGGAGGTCATACCACTTTTTAAGTATTTATTTTTATTATAAATTTCATAGTGATCTTTTGTGGGAAGCTAGCTTGTTTTGTTTAGGAGTCAATTCTGTGTTGTAAATTTTGACTGAGTTTGAAATGTCATATGGTGCGACCACTGCAGAGTGTTTTCCATTTTAGATATTTGCCCCAGATTGGCCATTTTTGTGCTTTTATATTCAATTGATGGTTTATGTACATAAAATACTTTATTTTAGTATCATTTGGAAAAGATTTTTATGCAATTTCAGACGGTTTGTGTTTAATCTTTGTACAATACGAGACCAAAATTAATTTAGAGCATGCAATTTTAGCTTGGTAATTATGCATTTATGAGTAATTCTTTAAAATGTATTTATTGATAACTATTTTAATATATTTTACCATATTCCACTGCCAAGCAGAGTAAAATAAATGCTTGCCATAGGCAGCACGTTAATTCTGATCCTGCAGTCAAGCACAAACTCTAGATATAATTTTCTACTGTAAGAAACATGTTCATGCTGTCATCTCAAAACCTGAGCCAGCAACCTCCTGCTACTCTAAATTGACTCTACGCAAAGACCCGCACCCCCTTTGTTACCGTTGCTACATCCAACAAACCATGGCACTGTTACGCCACACATCATGCACTGAAAAATACATCACGGAGCAAAGAGGACACAGACAACGTGCAGTTAATAAAACTCCTGGCGAAGGGTCAATTGAGCAGCCAAGATTGGGCAAAGTTCAGAAATAACTGGGGCTAAAGAAATGCCTGCAGTTAATGCCATGTGCTGCACTTTTCACACGTCACTTTAAATAAATGTTTAATGGTATAAGGCCTTTGCGTCATTTGGAGCGACCACTCGTCATGTGGTGCGACCGATAATAGGAATAACTGTATTAAAATAAAAATATCTAATTTCTATGGTTGAAATATGAATCACTGCTACAGCATGCTTAAGTGAATGGTATTTTTAAAACATTTTTTGTCAGTTTTACGCAATTTACAGGAAATAAGTCTGAAATTATGTGACAGAAATATGAGATCATTATTTACAAAAACACAAAATAAATGCAAATACTTTGTTTTTTAAACACTGAGAACATCTAAAAAAAAAAACGTTAAACATTTTAAAGAAATGAATTCATTTTAATATAAATCATGGTCGCATTCACATGACTTTTTTTTTTTTCCTCAATGCATCGAGATGAAAAAGACACTTACTTTTAAACATTCTTAATGTTTGAATAATTACAACACATTAATTATTTTTTGTATTTTAAAACTGGCCTGTCGAAAATCCTTTTACATCAATGACCCATATACTGAACACAGTTTACCAATGAGGTAAAAAACAAAAGAAATTAATACAAGACCAAGCAAAAGGAAATAAACATTTTTGAAGTTAGAACCATTAGAATCATTATCAGTGACCTTTTGCCTCTTTGATTGGGGTTTGATTACCCAACCAAAATAAGGTCAGAGGTCAGAGGTCAAATGTCACTGCAGCCGTATCCTTAAAGTGAGACAAAACAGGGTCAAGATAGTAGCAAGATTGCCATTCATCAGGTGCAAACACAAACAACACAGATAACACTAAAGCAGCTACTGACCAAAATAGATGATGTGATGTGGACTGTGTTTCATAATCTCTCAAACAGGCACAAAAAGCTGTGGGGGAAAACAGTAGCATCATTATTCCATTTTACCTACAAATCCCAGAAGACGCTTTTGCTTTCCCACAATTTCGCTGCTATACTTCCCTCCAAAAACCCCAAAAGAACAGCCTGGGAACCAGCTAAGACCAGCAAATCAGATTAGGCTGGTTTAAGATGTTTTTGTCAGCAGGGTGTTCATTAGAAACATGCTTTAAAATAGCAGTTTTTTAAAGTCAAAACTACATGCGCTGGTGAGTCATGCACAATAAGAGGAATGATGATGTACCATAAAAACAAACCTGATTTTTAGCTTCACAATATCTGTGCTCAATTCACTCTCAAACACAGGACAGCATGAACACAAGCAAAGACACTGACTTTTAAAAAAAAAATTAAATAAAACAGTTTTTAATAAAACACAATTTCAGTCATTTTACTTTAAAATTTCATGTTTAATTCAATGTTATTTACCGTTTCCTTGTAATTATTTGTAAAATTTACTTGCAATTTCTGAATGAAAATTAAATCCTACACCATTTTTTCATTGTTTATGTATTGGAATACAGTTTTATGTTTTCTACTTAATTTCATGTTTAATTAAATTTGTTACTTGCTGTTTCTTTGTAATTATTTGTAAAATTTACTGGAAATTTCTGAGTGAAAATTGTTAATATTTATAAAATAAATATTTACAGTACTTCAAAAAAAATCATACTTTTTGGTGTAAATGTTAAAAAAAAAAACAAAAAAAAAAACCTTTGTTAACTGAAATAAAAATTAAAATAAATACAACTTAACTTGGACTTGATATACTGAAAATTACTTTAAATTATTTGTGAAATCTATACTAAAATTAAACAAATAAAACACATTAAATATACTATAAAACTTAAAGATGTAATAAATCGAGTGAGTTTATTTATTTGAGAAGTGTACACTAAAAAAAGATGAATGATAAACTGAAAATTTCATTTTTAATTATTTGTGAAATTTACAATTTCTGAGTGAAAATGGTTTCAAAGTAAATATTTACAGTATTTTCAAAAAATTAATACTGTGTAAATGTAAAAAAAAAAAAATTTTAATTGAAATAAAAATTAAAATAAATACAACAGGAAAAAAAAAAACTAACAAAAATGAAACATAAAAATTTATAATTTTAATCAATGATAATAAAGTATTCCTGAGAGTTGTATAATAAATTATTTTAATTAACTTAATTTATCTGAGTTAATGCATTACATCTGACAGTTCTAAAAGTATTAAATAAAACTAAAAAATTAAATACAAATAAAATGTGAATTAAATATATTGTAAAACTTAGACCTGATACACTGAAAATTACTTTAAATTATTAGTGAAATTTAAATCAGAATGAAACAAAACATATTAAATATACTATAAAACTTAAAGATGTAATAAATTGACTTACTTTAATTTAATTACTTTAATTTCATTTTAGTTAACATTTTAATTATTTTTTAAAATTTACTAGCAATTTCTAAATGAAAATGTTTCAAATGAAATATTTAAAGTACTTTGAAAAAAAAAACACTTTTTTGTGCAAATGCAAATATGAAAAGAAAATAACAATAAAAAAACTGAAATAAAAAAATTAAATAAAAATTAACTAAAATTAAATACAAACAAAGTGTGAATTAAATATACTGTAAAAATCTGACATGACAAATTAAAAATTACTTTTAATTATTTGTGAATATTAAACTAAAATTAAATTAAATAGAAATTAAGTACTCTATTAAACCTAAAGACGTTATAAATTAAAAGCTTCATTTTTAATTATTTGTGAAGTTTACCAGCAATTTCTAAGAGAAAATTGTTACAAAGTAAATCCAAAATTTCAAAACTTTTTACTGCACTGAATTAATGCACCGATGTTTATGTAATATTTGATTTTATAAGCAGTCTAATAATGTAAAAAAAAAAAAAAGTTTTAAACAAATATTTCAAGAAATAAGCCTGAACCTATTTACAATTAAGCATTTTGTGGATGCTTTAATCCAAAAGGACTCTCAACGGAGGAGTTCATTATAAAACACCTCATTTTAGACATCTCAGCCTAACGTTATGAAGCAACGAGATGCTTTCCGAAAAACCGAAAATGTCGTCCCTACGGTTTCTAAAATCTGTGTGTCAAACCAAAAAAGCAGAGAGAGCGTGTCCTGCTGCCTGCGGCGCTGCGAGTCGAAGGCCAAAGGAAAGAGAAGGAAACGAGCTTCCTGTTTTGGGGAGAGAGAAACAGACACGTAATCCCACTCGGACCGCTCTGGTCTGACATCTGCATCCCGCGTTACCATGGGAACCATGTTGCTATGAGATCAATCTATTTGTGCCACCATAGAGACACGGAGCATCTTTGTTAAAAACGACGCACCTCACGCTTATCCAACACGCCACACTCACCATCCGGACCCACAGACCTCATTATCGATGAGGGTTTCGTAAGAGGTCATTCTGAATTAGCATTTCTATTGCGGAGTTTGATTCGCAGGCGGTACAGCATACTAAACACATACATTTGACAATATTATGATTGTTAGGTATTAAAAAGCTGCTCCCCTACATAATAGCAAAGGCAAAACATACTGTAGATGAACACAATGCAACATAACTTTGAATATTTGCACTAATATACATAGTATATAATTTATTTATGGCTATTTAAATAAATATGTTCATAATTTTATGTATGTATATATATATATATATATATATATATATATATATATATATGTACGTACGTATATACCAAGGCTGCATTTATTTGATCAAAAATACAGTAAAAATATTAATATATTATTCTAATTTAAAATAACTCTTTTCTATTTGATTATCTGATAAAATGTAATTTATTTCTGTGATGTGATGATCATTACTCCAGTCTTCAGTGTCACATGATCCTTCACAAATCATTCTAATATGCTGATTTGCTGCTCAACAAACATTAGCAATGTTGAAAACAGTTGTGCTGCACAATATTTTTGTGGAAACCGTGATGCTTTTTATTTTTCTGGACTTACAGAAAAATAAAAAGTTCATAAGAACAGCATTTATTTATCACTTTTGATCGTTTAATGTATCTTTGATGAATGTTAAGTAATCATTTCTATTTTAAAAATGTAAAATATATATATATATTTTATGTTAAAGTACTAAAAGAACTAAAATAAAATAAAATAAAATATAATTTAAAAAACATAGACATTAAAAATAACAATAAAAACTACAAAAAAACTGAAATTACTAAAACCTAAAAAAAAATAATAATAAAAAAAAGTAATCCTAAATACTAACAAAAACTATATTAATAAATCAATGATACTGAAATATCAGGATTATTTGATGAATTAAAAAGAACAGCATTTATTTGAATATAAATCATAATATATATATTATAAATGTCTTTACTGTCACTTTTGATTAATTTAATGCAACCTTAATGAATAAAACTATTAATCAATTAATTTTTTTTTAACTATTCACAAAAATTCACAAAGCGCTAAAAATGTTTTCAACAAAAATGTTTCATATTAGAATGATTTCTGAACGATCACGCGACACTGAAGACTGGAGTAATGATGCTGAAAATTTAGCTTTGATCACAGAAATAAATTATATTTTACAACGTACTCACATAGAAAAGACTTATTTTAAATTGTAATAATATTTCATAATTTTAACTGTATTTTCGGCTATATATATATATATATATATTTAATATAATAATTTCTCTTTAATATATTTTAGTTCTTAAAATTAAACAAATTAATCATTTTATGCATCAAGGATGCATTAAAACAAAATATCAAAAGTAAACAAAGACATTTATAATCTTACAAAAGATTTTTATTTTAAAGAAACGCTGTTTTTTAAAACGGATTACAATTTTCACAAAAATATTGTGCAGCACAATGGTTTTCAACATTGCTAATAATCAGAAATGTTTGTTGAGCAGCAAATCAGTATATTAGAATGATTTCTGAAGGATCATGTGACACTGAAGACTGGAGTAATGATGCTGAAAATTCAACTTTGATCCCAGAAATAAATTATATTTTAGATGTATTTACATAGAAAAATTTTGAATTGTAATAATATTTCACAATTTTTACTGTTTTTTTTTTAAATAAATGCAGCCTTGGTGAGCAGAAGACACTTTTTAAAAAACATAAAAAAAAAAGTAATCATTCCAAAATTTTGACCAGTACTGTGTGTGTATGTGTATATACGTATAAAAAAAATAATTAAAATATTTATTTAAATAGCCATAAATAAATTATATACATTTATATTAGTGCAAATATTCAAAGTTATGTTGCAAAAAAAAAATAAAAAATTATAATTGTTTCAAACTTCTCACTAGTGCATAATTTTAGCTTCTTGCACTGTAAGCAGTTATCTCAAGTTAAAGAATTTTATGTCACTATTTTTCATAATGTATCACATTTAATTAATGTTAATTTCAGTCAGGATAGCCAAGTTTTTGCAGGGCACAACCGGAACACATCAGAGTTTTCTGCATCTCTCGAAGAATTTCAAGCCTAATTTCAACGCTGCTTTTCCGGGCCAACATCCCGCAGATATGAACTAGTCTCCAGTTCGGAGCTCTTCTAGATTAGATATTCTCAGTTATGTAAAGTCCTACATTTGCAGCGTCAGATGTTACTGGGTTTCCCTCTGGGAGCTCTTTAGCATCTATTCAAAGAAACCGCATTCATCTGTTCCACGAGGAATAAAGTAGCTCCTCTAATGGAAACGGCATGATGCCCATAATCGAGACGCGAAGCTGGCAGCTCTTCCCGAATCCGTACCTCGCTCTCCTCCCACATGCCCAGAGGTTGCTTTGCATAACTGTGACGCATTTCCTGCGGCAGACGGCCGGGGATCCTGCAGAGGTGGAGAATCCCAGGAGAGTTTATGCCGCAACACGTTGTTAGTTGGGATCTCTAACGGCTTTAATGCCCCGAGAAAATCTGCTTATTTCCTCTGCCCGACCCCGGCGTGACCCCCGCGCTTGATTTCCGCCCATCTGCGGCGCGATTAACTAACTTCCGGCATACGGCCGGGCGGGACGAGGCCGTGAGCAGCCTGACCCGGTGTCAGCCGTGTCAAGGTTGCACGGTTGCACGCTAAGCACACCCAGGGCTTTTACTTGGCACAGCTGACGAAATCCTGTGTCCTGATGTGACTCCGGCCGGCTGAGATGACTCACGCACACACGCCGCAAAGACTCCTCGCATCTCACTGCTGCTTTACACCGAGGCTGCTATTCTGCAACAACCTGAAAAACATGCACATTTTTTTTTCTAACCAAAATGTATTTGAAGCACAGTAACTCACAGACTGCAGATCACTTCATTATCTTCTTCACCAAACAGTATTTAAAGGAAATGGTAAATGTTCCAAATTATAAATATATGTAAATATCTTTTGTCAAGATACATTATAAAAAAAAAACTTAAATAAAAATAAATGTTTATATATATATATATATATATATATATATATATATATATATATATATATAATATATATATATATATATATATATATATATTAAAAAAAAAAAAAAAAAAAATATATATATATATATAGTATTTAAAGCATACTGTAAATATGTATATATATTTTAATTGTATAATAATTATCTATTTATAATAACAGTTAATAAAATAAAATATAAATAATAAAATAAAATAAAAATTGCATATATTTTAACTAAGTTTGCATATACACAGTCACAAATTGATGACAAACTTTTGTTGAAATATATAAAACATTTGTCAAAAAATACTGAATTTAAAAAAATATATATATATACATACATATATATATATATATATATATATATATATATAAACATTTTTATGATAACTTTTTTTTTTTCAACAAAATATTTAATGCAAACTGTAAATGTTTCAAATTGTAAATACATTTATCTTAAACCTTAGGCAAAATATATTACAAAACATACATTTTAAATAAGTATGAAATAAAAAAACCTTACATTTGTGTATTTTAAGCATACTGTGAATATTTTTTTAAACAATTTAAAATTGCTTACAGAATATGAATATATATTTTATATATATATATATATATATATTAGAAAATGTACTTTAACCAAGTTTAAATATTAACATCATTTTACACTCATAAGTCATAAAATGATGTGTGTTCACAAACTTAGTCAATAAATATATTGGAAATGCTTTTAGTTTGATGAAATTTGTATGTTGGTATAATTTTATGTATATTTTTACCACAATAAGTAATTAAATATAATAATACACCTCCATGATGCTTGAAATGCCAAGGTAATTGATCCAATTCCCAACTTCAAAGTCTCTGCCAAATAAATCAATTTGAAAGTGAAAAGCAAGTATTATGTATTTTTGCTGAAATGCATATTTAACATAAAAAATAAGGCAAATAAGACAGAATATATAATATTACTATTTATGTAAATATATTGTCCAATATGTCAGGGCAATATAATTTGCAAATATTTTCTGAAATTGCATTTTTTTTATATATAAAAAAATATATATATTTAAAAAAATAAATAAATTAATGAATTATTAATTAAATATTTTAAATACCTTCCAAAAATGGGCAAACCATTTATAATTTCAAATATTTACATTTATATAATTATGTTTTACATACATGCCTGGTCACCATAATTTGTTTTGTACTCAGTATATACATAAAAAGCATATCAGAAATGCGTATTTTTTCACGTGGGTTTTCTGGGAATAAACTTAATGAGACCCTGCGGAAATCCGGTTGTTCTGTAAGCGATAGTACATCCTGAGGGCAATGAAGGTTTTCTGTGGTTAACTTCCGTTCTGCCGATAATATCCAGTAATCCAACAGATACGGGGAACGGAGCAGATCGCGATTAGTTGTTCATCCACTTCAAATCAAACTTATTTGTGTCCTTAAGGATCAGCGGGTGGTTTTACGGCGTAATCCAGCTGTGAACGCGGGAATCACGCTTGATCCTGTACTCGCACTAACCTGATCGTCACCCTGTAATACCGCAGACGACCTTAAACGACATCCACACTCCGGGTTCACTCAGATGTACTCGCTGTAAACCGATAAAGACTGCATGTTTTGTCTTGTGGTTATAGCTGTGGCTTCTTCTTAATCATATTTACAGTTGCATTCTGAAACAAAACTTCAAAATAAGTGGCATTGACCTTAAATATAGGGCACAACAAATTTAGTTTGTAACGAAAATATGATTTTTTTTTTTTTTTATTTCTATATAAAAACACATTTTATGATTTAAAATCAGTGTTTGTTTTTTTTATTTAAAAAAGTATTTTAAGTATACTGTAAATAATGTAAAAAAAAATTTGTTTTTGACAAAGCTTTGTATATAAACACATCATTTTATAATTTATGGTCATTCGACTTTTCTTTTTTCATATATTCAAAGCATCCTGTAAATATATTTTCCATATTAAATATATTAAAAATATATTTAGTTTGAATTTATATAAAAATTAATATTTTACTTTTTATTTATAATTTTTTTGCCTAAGGTTTGTATATGAACACGCATCATTTTATAATTTTTTGCCATTTTTTGTTTTTATTTTAACAAAATGTATTTGTTTGAAGCGTACTGTAAAATACAATGTATATTTGTTTTGATAACATTTATATAACAAAACATTGGCTATAATAAATAAATAAATAAATAAATTAGTTAATTAAAAAGCCAAATAATATATGCAATAAAATGTTTGCATAAAATGTTTGGGTAAAATGATTTGCAAATATTTTCTTGGTAATTCTTTATACATTTAAAAATAAATTAAAAGACAAAATATCAGAAATACGTATTTTTCCATGCAAAATTGCTGGGAATAAAATTAAGAGACGCATGGTTTGATTTTCAGCACACTTCAGATATTTTAAGTGTGATTTAAGCGTCCAAACACTGTTTATCCTCTAAGCAGAAAGAAAAGCAGTCATGAAAATGAAACAATAACAGCACCAGTAAGTGCCAGAGCGAAAAACACTGAGGGGTTTTAGGGAATCTGACCCCAAATAAAGGTATAGTTCATCCAAAACTGAAAATGTAGTCATTTACTCACCTTAATGCTGTTTTTAGACTCGTATGAGTTTTTTTTTGTTTTTTATTGCAGCATGTGGATTGTTCATTCAGTTCTTTTTCATGAAGACAGTTCAAGCTACAGAAAAGACAAAAGTATCAAACAAGCTCAATAAAGTATCAGGTTTTGATTTTCAAAGACTTCAATCAGAGATCTCATTTATCGAACAACGTCTTCTATTTCAAATTCTAAAAAAAACGGAAATACATAAAAAAAAAAAATACACTTATAAAAAAAATTAATTTTATGTGTATAGTTTCTTTTTTGTTTGTTTCAGCCATGTTTACATGACACTCAGTACTACTACTGGCTTGGCTCGACTGTTTTGTGACATTAACTGAAATAAGCGAAAAAGGTATGTTTTTTTTTTTTTTTTATGTGTGTGAATTTTGCGTGAAATATGTATGTGCTTATTGACAAAATTAGACACTTATTTCTTAGATACACTGTCTTTCAAAGTACCTCTTCAGGAATATTAATATTTTTAAGGGTTTTCCCGGCCTTCAATTTCAAAGAGTCAAATTCAATTACTTTTAGCACCTTGTACGAACCCTGAAAACAAACAAAAAAACCACTGAGAAAAATACTCTTTGATTGCAGTGCATGTGACATTCATGAATGTAAGACTTTCTGCTCTGATTTACGACCACTTTAGGTCTTAATTTGTGAAAATGCAAGACTTTTAAGTCCTGAAGAAACCCCAGTGTATAAATAAATGACATAATTTTTTGCTTTATAATTCTTCATAAAGAAAAAAAAAAAGGAAAATTGAAAAACATTATACTCTTAAAAATGTTTTGGTTTTTTTTTTGTTCTTGTTTTTTTTTTTGCAGTGATGCATCAAATTATTTTTGGCTCCTCAAAGAACCTTCCAGTGAACAATTCTTTAAATAACAATTTTAATAATCTAATTAACCTTTTAATAAAATAACCTTTTTTAAGGTTTAAAGATTATTTATGGAACAAAAATGCCAACAAACTGGTATCACACACAGTACATTGACAAAACATTGTTTACTTCACCATAAATGTATAAAGTATATCACAAAACCCTTGTTAAAAAAAATCAGGTGGCTTTGGGCTAAGTCGTGTCAAAACAGCATTTGGATTGTGTGAGACGAACCTGAACAGATTGCAGGTTTGTTGATCTGAATGAACACAAAGATCCTGGTCTCTCTCTCGCTTCTTCACTGGCATTGGCTGATGCCTTCAAGACAGCTGTTCTGACCTCTCCTGATGATTGGATTACTGTTGAAGAGACAGCAGAGGCTTTAGTGCTTTTCTCATTCCTCAGCTCACCTAGTCCTGACCCAGCTTCACCCCGTTAAGCCGAACGCCTCACTAACTTCCACCCTCACGTATTCATCAGTGCATTACGCCCTCCATTACGCAGGGTCTTAAGAGATTCACTGCGGCACCAAAGAACAACACTGCCATGGAATAAAAAATAAAGGTAATCGCAAATTTTTATCTTGTAATTCTGACTTTTTCTGGCAATTATGAGGAAAAAGTCAGAAGTGTGGGATAAAAGGTCACAAATTTCTTTACTGGGTGTTGAAAAAAAAAAAAAGATTTCTGGTATAAAAAAAAAAATCAGAATGAGAGATTTAGAGTCAGAATTACGAGATTTAAAATCAGAATTGCAATATAAACTCAGAACTGCAAGATATAGAAGAATTGTGAAATTTACACACAGAATTGCAAAATATAAACTAACAAGAAGAAAACGTCAGAATTGTGAAATAAACCACGTTACAAATAAAATGTTTTTATTATGTAGCAGAAACAAAAAAAATAAAAATTGCAAGATGTAAATTATGAGATATAAACTTGCAATTTGTGAGGAAGTCAGAACTGTAAGAAAAATTCACAAACTACTTTATTTGTTAACTTGTAAATTTAAAACTGACTCTAAACTCAAAAGTGAATTTATAACTTGCAATTACAAGATATAAACCTGCAATTCTGAGAAGAAAAGTCTAAGTTGTGAGATACAAACTTGGAATTGCAATTATTTATATATATTTATATTTTTATAAATCAAGATACATTTGAAAAATGACAAAATTCTAATTCTAATCATTTATTAATATGATGTCGCTGTTTTATTCTTTTTTTTATTGTTAGCATAACTGTTGCAAATAAACATAGGGCCTACATTTTATATTTTTTAAAGTTTTTAAAATATGCTATATAATATATAAAAACTAATAAATATATATACAACTTTTTAAAATATAAAATTAATGTTTATTTGCAACAACTATGCTAGCAACAATAAAATGATTAAAAAGATTACAAAACATCTGCTTACGGACACCGCGTTGCGTTGTGTTGCGTTGTCACAGGAACATGCCAGCTGAAGATAATGAGGAAATCACGTCATACATAGAATATGAGTATAGAATTTATTGTCTGCGTCATTCTGTGATGAGAATCCACATCAGATCACATAAGGAAGTTATTTCAAACACTCGACAGATGTTGTGAATTAAAAACAAGGTATAATGTTTTTTATAACTTTTGTTGGACAACAGGTTTAGAAAGGCTTATCGTTGAATGTCATTAGAATGGAAGTTGCTCTGCGTGTGTTGCTTTTTCAAATAAATACAAGCGGGGAAGCGTTTCCTCATTTCAGCACGTGAAATCACGGGTACACATACAGCAAATTCCGAGGGAAATAAAACAAGGAAATAATTGAAATGCAAAACCGAAAAATCGCAATTCACAAGCGCGTATTGAACCGTGGATGTCATACCGAACGGTTCGATATTATATTGAGTATTGTGACATCCCTAATATATATATATATATATATATATATATATATATATATATATATATATATATATATATATATATATATATATACACACATTACATACACATATAGTCAACATTTGAAGTGGATCAAAAAAAAAGTTAAAGTTGTTCTAAGACAAGAAGGTATTGTTTTGGTTTCCAGACAACTCTGATGAAAAGTTTTGATCCACTTCAAATGTTGACTATTGTGTGTGTGTGTGTGTGTGTGTGTGTGTGTGTGTGTGTGTGTGTGTGTATATATATATATATATATATGTGTGCATATATATATATATATATATATATATATATATATATATATATATTTATTTTATTTATTTTTATAGATTGTATTTTAGTTTCGTGTAAACTAGCTTGTTTATTTTTATTTATTACATTTTTATCAATAAATGATTAGATCCGATGTCTCGTGAGAACGTGACAATATCCTCGCAAAACATTTTGCAGTGTTTACATCACAGCTGCACGATTAATCTTTAAAAGATCGCGACCTCTATTCAAACACCAACGCAATCTTATTCCTAAATATTACGTCTGTTTCACATCGCACTGCTCACACTCCACTGACACTTACGATGTTAAACAGGTCTTAAAGACATTATAATTAGCATTCATGCTTCTGCTGATCCAAAAGGAGCAACACAAACAATCTTTTCAACCACAATGATCATTATTTCTGTGTTACAGTCATTTAAATAACAGAAGTACTGGGCTAAATGTTTATAGTTTGGGTATAAACACTTACTGTCTACAGTAGCGAACAAAACGAAAGTATCTTAACACTTGAAAAAAAAAAAAATCATTATCATTGAATCATTCATTCAGGAGATTCCAATAAATTTTTTTAAGCAATGAACATTTTGTCAGAACCACTAGATTAATCTTTTTTTCAGAATCATGAGAGAATTGTAAATTGTAAAAAAAAATTTTTCAATTTAGCCAGAATCATGCAGCTTTAGCTTACATGCTTACTACTGCATAACTCATTAAAACAGTACAAGTTCATATCAAAATGCACATGCATTTTGTTTTTCAGTTGAATATAGCACTATTTTTCCCTACATTGAGGATTTCTTTAAAAAAAAAAGTTTAAAAATCTTGTCTTGTGAACCCAGTCTCATCTCGTGGGAGAAGTGTCTCGACACACCCCTAAAATAAAGAAATATAAATATACACACACACATATATATATATATATATATATATATATATATATATATATATATAAAAAGAGGTTTGTTTTTCCATATCCACATTTCCATATCCACTTTTCTCTGTTGTTCCATACTCTTGTTTAATTACTTAGATGAGGTTATTGCCCACATTGGTTTATTATTATGGATTTCCACCTGACTTTAACATTGGGTAGTTACATTTTATGTTCCCTAGATCAGCATATTGGGTTTAGGTAGCATCTGACAGCTGAAAACCGAAGCCCTCATGGGTTTTTTTGATAGTCTAGTATGTGCTTCATAAATAGTCACCTAAACAACCGTAGACCTTGAGCTTCTCCTTTGGCTCCAGTCTGTTAAACCCATTTAGGAGCTTTATATTTAAGAGCGCACCTTCAGTTCTTATAAAAAAAAACCCATGAACTCCCACACACAGCCAAACCACACTGGATTGCCTGATACGCACTGGTTTAGTCATCTATCAAAAGCAAATCTGGCATATAACATCTCCTGACCTCGACCGACGGGGGCAGCGGTGGCGCAATACATCATGCAGCAATCAGCCAACGAGACATAAATAAAGCAATTTACAGTTGACTCACTGCTGCTTGCCTTGTACTGCATTTCCAGCCTTATTACATCACCTACCTCCCATGATGCCTGTGCAAACTTCTGGGAAGTTGCACATTCTGGGAACGCACATCACAAGCACACTGCAACTGGGAAGTTGGAACATTCTGAGAATGGATGTCACATCACCCAACTTCCACTACTCCCACCAAGCATGCATTGCAATAGACAGCTCTGAAAATTGGTGCAGCCCAAGAGCCTGAAAAACTGTAAGAGATTTCACAGGAAAATTAAACAGCAGGTTGACACACAAAGAGAAAGCGAAGCTCAAAGGTGCAAACAGAGCGCCTCCTGGTGGAAACTGCCGAATTAGGGCGCTTTCTTGTTTAAAACTGACATGCTTGATCACTTTTAGTTTTGAAAGTCCCTTCAAAGGTTGTACGCTTGATAGCAAGCGTGCAAATCTTTGTGACTGATGATAGCTGAGTGTCCGAAAGTTTTAAGGCCTACAAAACATTTAGTTTCAAACGAACGTGCTGCCTTGAACTAGGCATCCTGAAAATTAAAATACAGTGCACATCAATTTATTTACTGAAATATGCGACGGTGCATGAAATGGGGTGGTTAAATGGAATAATTTGAGGACACAAACCTGAAAGAAAGCTAAACGAGAGAATTCATAAAGCTTTACGAATCTAATCGGACATTATGTAAAGGCAAATTGCTTCGGTTTAACACATTTTCCGCTATTGCAAGCGTAGATTGCTAATGTGGAGATGAATGGAGTAAGGACATAATATTATTGCTCGGAGGCTGATCTTTTATGGTTTCTCCTAAAAGTTTCTCTTAAAAAAGAAGAAATCAAAACAGATGAGAGTCAGTAGTTAACATACAGTAAGCAGTATAGGCACAGAGTTATAAAAATGAACATGGACAGGAAATTAATCAGCGTTTGGACTCCATTTCATCCTTCATCTTCAAGTTAAGACTGTTTAAGACCTTAATTTAAGGAATAAATTAAAATTAAAATTAAAAAAGTCTTGATTTATGAAAAATTGATCAAAATAAAGTAAGTTTATAATTAAAGCAACAACTAATATCTGTCAATGGGCTCAATTTGTTTATTTATTTTTTGTTCAATTTATCAGTAAACAAAACTTCTTATCCTCAATTTGCCTCTTAAGTAAATGTAACTTTATTTAAGGATGTTTATAAATTTAATGCAAAGACTTAATGAATTTAAGACTTTATGCTTTGAATTAAGACATTTATTTGTCGAAGGCTAACATATATTATTTATATATATATATATATATATATATATATATATATATATATATATATATATATATATATATATATATATATATAAATGTTTAATGGTTTTAATATATATTTATTGTAGTAATTTTTGATTATAGTTTATTTCAATTGAGTGCTTCTAGCGGAGTTGCAACTAGCTGATATTAGTTTTAGTTTTTACATTTAATTTAGTCTAATTTTAAGTTTAACAAAAAAGTAGACATATAAAACAAACTATATAGTAAAAATTGTTTTATTGTTTTATTTATTAATTCCATTTTTAAAGGTGTCATCGGACGCCCATTTTCCACAAGTTGATATGATTATTTAGGGTAGTGTTTCTCAACGGAGAGAATCAGGGGCGCTGGAAGCAATATTTTTGAAAGCTAAGCTGTTCTTGGGGGGCGTTTGGTTAAAACGAGATTACACCAAAGATGTATGGATCTGAAACTTACAAAAGAAAATGGTCTGCCACATCCTAACGCCGTCTCTACACTGGATGCATCATAATCTCGTTATAATCAGTCGTTCAGTAACTGCGTTCAGTTACTAAATGACTGATTATAACGAGATTATGCGTTGAGCCGTTCGCTGCTAGTTTACACCAATACTCCCGCTTTAGACTAGACAGTGTGTAATTTCTTTAGCAACGACTTTGTACTTCAGTGTTCGCTTGACTTTCTGTAGTGCAGCTGCCGCATTTCCCGTCAAAACAATAGCAAGCATTTAGACACAATAAAGTATGATGTTTTTTTTTTTCCTCACAAATATAGACTATATTATATCCACGTAGCCTTTATGCTCCTTGTAATGATAATGGCTTTTGAAGTCCAGTCAAATCAAATATGATGAATGTCATGTGGCATTCAATAACATATTTTTCTTTTTTTTAATTATGTGTAGGATAACGTTGGCTGTTATATTTGGGTTTAAAATGCGTGCTTTTAAAATAGGCCTATATATATTATAAATAAAATATAGCCTATAATATACACTACCATTAAAAAAATGGTCAGTAAGATTTGTTAATGGATAAAAGGATTGCATTTGTTTGTTTAACAAATACAGTAAAAACAGTACATCTACCATTTGGAAAAATATAGTGAAGTATGGTTTACATTTCCATTTTCACCAAAATAACCATGTCTACTATGCCAGAAAAAAGGGGAATTCAGTATACACTCAAAAAACAGGGTATTTTCTAAAAGTAAGGGATAAATATTATTATATTTCACAGAAAGCTATTTGAAAACATCCAAACATATCACAGCAGTAAAAAAGATGTTCAAGAGTTCCAAGAATGGAAGAACAAACTAAAATCTCTTCTGTAAAAATGTCCATGTGGATATGTTCTAAACAAGAATTTTTATTTAGTCATTTTAAATTTGGGGCAACAAGGTATATCAGCATCGCAACAACACTGAAGCTGTAGCAATGATAATCACCAACATGCTTAAAAACTCTGTAAATGAATGTTATTACACTTATTCTAAAACAAATTACTGTACAAAAGTACTTTACTGTTTTTTGTTTGTTTGTTTGCTTCTTTGCAATTCAATGCATCCTTGAATTAAAATAATTTTCTTTAAAATCACAATGACCCCATACATGAATTACTGTAAATATACCAACAGTCCTCATTGTAAACACAAAATAATAACAATCAACTTTAATATTCAGTGAGGACTATTAGACTATGTTTTATTTGATGGGGGCGTTGAGGGACCTGGATAATGGCTAGGGGGGCGCTGGCCCAAAAAAGGTTGAGAACCACTGCTTTAGGGTCTTAATGAAAAGTCTCTAATATACTTTGATTAAAAATTCTCAATGGTTTTGTAAAACAACACCCTTTTTACCTTGTCAAAATCAGCTCTGCAAAAATCATCTCATTCTAAGGGGTTGTTCCTTTAAATGCAAATGAGCTCTGCTTGCCCCGCCCCTCTCTTCTCTCTGTGGAAAAGACGGTCTTGTTTACATTAGCCGCTAAACTTCCTAACTACCACGTTATAAGGAAAGGCGATCGCAAAGATTCATAAAAAACACTTATACTCACTTCTGCTGTAAGTGAAGCTGGATCACGAATGATTCGCGCGAACACAGACGGATATATGTAGATCGGGAGGTGCATTCCCCTCACAAACAAACGGAATCTACTGCATCTTCAGCGGCTCAGATGTCGGGAGTAAATGACAACCACTATGTTCATTATTACATCCAGCAACACAACACCTCAATCGCTCAATCGGAGATATTCTTGTCTAACTTACATCCCTGCTCTGGCATCAAAACATGGAAAGTTACTGGACTGTGACAGCTGGTCTGAGGTAAGAGCTCATGTCAATCAACTATTGTGGGAGTGGCCTCTGTCGGTGTGACGGCACAACGTCAGGCATCTGAGAACGGCTCGATTTGAAAAAGGGGATATTATTTTTACAGATTAATTAAAAACCACTGCATGGATTTTTATCATTATAGGGTAGATTTGTACATACACTGCCAACACACATTAATGTTCAAACAACATGAAAAAGTGAACTTAGCATCCGATGACCCCTTTAAAGTTAATGTAATTTTGTAGCTTGTTTATTTTTATTAATTCCATTTTTATATATAATTGTTTTGTAAAAACAATTAATAAAAAAAGCTATAAAATTATTTTTTTTTTAATAAAAATGGAATTAATAAATATTTATTTGTGTGTGTGTGTATGTATTTATGTATGTATAAGTGTGTGTGCATATATATATTTATATATTAATTATATAAGTAATATACACACACATTCGCTTTGAATTAATTTTTCTTACCCCATGGAATGTTTTTTTTTTTTGCCCTAGCTTTTTTAAGCAAAATCTCTCTTTTTTTATGGTTTTAGTATGGTTTTTTTCCATAACAACAATATGATTATATCTTCATTTTGCACATCAAGTGAATGTATCATGATTTAAGGATGCTTAGACATTTGTATTGGCACATTTAATGCCAAGACTTTTTGGACTTTAGAGTTTCTGCTCCGATTTAAGGCTTTCATTTGTGGAAAGGCGAATTAAGACTTTTAAAACCGCCCTTTTCCTCACTAGAAGATACTACTGCGAGCTCACTTGTTTTTTTCCCTTTTTTTTGCGACGATATATTTACAGAAATGCTAGTTCCACACTGGTGTCCCCTGAATTTCATGACAAGCAGGAGAAGCACAAACACTAATGTGTTTTGAGCGATGACGTGTCACTTAATTGCACGCCGCTTTATCCCTGCAACGCTTTATGAGTCACGGAGAGCTCGCTAACCGTTTTCTTTCCTCTCACTTCGCTCTCCCCACTGCCGCTCTGCATTCACCTAAGAAGACCCGGTGTTAGTGTCAAGGTCCAAATAACCACATCTAACAGCCATGGCATAAGCAGCGAGCAGAAAGTAGGTCAAGATAACCTCATCTGACTGAGATACGGGGCTCTCCGCTGGGCCGCCACTTGCGATTGTGCAGGTCTGGGTCACGGAGACTCGAGGCCAAGGCACGTTTGTGTAACCTAAGCTGAACCTTCGGCTCCCCAAGGCCGGAGCCATACAGACACTCCTCGGTTCTGTCTCCGTGTCTCTCCCCGTGGGACGCCGTCTCTCTCCTGCCTTTCATCCGGATGTGGAGTGTGTCAGGCTGAGTCACAGACAGACGGGAGCGAAATGCTCTCAGACGTGAGAAATGGGGGGAGAGAGGGAAAACGAGACACTGAAATGGAAACCGAGCCCTTACTTGCAGCCAAATATTCAATATCGGGAATATGTTGGTAGATCTGATTGGTAGAAGCTGATTGGTCAAACAGGATTCTGATGCTTGTTGCTATCCCATTGTGATCATTTGTGACTGCAGAGGCTCGACAACGGGTTACAGGTTCAATTAAACAAATTAAAATATTTATTTCAGTATCATTATGATTTTAGTTTGTTAATATCTCAATTTGATTTTAATTAAATTATATTTTTGTACATTTGTGTAATTTTTTTTGTTCTTCTCATATTTTATTATCCATATTTTTTCGTAATTTTTGATTATAGTTTATTTCATTTAAGTGCTTCAAATTAAACTAAACCAAAATGAGTTGCAACTAGCTGAATTTAGTCTAATTTTACGTTTTTTGTTTTTTTTTTTAAACTAGACATACAAAAAAACAGAAAATATATTTAAATATATCTAAAAAAAATTATGGTGTACTATATTACAGGATGTGTTTTTATGTTTTGAATGCAATTTTAAATATATTTAAAAAATATAAAAATAATATTATAACATGGAGGCATGATAAAAAAAAAACACTGATGCAAATGATGATGAAATGTTAATTTTTTTTTTTAGTTTATTTGAAATTAAGAAGAAAAATTAAAGAAAAAAAAGCCAATTTAAAAAAATAAATAAATAAAAAAAATATTTTATATATATATATATATATATATATATATATATATATATTGCATTTATAACAGAAAAACGAAAAGCTATAGTATAGTAGTGGTATATAATAATACCAAAATAATATAATAGAAAATGAGTATATTAATATACTAAATAACACTGGTGCAAATTATGACAAAATATTTATTCTTTGGGTTTATATTTTATTTCCTGTTTTATTTTATTTTCTTCTATTTTATTTTTAGTCAACCCTGATTTGCACACCCTCGTGTTCTTTGCAATGGAACATAAACTAAGAATTTTTTAAGCTTGCTTCCATACAAAACCAGTTTATAGTGACCCTCGACTATTCATTAACGCTCTAAAAAGGAACAAAACACCCCTCTGCTCTATCAACTGCAATTAACAGCATTTAAAGTGAAGATTCTTCAAAACTTAGCTTTCAATAGAAGAATAACAGCATATTGCTTTAGTAGTACATGACAGAAAAATTAGTCATTTTGAGGCAAAAATGTTTGAAAATGTTATAATAGACAAAAAGCATTGCTTTGAAAAAAGGTCTAGGCAATTCAAAAGAATTATATTTAATAGCTTTATGTAAGAACTCATTTAAAGGTTATGAAACATGGGTATATTTCACTTTTATGCAACCTGAACATTTGAAATGTGAACTAGGGAGAATAGCTACAGTGAGCTGGAGACCATAAAAGAATTATTTTAATGAGTTATACCTGCATACTGATGAATGGGAATGAGTAGGAGACATCCTTTCAGGTATCTCGACCGCAAAGGGAATCTGAACCGCAGTGTTTTCTCTTTTTGTGTGTCTTAAGTGCTTTTACACAAAATACGTGCTTTGTGTCTTAAATGAACAAGTGCTTATCTAGAGAGGTTCCTGTTGCCCTTCGGCCTCTTTTTAGATCCGTCTCACACATTAACTGCCCTTTTTTTTTTTACCTTCCATACAAACAAGTCTTTGAAATATAAGACTAAATAATTATAGACAATCAAAAAAAAAAATCTGTAGTAAGCATCAAAAAAATCTTTACAGTCCTGGATGTTTTAACATCCATTACTTTGCTATATTTCCTTCACCAATCAGTTTTAAATTAGCTTTAGTCCTTATATGATTCACATTATATAAGAAATACAAAATAAGTTGCTGATTTAGGATTTGATTGTTGTTCTACTGTACTTCAATTGTTTATTGTACAAATTGAATATTTTGAAAATCAAATATCACCTAAAATAACATACTGAAATGTTTGAATTGATCGGTTCATCCTTGCTGCATGCGATTTTGTATTTGTCGTCATCTGCTTACGTTATATTTTATCTTTTTCTATCATGATCATACACAATTATACATTAGCAGTCCAAAGTTTGGAATAATTACTAATGTTTAATGTTTAATGTCTCTTCTGCTCATCAAGGCTGCATTTATTTTAAATCAAACATACTGTAAAAATGTGAAATATTATTACAATTCAAAAATAGCATTTTTCTATATGAATATCTGCTAAAATGTAATTTATTTCTGTGATCAAAGCTGAATTTTCAGTATCATTACTCCAGTCTTCAGTGTCACATCATCCTTTCATGAAATCACTATGCTGATTTTGGTTATTTATCTTAAAACGGTAATAATATTCCACAATATTCCGTTTTTACTCTATTTTAGATCAAATAAACCAACTTTAGGGAGCATAAATTATTCTTTCAAAAACATTTAAAAATCGTAACTATTTAAAATTTTTAGTTGTATTTTATTGCTTGCAATGACCATTGCTTTTCTGTACCAGAACAGATCCAAGACTCACCCATCGAGATGCACTAATGTTGGAGGAGATCCACGCCTGTGTTCTTGTTGTCTTGAGGGTTGTGGCTCCATCTTGTGTCACTAATGAGCATTGCTGTGCCTAAAAATGAATAAAAGATCCATTAGTGTATTTTATTGTAACATCTGTGAGATGTGCAACCATTTAATGGATATTATAGGTTATAGATGCCTATGGGAAGGTACTTAAATATCCAAATTATATAATAAAATATTTAATTAATAGTATTAAAATAAAATAAAAAAAATTAAATTAAAAAAAATATATATATATATATATAATAAATAAATAAAAATCAGTGAGAGACCTACAATCAACAAGCCCAAAAAAAAACTGCATTTATTCAAAGAAAACAAAAAAATAAAAAATAAGCAATTTTTGGTATGCAGAACACCAGAACTGTAAAGTTAGGGGAAAAAATGGACTACAAAAGCGGAAAAAAAAAAAAAATAAAAATAAACTAAAAAAAAAAGCTTAGTTGTGGCAATATAATTAAGCAATTTAGAGAAAAAGAAAATCCTTTATGAGTCTAAATGACGGTAAAATAAAATACAAAGTAAAAAGGCTCCGTAAATAAATTAAAAAGAAATCTAGCAACATCCTAGAAACCACATAATCATCATGTCTTGTGATGAAAAGCTATTTTCTCATATTTCCTTTGAGCTATATATATGTGTGAGTGTATATAATGGTTTGTGGAGTTTAATTATCGTAGTGCGTTAAACAAATAGAGTTTAATCTATAATCAAACCATTTATCCACACGTTTAACGAGACCCACTCAGCGGGTTCCTTTCATTTAGTCTTCATGTAATTCATATCGATTGCACACCTCGAATTTATGCTTGATGAACGATCAGCTGTCCGAGCAGCACAGCAGACGTATGTTTGATCTCTGAACTCTATTCATTTGTTATCCGAGCTGAGACGGTAAATCCATTCTTGAAGGAAGTCATTACTGTAATCTACACTGATGCATTACTTGTTTCTCTGAAGATAGATGTCTAAGTCTTGAACTTGTGTTCTTCCTCTGGGGTTCAGCAGCGGGATGAGGACGGATTTGCTTCCTTGAAGATGGATCTTTCAGTCCAAGACCTTTTTTTGTCCTTTATTCTGTGTTTCTTCTGAGTTTCTTAAGGTTGTGTATTCCCCAGTGAAGTACTGCTCTGGCTTTTCCCCTCTTTCAGTCTGATGTGATGCATTTTTTATGACTAGAGATCTCCTTTTCTTTTTTATCTGACAATACTGTTGAAGCTTGTTTCAGAGCAGACTGAAAAACCAAAAACTACACAACACAAAACGAAAAATCCAAACTAAATGTGAATGTTTCACACTGACGCTATCAGAAGATATTTGCTAAGCCTAAGTGTTTTGTAGCTTCACTAAAACTGAAAAAGCAGCATTTGCAAAACATTTTACTCAATACAAACTGTATGTGTTGTTGAAAGGTTGAGAAGAGACAAAGACATTCTGTAGTAATGTAGGGTACTATACACTTGTATATAATAATAATAATAATAATAATAATAATAACTGAGCACCAAATCAGCATATTATAATTATTTCTGAAGGATCATGTGACACAGAAGACTGGAGTAATGATGCTGAAAATTCAGATTTGATCATAGAAATAAATTACATTTGAAAACCTATTCACTTAGAAAACAACTAGTTTAAATTCTAATAATATTTCACATTTTTACTGTATATTTTGATCAAATAAATGCAGACTTCGTGAGCAGAAGAGACTTTTCCAAACACATTAAAAAAAATAAAATAAAAACGTAACCTTTCCAAACTTTTGACTGATAGTGCACATTAAAAACGTCACATTTACAGCGACAAAAATACCTTAAAAGGTCAGAAGCATAAATCTTCAGATAACTATATCATAGACATTCGTCATAACTGTACTGGACGTATACTAATATACTACGGTAAGACCTTACAACAGTAATTAAAATACTGCAAAAGACACCAGAGTGATCCAATGTTTGAGAACTGAATATCTTGATGAAATTATTTAATTTGTTTACCTGCAAGTCATGTGACCATCTACTTTAAGAAATTTTAAGTGTGTACAATCGGCCTCAGCGTTACGCGCGCCGAAAAACTGAGGTAAAACCGTTCGAGGTGCATTCAATCCTTTAAATCTTCGATTACGCGTTGTGTCGTTACTTTTGGACAGAGAGATGGAAACTTTTACTCTGTTATGACTTCGAAAGTAAATTTACTTACCGATAACAGTCCGTCTTGAAGTAAAATCGCCATTTCTCAGAGAAGCCCGCCATTTCTGTCAGAGTCGCTTTGCGCGCGCGCGCGCTTCTAGAGTCGGGTGAGTTGTGATTGGACGAGCGCAGGCACTTGATGACGTTTCAACGCAAAGT
Organism: Labeo catla; assembly: GCA_012976165.1. NCBI lineage: Eukaryota > Metazoa > Chordata > Actinopteri > Cypriniformes > Cyprinidae > Labeo > Labeo catla. The sequence goes on from VONZ01000455.1 coordinate 388,096, forward strand.
TGACGTCAAAATATGAATAACGTGAAGAAAAATGAAATAAAAACTTCTTGTATCGACAAACTTTAAACTTAAAAAATATTGTAAAAAGTATTTTAAACAGTCGACATGTTTCACATCACTTAAAGAAACAGTTCATTCAAAAAATAAATACACAAACCATAAGACTTTCTTCTGTGGAACACAAAAGAGAACTGTAGGTAACCATCACCCTTATGTTATTAATCTCATTTTAAAACTTTTAAAATTGATTAAACTGTTGTACAATCAGTTTCAGGGTCAGGTGCACTCAATCTTTCAAATATTCAATTACACATTGTGTCCTTACATTGCACAGAGAGATGGAAACTTCAGCTCAATTAAAACTTAAAATGTAAACTTGCTTACCGATAATGTCTTGAAGTAAAATCACATTACCTCAGAAAATCCCGCCATTTCTGTCAGTGTTGCTTTGCGCATGCGCGCTTCTAGAGTCGGGTGCGTTGTGATTGGATGAGCGATGTTTTAATGCAAGGTTGATGTTGAAATTTGAATAACGTAAAGAAAAGTTAATTAAAACATCCTGTGTCGACAAATGTAAAAATTTTACTTGGAAAAAAAATGTCAACATGTTTCACATTTAATGGAGAGGTAGGTTCCATTTCTTAAAGGAACAGTTCACTTAAAAAATACATGCATAAATAAAACATACGACCTACGTTCTTCTGTGGAACACAAAGGAGATGTGATTTTCCTTTACTTTTTTTTTTTTTACCTTTCTGGGTTTTGAGAAACATAAGAGTGATTAATCGTGATGTACAGTTCATTCTTTGGTAAACTATGCTTTCAAATATGATCGATGGAGACCACAAGGTGGCGTGAAAGGGCAGCAAAACCAATATAATATGAATGCAGTTGAAACTTCACGTCAGTGTTGCCAAGTCTGCGGTTTGCCGCGGGTTGTTTTTAATGTTCGTGGGTTGAAGCGACCCTAATGATATTGTGATATTTAGCCACTGCAATGCAAATTTTACCAGGGGAACCCCACCAAAAAAACTATTTTTACCAAGGGACCTCCTCCAAAACGCAACTGGGCTAGTTTTGGGCTAATTTTAGTAGCAATTGGGCAGGTTGTGTTGTGAAAACCTGGCAACCCTGCTTCATGTGTTGTTAAATATGGCAATATCGTGAAAATGTCAACCCATCATTTGGATTTGACAGCAGTGTTATTTAAGTAGCATTTTGATAATATTATAACTTTTATTAAATTTTTTAATTTGAATGTTTCAGTAATTTTGTTTGGCATTATTTTTTATATTACACGGTTTAAACACTAAGTAGAAAATAGTAGATTAACCCCAAAATGAAGATTTTTTTTTTATTATAAATCAACAAAAAACTATTATACGAGTTTTTTTTGTACTGTTGAAATTTTTCATGATACTAAGCACATTTTTCACCAAAGCTCCTGTTCATTTCATGAATTTTTTTTAATGAAAATAATCCCTGAAAAGTAATCAAATGTTCACCACCCATTTTCAATCCCAATGATAAAACGAATTATCATCGATGCGTTTCAGATTCAGCACTCGCAAGCTTGAGCAAATGAAAATGTAAATGAACGAGAAAAGCATTCAGATAGAATTCCTCGCGATTAATGATTCAACACAGGCATGCACAGCACAGAACACAGCGAACACGTTCTTGTAAGATGAAAATATAAAACACGTTTTCTTTATTTCCTGTATATAGACATATACCACTTGAGATTTGGAGAAGAGCACATATGAAGGCTATTTTATGATGGATCTCATCAGACAGCTGAATGCAGAGACAGAAAAGTTCTCAATTACAAATAGTAAAAAACAAAAACATTAGAAATTAAATCCTAAACATTTCTAACGCAGTTACAGAAGTCTGTCAAATACCAACTGTCTGCAAGTGGCTAATAACGGTTTTCATCTGTACACGAGAAAATTTGTACAAAATAAGAGATCTACCATTCAATAATAGATGGATCATAACAGTACATAATATGTACAATATCAGATGAAGCCATTTAGTAGGGGGGTGCATACTAAAGGACACTTTGCAGTATTTTCTGTCAAACGGAAAGTGAAGTTCACCACGATGAAAGCTTCCAGCTGGAAAAGAACGCAAGTTATGCTATCGACACCGGCGAGAAAAACCTCTCAAAGACTGTTTTTAGCTTTTAGCACTAGAGCCGAAAGAGGAAGGAGCTTAAATTAAAAACCGAAAACGGACAGAGAAAGGCTGGGAGAGAGAAAAATAACGCATTTATCTATATACCTATCGAAATTTGCACATTCAAATCGGACAGACAAGCTTATACGGGCCGAGAATAAAAACCTGCGAGCATCTGAAATCACGGCACGGACGAACGCAGAGAGAGAACTGCACCGTAGCTCCGACCAGGCGAAACCCAATGGAAGTTCAAACAATGGTTCAGAGGGATTCGTTCAAGTTTATCAGGAGAATTTCTCTTCTGTTGGGCTTGTCCGGGAAAACCAGCACGAAATGCCAGGCGCAAAATACTTTTTCCTTTATCTAAAAAGGCACTCTATGCAAATAAAGGCTTGGTCGAACTGGGGGAAGAAAGCCTTCGCTATTGCCTGTTAAAAAGCTTTAATCTAAAAACTAATTAACCACCGTAAGGCCATTGTTTGAACAACCAAAATCTCCCTGGACGAACTTATTGCCAAGTATCTGGACAAAAACGGAAGGGGATTTTGCACTGGCGAGATCAGCACGATTCAAACGCCAAAGACACGAACCGCCGACGAGATCCGAACGTCCTGAGAATCGTTCGCTCGCCCCGAATACAAGCGCTCCGGTGTCTGCGGTTCAGCCTAAAAGAGACAATCGGACGAAAGCGGAAGAGAGGATGAGACGGGACTAGACTAGCGCGGGTCGAGGGGGTCTGGATGTGGGACGGGCTCCGGCGCGGTTGGTTCTGGAGGGCAGAACGGGTTTGTGTGTGTGTGTTTGTGGGTCACACCGGGGCTGTCCTGCGCCGCCGTCGCCGCCGGCGTTCGTCGTCAGTGCTGGACGCGGCCGGCTCGTGCGCGGCGGCTGAGACTGGACTGGATTGGGCTGGGCTGGGTTTCGGGCGTCTGTGGTCCTCTAGTGGCCGTCCTGGGCGCCGATCATGTCTTCGGCACGCCGGTGCGTCTCCAGGGCCTTCATGGTGGACATATCCTGAGGCAGCTCCGACTTGCGTCGCATCAGGGGACGTTCTTTACGCTGGTCTCTGTGGATCTGAGCAGAGAGATGAAATAAAACAGCGGGAAATGACATTTGCACAGAATATCCAGCTCTGCCTTGTTTACATTAACCTTTCGAGAGATGGAGCTGGAGAAAAAGGAGTGTGGAAACATATTTAGGGATGCATAATATTATCAGGACGTCGTGTAAACATTGGACCGGTATGCTAAATTATGCCAGTATGCCTTGCCACTCGTAATAAAATGAAAAGTAAAATAAATAACATTACGATACTGTTTCTGAATAAATAAAGCAGTAACCGATGTCATAAAATCACCACATTTTAAATTAAAGAGTTTTATATATAGATTTATTCATTAATGTGTTTTTTCAGACAGACTATGAAAAGTTAAACTCTAAAAGATTTTTAGAACTTTTACAGCTCTTTTGCTTTAGATCGTCTACAAATGTTAAATCTACAAATCTTAAGGTTACTAACGCATTTGTCTGGAGAAAAAAAAAAACCCAGCTCTGATCATTAGATGTTTTATTATCGGTATTTTCAAAGCTTCCAATGTACTCTCATCATTTATTAATTTAACTTTATTAATAGTTTTTGAGTTATTACAAGTCAGTTTTTGCTCAAAAACTAAATTATTTAAATTATTTGTCTATAATCTGTACTTGGTGTTGTTCTAAACAAAAGAAAAAATAATTATATATATATATATATATATATATATATATATATATATATATATATATATATATATATATATATATATATATTTATTTATTTATTTATTTATTTATTACACACACACACATTAAATTGGAATATGAGATTCTCTGTACAAAATACTAGAAATAATAGGAGTATCAATAGATAAATAAATGCCATTTAATTATGGATTTTAAAATTAATTTTAAATTAAATTTAAAAATTAAAATAAAAATATACATTAATTTTAAGTCAATTTTTTGTATTAAGATATTATTACTGTTATTCATCCAGGATGCATTCAATTGATCAAAAGTGACAATAAAGACATTTATACAAAATATCCCTATTTCAATTAAATGTTTTTTTTTTTTACATTCTATTTATTAAAATAATCCTGATATTTAAGTATCATTAGTTACTTGAGCAGCAAATCAGCATATTAGAATGATTTCTGAAGGATCATGTGACACTGAAGAGTAATGATGCCTAAAATTCAGCATTTACAGTTGAACAGATATTCACATAGAAAACAGCTGTTTGAAATTACGAAACTCAAAATTTTTACTGTATTTTTGATCAAATAAATGCATCCTAGGTGAGCAGAAGAGGCTAATTTCAAAAACATAATTTACCTGAGTGGCTTCTTCTTCTACAGTTTTCTTTAGCATCATGACATCCTCAATGATCGGGCCGTCTGTCTCCATATCCATCGGACTGCTGAGGCTGGTGGAGTCGATGTACATGAGAAACTAAAGCAGGAAAAGTCAACATTAAAATCTCTGAAAATACTACTAAATAAATACAGCCTTTAATAAAGAACTAACAAAGACAAATGCACATTTTTTCTAACATGATTAGCAGGTTGCTAGCATGTTTCTAACATGATTAACAGGTTCCTAGTATGTTGTTAGCATGTACCTAGCATGACTAGCAGGTTGCTAACATGTTTTTAACGATTAGCAGGTTGCTAGCATGTTTCTAGCATGATTAGCAAGTTGCTAGCATGTTCCTAGCATGATAAGCAGGTCATTAGCATGTTTCTAGCGTGATTACCAAGTTGCTAACATTTTTTTAACATGATTACCAAGTTGTTAACATGTTGCTAGCATGTTTCTAGCATGTTTAGCAATTTGCTAGCATGTTTCTAACATGATCAACACGTTGTTGACGTTGTTGTTAGCACAATTAACAAGTTGCTAACATGTTCCTAGCATGATTGACAAGTTGTTAGCATGTTGCTAGCATGATTAACAAGTTGCTAACATAAATTAACATGTTGTTAGCATGTTTCTAGCATGTTTAGCAATTTGCTAGCATGGTTCTAACATGATTAGCAGGTTGCTAGTATGTTTTTATCATGATTAACAGGTTGCTAACATGTTTCTTGCATAATTAGCAAGTTGCTAGCATGTTTCTAGCACAATTTGCAAGTTGTTAGCATTTTTCTGGCATGATTAACAAGTTGGTAACATGTTTGCTAGCATGATTACAAAGTTGCTAACATTTTTCTAACATGATTAGCAAGTTGCTAACATTTTTATAGCATGATTAATGAGTTGTTAGCATGTTTCTAACATGATTAACAAATTGTTAGCATGTTGCTAACATGTCTCTAACAAGATTAACAAGTTGCTAGCATGTTTCTAACATGATCAACACGTTGTTGACGTTGTTGTTAGCACAATTAACAAGTTGCTAACATGTTCCTAGCATGATTGACAAGTTGTTAGCATGTTGCTAGCATGATTAGCAAGTTGCTAACATAAATTAACATGTTGTTAGCGTGTTTCTAGCATTATTTGTAGGTTGCTAGCATGTTTCTAGCATGATTAGCAAGTTGTTAGCATGTTGCTAGCATGATTAGCAAGTTGCTAGCATGTTTCTAGCATGATTCTGGTTGCTAGCCATAGACAGATGGATAGATAGATGAGTTTAAATGAGTTTAAATTGATTAAGCAAACTTAACAAGCATGTTGATTACCACAAAAAACAATTATTACTATCAACACACATTCATGTATTAATTAAACTGATTGTCAGTGTTAATTAGCAGATGCTGATGGAGCTTCTACTGAATCTGGAATATATTCATGTAATATGTATTAAATGTAAGACAAACATGCTATTCAAATGAATGTGCTGGAGAAGGTTTGTGCTATTTGCAGATCTGAGTTCGGCCCACACGAGTAATACCGCGGTATCAGAGTCGTTTACCTGTGGGTTTGATTTGGCGAGATTCTCGATCTTGATCCACGCCTCCTCGCGCTCTTTCCATTTCGCCTTTTCTCTGATGTTGAGAGAGAAAGGAAAAGTTTAGCCACACGAGCGCCACTGAGAGTCTGAGTAAGTGTGTGAAAGCACTTCCTACTTGTTTTTCTCAGCTCTGAACTGTTGTGTGCAGTCGTCAAACAGCTTCTGATTCATCTCCATAAAGAGCTTCAAAGCGTTATAGATCAGCCCGTGGATCGTCCTGATGGCAGGAAGAGGAAGTGACAACATCAAAAAACTCTTCATCAAACAAACTGAATTTCTGAAGAGTGTAGATGGACAATCACTTTTCAAGTCAGTATAAAAGTAAAACTCATAGGTGTGAATATAAACGTAAATTTTATTGGTTAATGACAATTTAAAGTAAATAATTAAATGAAATAATATTATAATAAATTCAAATAATTTTTCATAAAAGAGTTATATGATGTATGACCTGTTTATTATTTAAAAATGTTATGTTTTTTTGGTTACTTTTTTATGTAGTTAGTGATAATTTTGTGTTTTAGATTATATATAAATATTTATATAATTAAAATACATTTTTGCATGTTTGGCTAATGACAATATAAATTAAATAATGAAATGAAATGCAATATAATAATACACTGAAATGTTTAGAAAATTATACACACACACACACACACATATATATATATATATATATATATATATATATGATGTATGATCTGTTTATTATTTATAGAATAAGTAGAACAAACACAATACATTTTTATTTGTTTTATTTATATATATATATATATATATATATATATATTTTAAAATATATTTTTAATTTAAATTAAATAATGAAACGAAATATTGCAATAATAAATTGAAATACTTTAAAATTTATTTATATATATATATATATAAATGACCGTTTAAATTAAATAATGAAAATGGAATGAAATTATATTATAGTAATAAACTGAAATACTTTAAAAATTATATATATAAAAGGTATAATCTTTTTATTATTTATCTAATAACACACAAAAATACATGTTTTTTTTATATTTGGTTAATGACAAATTAGTGTTTTATATTATATATAAATATTTGTTTAATTACAAATATATTTTCGTATGTTTGGTTAATGACAATTTAAATTAAATAAAATGAAATGAAATAATTTAATAATTTTTTTTTTTAACTAAAAAATATATATATATTAATTACAATTTTGTTTTATATTATATACATTTTTATACTATTTGATATAAATATCATTATATTATTATATACTATATTATAAACAAATATATACATTTTCTATAATATATTTATATATAAAAGGGTTTTACCCTCTTTCCAGGCGTAAAACCCCTTTGAGGTACTCATTCTTTGACCAAATTAGTCAATATTCTCTAGTGTACCAAAACAAGCGCTATCTGCAGCCGAACTTGTAAACAGCGTGACTCACTTATTCCAGTGGGTTTTGGAGTTTCGGTACAGTGAGGGAAACATGATGGGCAGGATCCTCGCCGCATTATCGCTGATTAAACTCATGATGTACTCGTTATTCCAGTAGTAGAGAGCTCGCTCCGCAACCTGAGGACGACACCAACATAAACCAGACATGAATGCATCCCTTTCATGTGATCATTTATAGCTTTGTGCAGACGTGCGTCTCAGCAGACCTGGAAATGTGGACTGGAGACGCATTTGGCCAGCTGTCTGAATAGCGGCTCCATCACTTTAACAAACTCTGACGGCTCGATGACGTCCAGAATCTCTTCCAGCTCATTTAGAAACATCACTTCCTTTGGACTGTGAGTCTTTGGCCAGTATTTTAGAAGAGCCATCACCACCTGAAAACAATAAATAATAATAATTAGCCTTTTTTCAATGTTTTTAAAGTCTCTTCTGCTCACCAAGGCTGCAGTACTTTGGTCAAAAATACAGTAAAAATTGTGAAATATTATTCAAATGTAAAATATCCGTTTTCTATGTGAATATTTGTTAAAATGTTTTTTTCAGCATGAATTTTCAGCATCAGAGGTTACATATTGGAATGATTTCTGAAGGATCGTGTGACACTGAAGACGCTGAAAATTCAGCTTTAATCACAGGAATAAATTACATTTTAACAAACATTCACGTAGAAACAGCTAGTTTAAATTCTAAAAATATTTCAAAATTTTTTTCTGTATTTTTGAATCAAATAAATGCAGCCTTTGCAAACAGAAGTGACTTCTTTCAAAATTACTCAACTGGTAATCAAAACACAAAGTGACCCCTGCTGAAAAGGTCACATATGCTGGTTAAAACTAGTTAGTGCTGGTTTGGTGCTGTACAGTCAGTCGTACAGGTTTGGAACAACATGAGGGCGAGTAGTGAAATGTAAGCTGTTCGCTGGAAAGCATCACTCAAAATAACATGCATATGCCTCCTCAGCAGGAATAACAGAATAAGCATACTTTGATAAAGCAGTTTGAGAGCAGAAGACAAAACAGCTTTGTAAAACGACACAGGGTATAGAACAGAGGTCTCAAACTCAATTCCTGGAGCGCCGCAGCTCTGCAGAGTTTAGCTCCAACTCACACCTGATTGGAGTTTCTAGTAATCCTGAAGACCTTGATTATCTGGATCAGGTGTGTTTGATTAGGGTTGGAGCGAAAATGTGCAGAGCTGTGGCCCTCCAGGAATTGAGTTTGAGACCACTTGTATAGAAAATGAACACCAGATGGTGCTGAAACCCACCGGCTCAGTAAGTGTGCTGTCCTTCTCTAGAAACTGAACCACACAGTAAGCCAGCTGAAGAATGACAAACAACATCAGTCAATCACCAGAGCCAAAATCCTGCTCATGATACACCTCAAAACTAAGAAAGAAGGTATATTTAGGCCTTTTTATGACCATTAAGGTGTTTTTTAATAGGGCATTTTTGTGAGATCATTTTGCGCATTTCCCCTTAAAAAAACACAATAAATTTCACTTAATGAGAATGTAATGTTATTAATGCAGAATTAAAGTACAATTTTTTTTTTTTTCTATACAAATTCTATACAAATTTTTCACAGAAAATAAATATAAATATAAATATCATCATTTATATTTATATATATATAGTTTTTTTACATATGTAATATTTTACATATGCAGTTTTTTATATTTTAATATATATATGTATATAAAATATTAATTTATATATATGTAATGTATATATATATATATATATATATATATATATATATATGTAATATTTTAGAATTAAATATTTTTATATATATTTTAAAAATTAATTATTTATAATTTTTATATATGCATGTTTTACATTTTTTATATTTTATATAATATATATATATATATATATATAAATTATTTATAATTTTTATATATAATTTTTACATGTATATATATATATATTTTTTTTTTTTTTAAAAACACATTTACCTAAATATCTCTCTACATCTACATATATATATATAAAAAAAATTATATATATATATATAATTTATATGTATTTTTTACATTATATATATATATACACATTTATTTTACATTATATTATTTATATATATAGATAGATATAGATATATATAGATTTTTTTTATACACACATTTACCTAAATATATCTGTACATCTACATTTATATAAAATAAACAAATGTGTGAGTTAGTGTGGGTTTTTATAATTTCTGTAATGTTGAGGGTACGAAATTTGTAAACAATTACTTTAAATAAACAATTTGTTGTACTTTAATTCTGCATAAATTACAAAATTACATGAGATTTTCAATAAGGAAAATCTTCATTTAGAGAAATGGGAATTACAAAAAGTCTAATATGTCCATATTTATTACAGTAATGACATTTCTGGGGGAGAAATGTATGGGAAAAAAATGCATTTACATGTGTATTTCTGTTAACCACAATAAAAAAAATGAAACTAACTTGAAACACATCATTTATAAATCTAAAGTTCTTAAAACAAAAAAATAACAAAATGTGACATGCATACAATTCCATATAAACTCCAGATCGTACCTGTGGGTGATAAACACTGAGGGACTTGACTTTATGCAAAGGTAACAAAACTTTTAAAAGGAAGATTTTGTGCTCTTCTTTCAGCGGTAAGGCGAAGCCGTTAATGATGCTGGTAGAAAAGAGATAAAACGAGACGTGAATCACTCCAAACAATGAATGAACTAGTTTCAACTGTAAACTAGTATGTTTGAAACCTCATTTAGCATTCTGCTCCCATAAGACATGATAAAAGGCCACAATAATGTCATCATATTAAAGCTATTATAATGCCATTTCACTAAGTAACAAGTGATTCACCACAATAATATTAAATCAAATTAATCTGTTCAAATGTTGCTCGGATTTGAGAGCAGGGATGGATTTTATGAGCTAAATGTTTTATACCTTCCTAATATTTCCAGTAGCTCAGCTATTCCGTTATGATGCTCTGTTTCATAGATGAACCTGTATGGAGATAAAACACATCATATTATGACAAAAAACCCATAACACGACGTGAAAACTATTTAAAGTTGACATGGAATCAATATATATGCTATTTACTTCAAGTTCTCGGTCTTAATGGTGCATATCACTCCAAAGAAAAAACCTAATCAAGGCCATGTGGATGGTAAAAACAATATTAATAAATAAAATCATAGTTTAACATCTGATCTAGATCAGGGTTCCCAAACTCTTTAATATCTAACCAAACATCTAACCTTGATTGAGGGCTGTGAGCCAAGAATAAATGCTACATTAAAATGTGTTACTTTTTTTTTTTTTTAAATTTAACAACAACGTAACAAATGTAAACAAATTTTTGAAATTTTAAAAGCATTTTTAAAATTAAATTCAAAAAAGAAAATCACAAGTTAACTTTGATGATGTAGTTTCACTTAGAAACGTCACATTATTTTTTGGATGACGTGAGTCTCACCTATAGAAAATGTTATTAATCTGTTTCCTGATGTAAGCTCTGAGACCCAGGAACTTCCCATAGATGCGGTGGAGAGTCGTCTTCAGGAAGTCTCGCTCTCGAGGGTCTTCACTATCGAACAGCTCCAGGAGCTGCAATCCAATCAAATCAAACGCTCATTAATTATGCATATCGGATATGAAAAACAATTTTTAGCACAAAGGTCATGATTTCGCAATCATGCATATGACGCAAAAAGAAGCTGATGACCTACACAAAAACATCTGTGTTTTCTGTGGACATTATTATGTATTATGGAGGTTAATAAATTAAGGGTATGATAAAGAACTTCTATCACACATAAATGCATTAAAATAGGAGAAAGAGAATAGGGATAATATAAACTCTCACAGTGTGTTAAACTGTAATATGCACATGGTATTTGGGATCCTGAACATCAATTTGCCATTTTAATGGTAACTACATGAGTATAGTTTGAGAACAAACTTAAGAGTTGGCTTGAGAAAGCCTAGCCTGAAAGTCTGAAGCAGTTGTGAAAGTTTGAAAGTTAATATTGCTATCGTGATTTAGCACACTGCTTACATGATTTAACATGTTGTTAACATGTTTTAACATGATTAGCTTGTTGCTTGCATTTTTATGGCTGCTTACAATGTTGTTAGCATGATTAACATGTTGTTAGCATGATTACCAAGTTACTAGCATGTTTACAGCCTGATTAGCATGTTGCTAACATGTTTCTAACATGATTAGCACATTACTAACATGTTATTAGCATTATTAGCATGTTTCTAGCATGATTAGCATATTACTAGTGTGTTGTTAACATGATCAACATGTTACTTGCATGTTTCTAACATAATTAGCATGATACTAGCTTGTTGCTAGCATGTTTTTAGCATGATCAACATGTTTCTAACATGATTAGCATGTCAATGGAATGTTTTTAACAGAATTAGCATGTTACTAGCACACTGTTAACATAATTAACAAGTTACTAGCATGTTGTTAGGACGATTAGCATATTACTAGCATGTTGTTAGCATGATTGGTATGCTATTAGCTTGTTACTAACATGTTTCTAGCATGATTAGCATGTTGTTAACATGACTAACATGTTGCTAAAATGATTCTAACATGATTAACATTTATAGCATGTTGTTAGCATGATTAACATGTTACTAGCATGTTGCTCGGATGATTAGCATATCAGTAGCATGTTAGCATAATTAACGTAATATTAGCTTTTTACTATCATGTTTCTAACATGATTAACATATTACTAGCATGTTGTTAGCATGATTAACATGTTGCAAGCATGTTGTTAGCATGATTAACATGTTACTAGCATGTTGCTAGGACGATTAGCATATCAACATAACATAATATTAGCTTTTTACTATATAACATGTTTCTAACATGATCTAACATGATTTACTAGCATGTTGTTAGCATGATTAACATGTTGCAAGCATGTTGTTAGCATGATTAACATGTTACTAGCATGTTGCTAGGACGATTAGCATATCACTAGCATGTTAACATAACATTCTATTAGCTTGTTACTATCATGTTCTAACATGATTAGCATATTACTAGCATGTTGTTAACATGATTCTAACATGATTAACCTATTTCTAGCATGTTGTTAGCATGATTAACATGTTATCACGTTTTGAGCATGAGTAGCATGTTAATAGCATGTTGCTAACATGTTTCTAGCATAATTAACGTGTTATTAGCATGTTGCTTGCATAATGAGTGTGTTTAAACTAGGGATGTTCATTTCGGTTATTTTTCCTAACTGACAGCCGACGCTCGTTAACCGATTATTAACCGTTAACCAACAAGATTATTTTAAAATAGAATTTAATTATTTTAGAAAGGATAAGTGTCTGTGACTCGTTAAAAATACCAAAATTTGTTTTCCAGTGATTAATTTTACATGTGCAAAAAGCAGCAAACAACAAAACATGAGGAATCGCATGGACGCATCACATCACACACTTTCAGCGCTTCTGCCAGCGGAGAAAAACATCATGAAGCTAGGCTATATATATAATGAATGAATAGGTCTATACAATAAATATTTTTACTAAACAAAACGAAAGAAAAAAACTGTGCAACAAGTGGCTATAGTATGCAGAGTTTTTGGTTCATTTTTGTGCTGCACGAAAGGAAGACGGCTGAAAAGCGTCATCCTATTTTTTCTTTATTTTGCAAAAGTACAAAGTTTTGTTTTTATTGTGAATGTACACAAACAAACGCAAACTGTTTACAGTTTCGATTATCTGTATGACTAGAAGGAGTCGTTTCCACTGTTAGAAGGAAAAAGCCTTTCCATTATCATAATAAAATACAGTCAGCCAAACATATGGAAAAAATCACACTGCTTAATCGTTATCAACACACTGAAGTAATATCATGCCAAACCATTTGTTTTATGTGGATACTGGAATGCAAGTGAAGTACAAAACCAGGTTTATGTAATAAATAATATTTTGGCATTCAAATACATCTCAAATACGTAAACATTTGGATTTGTGTCGAATGAGAGACCCGACATTAGTTTCAGTTTCACTTTAGCCTTAATGAATTTATTTTGGCTTGTCGTTTATATAGCCTAGCTTCTTATATTTTACATCCTTGTTCTTTCCTGAATATTGTTAAATTGAAGAATTTTTTATAGAGTGAGGGGAAACTAAAATAGCCTAGCCTATGTTTATAGTGTTTGTAAACATTTCGCGTCGGCTTCAGAATGTAATAATAAAATGCGACTTATAGGCCTAGACGATCTATCTTTTTTTTTTCTCTCAAAAATGCAAGTTTATTTTATTTTAATCATCCAGCAAACGTTTTAAAGTATTTTGATCAATTACTGGGGAAAAAAAAAAAAAACTGATTATGTTAATCGGTCAAAATTCTTTCCGTCGGTTAACGGTTAACCGGTTAAAATGAGCATCCCTAGTTTAAACCAGTAAAAAACAGCTAAAACCACCCTAGGCTGGTTGTCTAATCTTAGCTGGTTTAAGCTCAGACCAGCTTGACCAGCTACAAAGTGGCCAAAACCAGTTTGAAACCAGTCTGGGAGAGCAGCCAAAGCAGCCTTTCAGCTTAATCTGGTTTTATCAGTTTTTTCAGTAGTGAGTTGTTCATCTTCGCTGTAGTAATAAACAGCAGAGATGCACCATAGGTCTCTTTGTATAAAAGTTTTCACCCCCTCAATGAAAGTCTATGGGATTTTAGGTGGTTTTGATAGTCTGGTTTTTGAAAACCGTAAGCCAGATCAGTTAGAAAAGATATAGCAACTAACTTCAGACCAGTCTAAAGGTTGGACGTGAGTTTGGTGCTTGTAGCTTTAAAGCTCTAGGAGGAAATACTGACTAAGTTTTGTCTCAGAAGAAGCAGCTTCAGTAAATTTAGCAGATACAGCAGATCAGTAAATTTGCTTTCTCATGCCAACTTAATGATGAATTAATTGCAATGATTTTTTCCAACACAAAGTGATTAGTGAAAACTGACACATATTTCAACACACCTGCATCACAAACTTCTGGTCGATGTATTTCTTGGCAATGTTTGGTTGAAAGTCTGGTGACTCTAAAAACCGCAGGAAAAATTCATAGACGAGCTGTGGAAAGAAAAATATGTATTTGAAAACATGTTTAAAAGCAAATAGTAGTCATTTAGCACACTTTTTATATGATAATTATATTTTATTAATAATTATAATGAATATTACTACTCCTACTACACATTTATGCTTTATATGCCAATACATATATTATATATATATATATATATATATATATATATATATATATATATATACACACACACACACACACACACATATACATATATATGTGTGTATATATATATATATAAATATAAATAAAAGTCTCAAAAGTCTGAAAGTTCAAAAACACAGTAAAAATTGTGAAATAGTTTTATTCCAAACAGTCATTTTCTATGTGAATATCTGTTAAACTGTAATTTATTTCTGTGATCAAATCTGAATTTTCAGCATCATTCTAATATGCTGATTTGCGGCTTAAACTTTTTTTTTATTATTATTAATGTGACAACAGCAATATTTTATTTGTCAGGATTAAGGTGAATAGAAAGTTCAAAAGAACAGCATTTACTTGAAACAGAAATCTTTTGTAACATTTTAAATGTCTTTAATGTCACTTGTGATTAATTTAACACATCCTTGATGAATAAAAGCATCAATATCATATAAATGTACAGGTGTTCACCTGCAGGTGTGGCCAGGCCGCCTCTAACGTGGGTTCATCCTCCTCTGGGTCAAACTCTGCGCCGGTGGGGTTGGATGATGGCGGTAACGTCCTAAACATGTTGACTGCAAACTGAAATGAATAAACCACATTAAAAAAATCGTGTGTATATAGATACATATCTGTTTTCTCATTACTGAGAACAAACTAAAGGAGTAAGTCTTTATCAATGAACCATCTATTCAGCTTGTTGATTAATAAAAGGTGGCAGCACACACACAAATGAATCATAAGAACACGTTTTAATCCTCCCGATCGCATCACTTTGAAGTTCTTGGCTTTAATCATCAAAGTGTGTGTGAGTGTGTTTGTAAGGAGATGTGATGCAGGAAATGTGCTCGAGAACATATTATCATGCTTATTTCGCAAGTCCATTTGCACTTCGATAGGCCGCGGCTTAACATCAGCTGCGGGCTCTAATAAATATCAAAGAGATGTAATTCAGAGCTGGAATAACTGCAGCTGGCAGAAGCACCGAGGCCAACGGCAGGTCAATCGACGCTCTGCTGCTAAACGCAAAGCTGTCGGCCAAAAAAACGGCCCTTAAAAGGATGGCGAAACAACAGATCTGATTTGGAGGAGCCAACAGATCTGCCCAAACGCTCAACACAACCTTGTATGGCCGAGTGATGCTCTATCAGCAGTTTATATAGTTCACAGCCACTTTAAGAAAACTTTCTTTAGGAAAGAAACGTTTAAAGAAAGCACTGACTTCTCTAGACCAAAATATGCATGTTATTTTGGTCCCATTGATGTCACTTAAATTTTACTGAAGATTTACGCACACCTCAGGCCAAACAAGAGCAGGATGAGTTTGTTTCTTCATCAGATTTGTAGAAGTGTGTCATTCCATCACTTGCTCACCAATGAATGTAAATGGGTGCCGTCAGAATGACAGTCCAAACAGCTTATAAAAATTAGGGATGCATGATATCCATGTTTATTTTTACTGTTATCGTTATTGAACCGATACAAAAATTTGTCCAATCTATGAAAGCCGATAAATAATGCATTATTTCCAGCAGAGACACTTCAGATGTGCACTGTTCACCATAATGGTTTTTAATTGCTTGAAATGGAGTGAAGTGCAACATGTGCAGGGCAAGCCTGTCATATTATTATGAGAACATTACTGGAAAATATGGAATTATGCAACCTTTGTTCGTTGTGTTTTAGCACATTGAGACAGAAGTTACACATTCTGGTTATCAAATAAACTTAACTCGAGTTCACTTGTGCATTATTTTTGTACATATATAAGTTGCAATATTATGTTTATGTTGTATAAATATCTGACTGATCTCACATATGACGCGTTTCCTAAAGAAGCTGATAGCAAAGTGGAGTTACACATCATGCATATATGTTATAATATTATGTTTACGTTGTATAAATATCTGATTCTCACATAGCGTAATTAAAGGAGAAGTCCACTTCCAGAACAAAGATTCACATATAATGTACTCACCCCCTTGTCATCCAAGATGTTCATGTCTTTCTTTCTTCAGTCGTAAAGAAATTGTTTTTTGACAAAAAACATTTCAGGATTTTTCTCCATATAATGGACTTCATTGGTGCCCCGATTTTGAACTTCCAAAATGTAGTTTAAATGCAGCTTCAAAGGCTCTAAACGATCGATTATTTTTACAAAGATAATACAATTTATATACTTTTTAATAGTGTTTTCACGATACTGGAATTTCTAACTTCGATACGATACCTTGAAAAATATCGATATTCGATACCATTTTCGATACCATGAAAACTGCCACAATATTAAGGGGGTACTTTTTTGTCATTTAAAGATAAATATAACAAATCTAGAACATGACAATGAGGTATATTTTACATGAACAAAATGTTTTGAGGTACTACACTGCTACAGCCCTGTTCAGCTTCTTAGATTCATTTAAGTTTGCTTCATACTTTCTTTGCTGTTCAAATACAGCTGGTATTGTAGGTTGTGAGCGTGTTGTTTTTGTTGCAGGTCGAGTCTTATCTTCTTTCTGGTGCCAAACTTTAATAAACTTTTTTGTTTTGTTTTTAGACCAAACTTTTAAAATGAACTGAACTATCTAACTAATCTCAGAACTTAATGGTAATAGATATTTGTTAACATTAGTTAACATGAATAAACAATGAAAAATACTTCCAAAACATTTATTAATCTTAGTTAAAAGTTCATTTAAACTAACATTTACTAATACATGAACTAATTAAAATCCAAAGTTCTACCTGTTAATATTTTTTCATTGGACCAGAGCTAACATGGTCCGTTGTCTTTTTATTACCTACCGTTATCAAAGATTAAAATATACTGTAACTAATGCATTGCTCATCGTTCATAAATGCTGGTTAATACATTAAAATTATTTGATGAACAGATTTTAATGCCGGACTCACAGATAATCACCGATCCACGCATGCAAACGTGCATCACACGCGAAAACAATGCTCAGTTGTTCACTGGATCGACATCAAGACAAATTGAAGAATTTAAGTAATAATTTTTTAAATAAAGTTAAATAAGCACAAGTTGATTTACATTAAATGTAGTAACAGAGCTACAGCAAGCGATTTTTAGTGTTATAAATCCATTTGGCCTTTGAAACTTCCGCGTCTTCTTTGAGAGTGCGGGTCATGGTTGCTTAGCAACGGCAGACGCCACGGAAGCGCAAGCTACAGAGCGCTTTTTGGAAAGGAGGAGAAATCGGTGCGCCTTTTCCACGCGTTTTTAGGCACGATATGTGAACGGCCCCTTACGCGATTTAACCAGAGCGAACGAGACGAGACAGGCACTGCGGTCACGTGTGGTGTTTGTCAACGCGCCTTTGGAGAGAAATGAAAGTGACAGCTCGGCTAGTATCGGTATATCGATACTTCGGGAAATTAGTATTGGTACCGTTCAGATATTTCAGTATCGATATTTATCGAAATATCGATATTTGACAACACTACTTTTTAATCTCAAACACTCCTTTGTTCCTGTTCATGACAGTTACGGTATGTTGAAAAACTCCCATCTCATGTTCTCCCTTAGCTTCAAAATCGTCCTATATCACTGTTTTACCTTTTTTGTTAAGGGTGTTTGATCTTCTTTGCATGTTCACTTTGTAAACACTGTGTCTGTTCTTCTGCAGTGATGTAGGATGATTCTGAAATGATTTTTGAAGTTGAGGGAGAAAATACGATTGGAGTTTATCGACATACCCTAACTGTCTTAAGTCAGAATACACAGAGTTCAGGGAGAGAAAGACAAGACGAGCATTTGAGTATTTGAATTGTATTTTTTTTAAATGAAAATAACCGATCGTTTCGCTAGATAAGACCCTTCTTCCTCAGAAGGGATAGTTTACAACCGCATTTAAACTGCATTTTGGAAGTTCAAAATCGGGGCACCATAGCAGTCCATTATATGGAGAAAAATCCTGAAATGTTTCCCTCAAAAAAAAAAAAAATTTCTTTACAACTGAAGACAGAAAGATACATTATTTACATTATCTGTAAATTGTTGTTCTGGAAGTGAACTTCTCCTTTAACCCACTAACGTTCAGCTCAAATTTGAAACAGTGGTAACAATTTAAGATATTTCTTTTTCAAAATCATTGATTTATTATTAATAATAACCACCAGTTTTATTTGTATCTTATTATTTTTTATTACTAGTATGGTTTAATTAAAATAATTTCAATATTGTCCCTGCAGAGATTTTTTTTATTTTTTTATTTTTTACACGTGACTAATGTTGTCCAGTGAATTGTTTGCATTATTTAAGCATTATTTTATTTACTTGTAAAGATGCTTTATGTTTGATTTACACTCAAGTGTTTAATGGCAAGACTTTTTTGGTAATCAGTCTATCAAAAATAATATAAAAAATTTGATTCAGATTTATCGGCTTTCATATATACATGAATTATCGGTATTGGCCAAAATTTTCATATTGGTGCATCTCTAATAAAAACATCACAGTAATCCACACCACTCCAGTCCATCAGTTAACATCCTAAGAAGACAAAAGCCAAGTCCATAATTCATAATAACACTTCCTCCAGTAAAAAAGTGGTCTGGTGTGAAACCGTTTAAAATCCAAAATAGTCCAAATCAGCACTAAACATATGTGGCTGGATTTTGATGTGAGAGACAACAGGAGATTATGGTGTTATTATGGTGTTATTATGGATTACGGACTCGTATTTCAGTTCAAAATGTCTTGATGGATTTGTTTCATCTTTCATCTGTTTCGTCTTCTCAAGATGTTAACTGATGGACTGGAGTGGTGTGGATTACTCGTGGATTATTGTGATGTTTTTATCAGCTGTTTGGACTCTCATTCTGACGGCACCCATTCACATCCATTGGTGAACAAGTGATGGAATGACATTTCTTTTGCTATTAAATGCCATCTTTTCAGATCATTAGTGATGCAAGATTTGGATGAGTTTGTTCATCAGATTTGTAGAAGAGTGTGATTCCACCACTGTCTGACCAATGGATCCTCTGCAGTGAATGGGTGCCGTCAGAATGACAAAGTGTTAACTGATGGACTGGAGTGGTCTGGATTACTTGTGGATTATTGTGATGTTTTTATCAGCTGTTTGGACTCTCATTCTGACGGCACCCATTCACATCCATTGGTGAACAAGTGATGGAATGACATTTCTTTTGCTATTAAATGCCATCTTTTCAGATCATTAGTGATGCAAGATTTGGATGAGTTTGTTCATCAGATTTGTAGAAGAGTGTGATTCCACCACTGTCTGACCAATGGATCCTCTGCAGTGAATGGGTGCCGTCAGAATGACAAAGTGTTAACTGATGGACTGGAGTGGTGTGGATTACTTGTGGATTATTGTGATGTTTTTATCAGCTGTTTGGACTCTCATTCTGACGGCACCCATTCACATCCATTGGTGAGCAAGTGATGGAATGACATTTCTTTTGCTATTAAATGCCATCTTTTCAGATCATTAGTGATGCAAGATTTGGATGAGTTTGTTCATCAGATTTGTAGAAGAGTGTGATTCCACCACTGTCTGACCAATGGATCCTCTGCAGTGAATGGGTGCCGTCAGAATGACAAAGTGTTAACTGATGGACTGGAGTGGTGTGGATTACTTGTGGATTATTGTGATGTTTTTATCAGCTGTTTGGACTCTCATTCTGCGGCACCCATTCACATCCATTGGTTGCAAGTGATGGAATGACATTTCTTTGCTATTAAATGCCATCTTTTCAGATCATTAGTGATGCAAGATTTGGATGAGTTTGTTCATCAGATTTGTAGAAGAGTGTGATTCCACCACTGTCTGACCAATGGATCCTCTGCAGTGAATGGGTGCCGTCAGAATGACAAAGTGTTAACTGATGGACTGGAGTGGTGTGGATTACTTGTGGATTATTGTGATGTTTTTATCAGCTGTTTGGACTCTCATTCTGACGGCACCCATTCACATCCATTGGTGAACAAGTGATGGAATGACACATTTCTACAAATCTGATGAAGAAACAAACTACTGAACAATTCCTTTAAGCAGTCCAAGAACCAAGCTGACAGTTTCTTTCAAAACACCCTAAATGTGGCATGTGTGTGTACTCACCATGTGAACCACCTCAGGATAGATGGGCTCGGTGATGACGTTCCTGTTGTGAGTGATGTACTCCACCATCTCGCTGAGCGCCGCCCGCTTCACCTCCTTCCATTTCAGGTCGCTCAAGGGGTCGGACACGAAGTCGAAGAGCACGCAGCACTGACGCAGCTTCTGCACAAATAACTTCTCCTGCTCGGCGGGAGGAACATCTACGCAGACGGAGAGAAAAGTCAATGTAACACTGACAAACTGGACTAAACCTGTTAACTCTATAAAGCCCATGCGACTGAAAACTTGTGTGTGTGCCCATCAGTATATCTGTGTTTGCGCCAAGATTATTATAGTTTTGCTTTTTTAAATTTGTTTTATTTTAATATCGTTTTGAAATTTGCAATAAAAATTAGTTTAGTTTTTATTAGTTTCATTAATAATTTTGTTAGTTTTAGTTTAGTTTTTATTTTGTGAGGACATTTCTATTTCGTTTTTATATAGTTTAGTTTACATTGACGGAATGTTCAAATGAGCAACACTATTCAAACTCCAACTGTCAAAATTCAAACTTAAACTCCCAGAATCCCTTGAGACTCAATCAAGACTTCCCTTCTGTGTACTATTTCTAATCAATTCAAACTTCCATTCTAATATTTCTAATCTATTTATCTGTCTAGCCAAGCCTAGCAACAAGAATCATGCTAGTAACTTGCTAATCATGCTAGCAATATGTTAATCACTTGCTAATCAAGCTAGAAACATGCTAGCAAACATGGTAATTGTGCTAGAAACCTGCTAGCAACTTGGCTAATCATGCTACCAACATACTAGGAACTTGGTAATCAAGCTAGAAACATGCTAATCATGCAAGAAACATGCTAGCAACATGCTAACAACATACTAGGAACTTCGCTAATCAAACTAGAAACATGCTAGCAACATGCTAATCATGTTAGAAACATGTTAGCAAATTGTTAATCATGCAAGGAACATGTTAACAACTTGGTAATCATGTTAAAAAAATGCTAACAACTTGGTAATCACACTAGAAACATGCTAATGACCTGCTTATCATGCTAGGAACATGCTAGCAACTTGCTAACCATGCTAGAAACATGCTATCAACCTCTTGTCGTTAAAAACATGTTAGCAACCCGCTAGTCATGCTGGAACATGCTAACAACATACTAGGAACCTGTTAATCATGTTTGAAACATGCTAGAACTCTTAATCATGCTAGAAACATCTAGCAACCTAATCATGTTAAAAACATGCAGCAACCTCTAATCATGCTTGGGACATGCTAACAACATACTAGGAACCTGTTAATCCTGCTAGAAAGATGCAGCAACCTGCTAATCATGCTAGAAACATGCAACATCTTAACAACATACTAGGAACCTGTTAATCATGCTAGAAACATGCTAAGAACCTGCATTATGCTAGAAATAGCAACTTAATCATTAGAAACATCTAACAACTTGTTAATCATGATAGAAACATGCTAAGCAACCTCTTAATCATGCTAGAAACATGCTAACAACCTGCTAATCATGATAGAAACATGCTAGCAACCTGCTAATCATGCTAGGAACATGCTAACAACATACTAGGAACCTGTTAATCATGCTAGAAACATGCTAGCAACCTGCTAATCATGCTAGAAACATGTTAGCAACTTGCTAATCATGCTAGAAACATGCTAGTAACTTGCTAATCATGCTAACAACATGCTAGTAACTTGCTAATAATGTCAGAATCATACTAACAACATGTTAATTATCTATCTATCTACCTGAAAGACTGCATTCAAACTTTAACCTTCTTAAAACTACTTTAAACTTCAAAGTATTTCAAACTTTTCAAACTTTCTGGTCCGGCTTTCTCTTGACAAACTTTTTTACCTAGTTATTATTTTATTTTTTAAATGGGGGGATGAAATGCTTAGTTTTAATAGATAAAATAACTATGATCTCCATTTGGATAATCTATTATTAAATTATTGTTCCTGTTGTTTTTTTCGTAATATCAGTTCGGTAGTAGTATCGTGATATTTTCGGTACAGTATCAAAGTCAAAATTTTGGTACGGTGACAACACTACTTTAAGGAGTCAAATATCACCTTGTAATAGGAAAGCTCCTAATATTCTGACTGTGCTCCTAAATTAAGTTAGAAGCACAAATGCTCCTAAACAGAAAAGCAAGCGTAGAGCTCTGGTCAGAATTTCATTACATAAATATCAGCATCTACAGCAAATTCATATTTTTGCAGAGTTGTTTTTTCCTCCATATTCTCACTGCATCAGACTACATGAGCCATAAATGTCACTCATGCAAACACATGCATTTTTTTATTTTTTTAATTTTTGTAAATTTTGTCTAAAGGTTCAATAAACTGTTCATGTTTCGTATTTCAAATGTCAGGCTTTACAAGCTGAAAATACAGGGTTTTTCCTGCATCGACATCAGGTAAACTTACAGTATATTTTGGGCTTTTCTGAACGTTTCGATCACATGGTTTCCTTTAAAGCTGCACATGACCAGCAACGTTTAAAACCATTGTTTATTTTAGTAGCGAGACTGACGGGTGAGTAGGAGGCTCTTCAATGTTGTCTGGGACGCATCAGCGACGCTATCACGTGTTTTCAGCTGCTTCTGAGTGATTTTGGACCCCATTTGCACCTGTATTTAATTCGGATCATTAAAGTCTAACAGGATTTAATGATCTGAATGACTATAAAAGTGTTTGTTTTCTTCACTGGTCTGGTCCTGATACTGAAGTGTGATCTGTAAAAGTCACGCCTGTGAGAAATTCACACTTCCCTTTATGCACATGGGAGTGGTGATTGTGGTTTACATGTGAAAACAGCAGTGCAATGACATTTGATCCAGACGTCAGTGTCAACAACTAATGTGTTTGATCAAAACTGATTTGGTCAAGCTCAGTTCAATTCATAAAACAATCAATCACAACATGCACTGTGTGTGTATTACGCAAATATTTTGCTTGCATTAAATACAGCATCCCGTAATGCAATGCAAATGGCTTAATCTTAGTTTTCTAGGGTGATAAATGAACACCACGACACGATTCTGACAACTTGATTTACTATAATAACCATGTTTATCTGAGATAATTACAGGACGGCACTTATTGGATTAAATGTGAATGCATCATGTGAGTCTAAACATCCTTTTAAAGCAATCCAGAGCTCATTAAACAATCATCTAACTATTCATGAAATACTAGTTTACTGTTTGAAGAACACAAGGCCGTGTGGAGAATATAAAAACTAGTTTAGTGAAACAGTACGCACTGATAAATGTTTTTAGACAAACTACTAGTATTTTACACCTCATCAAAAATAAAGTGAAAAAGATTTAATATTATTACAATTTAAAACAGATGTTTTCTAAGTGAATATTTGTTAAAATGAATTTTATATCTGTGATGCACAGCTGAATTTTCAGCATCATTACTCCAGTCTTCAGTGTCACATGATCCTTCAGAAATCATTCTAATATGCTGATTTTTTACATTTCTGATTATTAGCCATGTTTTAGGTTGAAATCAAGGATGCATTAAATTGATCAAAAGTGACAGTAAAGACATTTATGTTACAAAATATTTCTATTTCAAATAAATGCTGTGAATCATGTAAAATAAAATGCATCACATTTTCCGCAAAAATATTTGACAGCACAGCTGTTTTCGACATTGTTAATCAGAAATAATTCTTGAGCAGCAAATCAGCATATTAGAATGATTTCTGAAGGATCATGTGACACTGAAGACTGGAGCAATGATGCTGAAAATTCAGCTTTGATCACAGAAATAAATTACATTTTAACAGATATTCATATAGAAAACAGCTGTTTTAAATTATAATAATATTTTAGAATTTTTAAGCATTTTTGGTCAAACAAACACAGCCTTGATGAGCAGAAGAGACTTATTTCAAAACAAGCATTCAAAATTATAAATATATTTTTATTATTACACATCCATTATACTGGAAATCCAGTGGAGTGTGTTTCATTGCAGGATATAAAATAATAATGCACTAATTATCCAGGTATTCCATGCATATTTGCATAATGTTCAAAATATGCATACAGGAATAGTAAAAGCAGTATGTTAGTATGCCAGAAAAAATTTAATTAGATGTCTAATCTCAAGGTTGCACCTATATTTAACAAAATCAGCATATTAGAATGATTTCTGAAGGATCATGTGATACTAAAGACCGGAGTAATGATGCTGAAAACCCAGCTGCGCATTACAGAAATAAATTACATTTTAACAGATATTCACATAGAAAACAGTTTAAATTGTAATATTATTTCAAAATTTTAACAGTATTTTTGATTAAACAAATGCAGCCGTCATGAGCAGAAGAGACCTTATTTCAAAACAAATATTTAAAAATTATAATTATATTATACTGGAAATCCAAGACTGAGTGCATTGCACTGTGCACTGTGCTATAATGCACAAATCATCTAGGTATTCCATGCATACTTGCATAATGTTCAAAGTATGCATACAGAAATAGTTAATGCAGCATGCTTGCATGCCAGAAAAACATCAAATTAGATGTCTAATCTCAAAGTTGCACCTACATTTAACAAAAACAACATATTAAAATGATTTCTGAAGGATCATGTGATACTGAAGACTGGAGTAATGATGCTGAAAATTCAGATCTGATCACAGAAATAAATTACATTTTAACAGATATTCACATAGAAAACAGCTGTTTTAAATTAGAATAATATTTCACAATTTTAACAATTTTTTTGATTAAACAAATGCAGTCTTGATGAGCAGAAGAGACTTATTGCAAAACAAAGATTTAAAAATTATAATTATATTATACTGGAAATCCAAGACTGAGTGCATTGCACTGTGCACTGTGCTATAATGCACAAATCATCTAGGTATTCCATGCATACTTGCATAATGTTCAAAGTATGCATACAGAAATAGTTAATGCAGTATGTTAGTATGCCAGAAAAAAATCTAATTACATGTCTAATCTCAAAGTTGCACCTATATTTAACAAAATCAGCATGATTTCTGAAGGATCATGTGATACTAAAGACTGGAGTAATGATGCTGAAAATTCAGCTGCGCATCACAGAAATAAATTTTATTTTAACAGATATTCACATAGAAAACAGCTGTTTTAAATTTTAATATTATTTCAGAATTTTAACAGTATTTTTGATCAAACAAATGCAGCCGTCATGAGCAGAAGAGACAAACATTTATTAAAAATAAAAATATATATACAAATTATAATTATATTATACTGGAAATCCAAGACTGAGTGCACTGCATTATGCACTGTGCTATAATGCATGAATCATCGAAGTATTCCATGCATACTAATCTCAAAGTTGCATTTACATTTTTAAAGCATTGCAATGAGCGTGCAACAAATACATCATCAATGCATGAATCATTAACACATCTGTCTGCACGTGAAGCGAAGGAAACGTAAAGCAGAAGGAACCGGCCGTCAGGATGCAGTTTATCGCAAGCTCTGCGGCTTGAGCACACATGCATGCATATACATGCATTCTTCCTGAAGCTGTGACCTCACTTCCCTTGACATCAGTGCTCTGGTAAGGGGGGATGGGATACTAGTTAAACAGACCCCCTCCTCCTTAACCAGCGCATTGTAAACAGAGTTTTCCACATTCACCCGAGCAACACGCAAGCTGCGTTTTGAGCTGTGACCTGAACTGCGATTCAGTGCATGGGATGTGTGTAGTATGCATGGCCAAAAATGTTGCATAAATGTCTAAAAATGCCGTCTAGGCAGGCAGCTTGCTGTTTTTTTAAGACAGAGCCAAACGCAAAGCTGTTGAAGCTCTTCTAAAAGGTTTCTAGCGTCTCCCAAACGGCGCAAATTCTTCTGCCTTCGTAACGGCAGCCACAAATCATCGCATAGCAACCTTCCTCGTCGCTCTCTGCCTACACAGACACAATAAGACAAACGTCTCACCTCTAAAGTGCATCAGGGCCACCGGCTGAAAGGGCCCGTTGGCGCTCGGAGCATCCAGAACCATCCTGGCCTCCTCTTTAGAGCATGTCAACATCTATGGGTCGGATCGGGCGCGAGACGGCTGCCGGCTAAGTCGAGCTGTTAGCCTCCATTTTAGCACAAACACTCTCAGCAGAAAATGAAGCTCCGCTGCTGGAGGGAAGCAGCTAGTTAGTGATGTCACCCATCAAAGGGAGCCCGCCGATTGGCGGGGGGAGATCACGTGATCTCCACCAGCAGAGGGCTGGCCGGGGAGGCTGCCGATTGGCTGGCGGCGGCCGGGGAGGGCGGGACCTGTGGATTTGATTGGCGCATGCAGGCCACATGCAGATTATGGGATTCGTCACAGTGCAAGCGGACGCTAAGCAGTCCTGCAGAGAAGAGCAAGACATCTGAAGACGATACATAACAGATATGCACATAGTTCGTGCTATATATTGGGCTGCTCTTATGCTTAAAATTAAGGAAAGCGGGTGCTGAAAACGTAAACAGAAGCAGATGTAAAATACACATGGGGCTCTGTGAAATGTGTTTTTTTTCCCCCAAATTCCATGTTTCCGTTTGAATTTTATCATTTTTAATGGCTGAATTAATTTTGAATCAATTAAATCATTTAGTATTAAATTTTAACAAAATTAGTGACCAATAATGTATTTTATTTTTTTATTTTTGTTTTAATTTTAATTATATTAAATATTTTTTAATGACTAAAATTACATTTTTATATAAAATGATGCCTAATCAAACAATTTAAAAAAAAAAAGTCACAGTAAAAGTGCCCTATGAAATAGAAATACAAATATATGAAATATAAATACTTTTTCTCAAATCTTGTTTCCTATTTGAATTTTTCTCAGTTCATTTTTAATTATTAAATTAAATTTTAATAATTAAAAAAGATGTCCAATCAATTGAATTCATAAAACTTTAACAATTTTTTTTTTTTTTTTAATTCTGGTGTCAGTCTTATTTTTTTTTAAAGATTTAGTTAAATTTTAATCTAAAATAATGCCTATCAATCGAAAAAAAAAATAAAACAATAAAAGTGCCCTATGAAATAGGAATACAAACATATATATTATAATATAAATACTTATATATAGAAATATAAATACTTTCTCAAATCTAGTGTTTTCGATTTGAATTAAAGTTTTGTTTTTATTAAATAAAATTTTAATAATCAAACAGGATGTCTAATCAATTGAATTCATAAAACTTTAACAATTTAATGATTTATTAAAAATATAATAATGTATTATTTAATTTTAACAATTTTCGTGACCCATGAAATCTCTTAGATTGTTTTTTTAATTAAAGTGTCTGTTTAATTTTTGTAAAGATTAAATTAAATTTTAATATAAAATAAATGTCTAATCAATCTAATTAAAAAAAAAATAATAATAATAATAATAACAATAAAAGTGCCCTATGAATTAGGAATACAAATACATCAAATATAAATACTTTTTCTCAAATTTGTTTTCTATTTGAATTTTTCTCAGTTCATTTTTAATTATTAAATTAAATTTTAATAATTAAAAAGGACGCCCAATCAATTGAATTCAGAAAACTTTAACTAAATTTTTTTTTTTTTTTTTTGTCGGTGTCTGTCTTGTTTTTTTTAAAGATTAAATTATATTTTAATCTAAAATAATGGCTATCAATCGAATTTAACAAAAATTAACAAAAAAAGTGCCCTATGAAATAGGAATACAAACATATATATAATAATATAAATACTTTTTCTCAAATTTTGTGCTTTCTATTTGAATTTTTCATTTTTAATTATTAAATTAAATTTTAATAATCAAAAAAAAAGTCTAATCAACTCATAAAACTGCAACAATTTAATAATTTATTAAAATTTTAACAATAATAGTGCCCTAGGAAATGTGTTTTATTCTTTTTAAATTTTAGATTTAAATTTTAATGGCTGAATTAAATTGTAATAATTAAAAATGATGTATAATCAACTGAATTTACTAAACTTCAACAATTTTAATATTTTATTAAAAGTTTAACAATAATAGTGCAATATGACATTTAATTTTTTTTCCCAAATTCAGTGTTTTTTTATTTTAAAAATCTAGATTGCATTTTAAGCTGAATTACATATAAAAATGTTTTAAAAATGATGCCTAATCAATTTAATTAATACAACTTTAACAATTTAAAAATGTATAAAAAAAAAATTATAATATTAGTGACATATAAATTATGTTTCATTTTTTCAAAACATTGTGTTGTGTGTTTTAGCTTTTATGGAATCTGTGTTTTATGATTTAATACAAATTTAAAATCAAAAACAGTAGCAATCAAATAAATGCATACAATTTTAACTATTTAATTAATCTTTTAAAATGTAAACAAACTAAATCTGAATAATTCCTTTCATTTTTAGCAAACCAAGTGCTGCACAACAGTTTGCCGTATTTTCTGAATCTAAGAAATCACAGAGATATTTATTTTGTTTGTTTAAAACATTTATCACGAATGCTTTTCACACCAGACAGGATCAAAGAACCTAGCAACCACTCATAACACCTTAGCAACCACTTATCACCCTAACAACCACATAGCAACACTCTCAGCGCTACTCTGGCGACCCGGCATCCATTCACAAAAGCCTAACATCACTTTTACATCTTCATGCTCTAGAAAACACATAAATCTGATAGCAGTACGTCATCCTGACAGTCAGTACAGTAAACCTGACGTTTCACTAAAACGCATCCTTTTGCGAGAAACATCACCTCTTGGCTTTACCTGTGCCGGAAACAAAAGCCCTGTCCCGCTGATGGGAAATAAAGAAAAAGCGATGACATAACAGTTTGTGACAGCAGCCCTTCTCAGACGCAGGATAAACAGCGACCGCAGCCAAACGCTGACAGGAAACCACATCTCAACACCTGCAGCTGCTCTGAGACGCTCATCTGAGCTCAGCGGCCTTCATGTGAACACAGACAATCAGGACAACCAGCAAAACACCCAAAACCAGCACTTACACGCAATGCACGCTAGATTCCATCAACTGTAGGAAGTACAAACTAAAGTCACATTTTGTGACTGAAACCATACATGTATATATTTAGGGATGCACAATATTATATTCCGGTGCCGGAATTGGCCTATAATGACTATAAAAGTAAATATCGGCATCCGCCCGATATGAAAAATGCCCATTTGGCAAGGAGTTTTAATCCCGTAGGGGGCGCTGTTGGTCTACTTCTAATAAAATTAAAGTAATATACACAAATAAACAAACAACACATAAATAAAGCTGTAATTGATAATAAGTCATAAAATCATGAGTATGTTTTGATTTAAAGGTCAGAAGCTACAGCTTACGAGAATTTAAAAAATATTTTTTTACAACTCTTTTGCTTTAGACCATCTACAAATGTTAAATATTAAAATAAAATGTTAAGACTACCACTGCATTTTTCTGGAAAAGAAAAAAAAAAAAAGAATATATAGGTTATTTATAGTTCAAAAGAACTTCATTATTGTTTATTTATTTCTAACAAGTAAGTTCTTGTAAAACCTAGCCAAGAATACTACTAATAATAATGTGCTTATAATTTCCGCACAGGAGACTTTGTGTTGTTTCCAAACAAAAGAAAATATTTCAACATCGGCATCGGTTATTGACCAAAATGAGTTGAAAAATAAATAAATAAATAAATAAATAAATATCAGCATACTGGCAAAAATCCAATATTGTGCATCCCTTACTTACATATGTTATGTATATAAAAAAAGAAAATATATTAATATATATTTACACACATTATATTAATTTATATTGGTATACTGCCTAAATGATTCATTTATTTTATTATTATTTTTCTGCCTGAAAATAATCTATATTTTATACTACATATTGGGACTTTTAAGTAGGGAAAATTAAAAATCAAATGCATTTATGACTAAATCTCTCTCTCTTACTTTTATTAAATAATATTTATTATTTAATTAAATATTATTAAATAGTAATTTGTAAATAAATGTATTATATAATACTTATATTTATCTTAGAATTAAATATATTTAAATATATGCAAAATGCATATATATGTGCATATATGTATATAGCAAAAACATATATACACAGAAAATTTACTTATATATATATATATATAAGAAATTTACAAGCGATTTTATGTCCATAGAAAGCACATTAAATGTAAGTGTCTACTTTTAATGTTTCAAATAAGCTTTTGGAGAATATAATGTCAAAATTTGGTTGAAATAATGTTACATTGTCATTATTGTAAAAAGTCAAACAACATGCTTATTCTGACACGCTTATTAAAATATATAAAAGAATACTATGGAGCATATTAAATTTTATTGTGTTTTAAATGAGCAATAAATTCTTACTGACAAATGGGCAAAACCTGGGATAGTGGCAAATATTAAAATGTTTAGTAATTTGTCTTATAATATGTCATAAATTGATTTTTGTTGTAAATATGCCTGACAAGATTATTACACTGAATGACATTTGAGTGGGTGTCTTCTGTAAACTAGGGTAAAAATGTAAGATATTTATTTTTTGCTCAGAAAAACAAAAACAGAAATACAATTAAATTAAGTAGAAAACTTTTTAATTTATTTAATTTTATTTAATTTTTTTTTTTTGGAAAAACAACAATTTAAAGCTGTATTACACTTATATGCTTAAACCCTTTTTCGCCTTTGACCCATATATATATATATATATATATATATAAATAATTTTAAATAACTATTAAAATAAATGTAAATAATTATTTAAAAAAATATATATACACACACATACCTATAACCATTTTTTAAAATTATTGATATATAATTTATAATATAATTTAATAATGAATAATGATTGTTATCTCAGTGATTTACGTTACAGAAGAACCAGCCATTAAAACGTAAGCTGTGAACTCATTTGAATGTGATTTTTAATTTTTAAAGTCATTTGTGACGTGTGTGTTTTGCATTAATCTCATCTGTTCATGTCCTCTGGATTTTTATGTCTAACAGCAACACGTGCTCAGTTTTCCTCTGCCTGGAGATGTTAAAATCGTTAACAGGCTTTAATTAGGTCAGATGCGAAAAATAAACATCTGAAGGGGAAGATAATGTAATATATGAAATAATTACACACGCAGCACCAGTTTCTCTCAGGCACCGCAAATGAGGAAGTGAAAGCAGCTTCTTCATTTCATCAGCTATTCATATTTTCATTACGTTTGCACTGGATATTAGTTAAAGATCATTAGTTTTAGTAAAGGATTAGTTCAGCCAAACATGATTATTCTGTCATCGTTTACTCTCCATTATGTCGTATATCTTCCGTTGAACACACAAGATTTGACGGTTTTCCGTATAATCTACGACGAGTGTCCTGGTTTGACTCTGCAAGAGTTTTCAAGATTCAAAAAGCACAAAGAATCAGTACATTTTATGTGAAAACACCATATAAAATATTTCAAAGTGCTGTCCAGTTAACACAGAAATAGATAGATGTGTGAAGGAGATGATAATGATCACTAGCGGCTCATTCATCATGCTGGGAAGGGAAGGTCAAGCGCATTGCATTGTGGGATACGCCGTGGCGCAGCGTGTTCTGCTCATTCTGGCAACCGCAGCAGACATGCTTCACAAACCGTATTAGTATGTGATTTCAGACATGTTTAACGCACGTTCAGTTCTAGACGCTAGTTCAATCAAACTCTCTGTACATTTATCCACGTTTAAGTTCATTTCCACACCTGCCAGCTCTGACGAAAAGAGTCAAACCAGGACAAACACATCAGCATCTATCGGTTTCATTACATAAGATTTGACTGGTGTGATTCAGCTCTGTTCTGATTGACAGGATCTGTACATCTGAGGGCACTAACACAGGCTTTCATAATATTTAGGTCTATTTTATAACGAATTCTGAGTTCAAGATTCACAGTGATCAAGCGTTTCAATGCATTCGATCATTTCTCCATTGCAGAAGCATGTAGTGAAGTATTACTGACTTCAGAGATTTGTTAAGAGCTGATTTTGCTTTCAAGTCTACAAAACTGACTCTCTAATAAACATCTCTAGCTTTGTTATGAACAACTGAACATGGTGAACATTAATTTAAAGAATAAAAATGGCCGTCTTCCAGGGTTGTGATAGTTATCTAAATAAAACAACTAAATATTCTACATTCTTAAAATACTCTACAATTAAATATACTACATATTTTCTATATACTAAAATAGCTAAAATTTAAAACTAAACTAAAAAATGAATAAAAACTATATAGATATTAAAAAACTACTAAAAATGTCAGAATAATAAATACATTTATATATATATATATATATATATATATATATATGTAAAGATGGACAGATAGATATTAAAAAACACTAAAAATGTAATAAATACTTAATATTATATTATTATATATAATATAAATAAGATAATATTCTTATATATAAATTTAACATTATGTACTAACATAACTACAGTTAAAACTAAAATAAAAATGAATAAAAACTATATAGATATTAAAAATAAAAAAAAATGTAATAATAATAAATTAATTAATATATATTTTAACATCATATATATATATATATATATAAATTAATACACAGACACACATATATATATTTAACTTGATGTACTAGAATAAATTAAGAAATTAACACTAAAATAAAAAATAAAAACTATACAGATATTAAAAAACCTACTAAAAATGTAATAATAATAATAATTAATTAATTAATTAATTAATTAATCATTTAACTTGATGTACTAAAATAAATATAACTAAAAACTATATAGATATTAATATATATTATTATTCATATATATTATATATTATATAGTACTTGATGTACTAAAATAAATAAAATTAAAACTAAAATAAAAATGAATAAAAACTATATATATATATATATATATATAAATTTGTTTATATATACATATATATACACACACATATATATATATATATATATATATATATATATATATATAAATAAATAATTTAACTTGATGTACTAGAATAAATTAAAACTAAAATAAAAATGAATAAAAACTATATAGATATTAAAAAAAAAACCTATTAAAAATGTCAAAACCACAAACTTACTAAAGCTTTAGTTAAAATAAAATAAAAACAGAAGATATAAAAGTTAAAACTGGCTGTAATATAAAAAAAAAATAATAAAATAAAAAGTAATTATTGCTCCACCTCTTGAAACAACTTTTTCTTTTCTACTGATGTCAGCAGGACCGTGTGGGCGGGGCTAAGTTATATTCACCAATAATATCACAGAACACTTTTTACAATCCAATCACATTCATCACATATTCTGGACGTGAAACGCGTCTCACCTTTGAAGGCCGGCAGTTTCTGTAGCTCTCGATTGTTGCTCAGGCTGAATCTGGACGAGCTCGGCCTCTTCTCCTTCTTCGCCGGAGCCTGAGATCCGGCCGCTTTGCCCTTCAGCAGTTGTGTGGTGGGTGGGACGCTGTTGGCGCCCTTCTTATTCGAACCCTGATGGAGAAAAACACTTTATATCCTCATCTCAGAGACAGAAGTTCATACAAGTGCAAAAAATGAATGTTTACAAACAAACATTAACAGAATAAGAACATTTTGACCCTTTATCGCTTTTTTTTCTGAATGAACAGTGTTTGCTCAGAAACAACAAAACCACAAAGGAAACATTAACTAGGATTGAACCTGTAATCTCTGTTCTAGGATCTGTAACCATTATGCTACCAATATCCTTAAAGTTCAATATCTTTAGCACAGATGCAATGTTAAGACATTGTTGTTTTAAACATATTTTTATATTTTTTTAGTAACAACTTACAATTAAGGGTGCAAATTATTGAACACATTTTTAATGTTTTTTATTTTATTATTTTATTTTTTATTACAATTTACAATTTTTAATGCTTTTTTAACATTTAACACTTTTTTTTGTAACATTCTGCTTTTTTATGTTTTTAAGTAACAATTTTTTTTGTTTTTAAACATTTGTAACTTTTTTTTTTTATTTAATGTTGTTGTTTTTTTGGTAACAATTTACAATAAAGTTGCATGGTTTTAACACATTTTTATGTAGTGAAACTTATTAACAATTTACCATAAGATTGCAATTTTTTTTTATCAGTTTTGAATATTATTTTTTTGTTTTGTTTTCTTTTCTTTTTACAATTTACAATAAGTTTGCAAAATTTTAAACATTTGTGTATAATATATATCTGTAATTGTTACAATTTACAATAGTTTGGGATTTTTAAAACACGTTTTTGTGTGTTTAAATATTTTCCTTTTTTAACTTTTTTTGGTGACATTTTGAAGACTTTTTAATATTTTTGATCATTTACAATAGTTGCGCATTTTTAACATTTTAATGATTTATAATTTATTTATAATTAGTTTGCAAATTTCTAAATATTTGTAGTTTTTTTTATTTGGTAATAATTGAAAAGCTTTAGATAAGGCTTTACATTTAAACATTTTTAAGTTCAGATTTTCCATTTGCTCAATTACAGTAGAGAACTCATACGAGTCGATTCATCTGCAATCAAAGCAGCTCTGAACTGTTTCCTGTTTCAGACATCAATCAGTGGTACTGTATTACTGACAGCAGATTGATTACAGATCAATAGTTGGGTTGTTAATGCACAAACGTTTGCATGAATCAACATCAATGTCAGGTTAAAATTAATACGCATTTATAAAAGAAAGTATATTTAGGTCCTCTAACTGTAGCCACACATTTTCTTTCATAAATCAGCTCCAAAGCATCAATTCATAATGATGCATTTCTGCAGAGACATTTGCAATTTACAATAATCTTGCACATTTTCAAACATTTTTGTGTATAGTTTGTTTGCTACGATTAACAATAAGCTTGCAAATTTTAAAATGTTTTTTTTTTATTATTATTGTTACCATTTAAAATAAGCTTGCGATTTATATTTTTATTTATTTTTTTTACATTTTTGCTTATGTTTTTTTATTACTATTTGCGGTAAGCTTGGAAATATTTAAACATTTTCATGAATTTGTGTTCTACTGTTATTTTAAAATAAGCTTGCAAATTTTGAAACATGTTTGAGAACTTTTTTGTTGTTACAATTTACAATAAGCTTGCAATTTTATTTATATTCATTTATTTTTTTTTACATTTTTGTTTATTTTTATTACAATTTACAATAAGCTTGCAATTTATTTTTTTACATTTTTGTTTATATTTTTTTATTACAATAATCTTGCGATTTTCGTTTTATTTTTTTTTATTTTTGTTTGTTTTTTTGTGATTTTTTTTATTAAAATAAGCTTGCAAATTTTAAAACATGTTTGTGTATGATGTTTTTACTACAGTTTACAATAAGCTTGCACATTTTTGAGAATTTTTTTATTGTTACAATTTAAAATAAGCTTGAATTTTTTTTTTTTTTACATTTTTGTGTATTATGGGGTTTTTTTTTATTACTACAATAAGCTTGTATTTACAAGCTTGAAACATTTTTGTGTATTATACATTTTAATCTATGCCCAAAATGTAACCAAGTGCATCTAAAAAGAGAGGGAAATATTCTGTATCATAAAACATCCCAGTTCAGCTCACATCTCTGCATTAAAATAAATCTCCACATGATCAGGAGACACATGCATCTCATTTCTATCATTTGCTTTGCAAATAATAAATAAGAATTTAAAATACAGGCACATTTTAATTATATATACAAATAAAATAGCGTTTTGCTGAATTACCTCATGCTCTGAGTTCTCCTGCCCTCCCGTTTTACCCACTTTTGCAGATTTCGGTGAATCCTATAAAGAAAGAAACACATTTTTCCACCTAAAAATTTGAAAAGAATGATTTCTGGCTAATACAAACACACTGATCTCACTGACAGCTAACATTAGCAATCCGGCTTAAGTATTTCACATCCAAACCTGGACTCCAACAGCAAATATAATCAAATCCCCGCCACTTATTTGAACAGAAAAGCATTTTGGACATTTCATCACGCGTTTCAGTTTAAAGAATATTTCTATACACGAAAAACCATCCTTATTACTCGGCTAACAGGCTAAAGTTAGCTTCGCTACGAAAACTGAACACATATAAAATAAACTGTACACAAATAAACATTCAAAGTCACCGAAAGTGCTTCGTTTCGCCTCCAGGGATGTAAATCGTTCAAGGTTTATAACCCAGGGTGTAAATGACTGCGATAAAAGCCAGTTTATGATGAGCAAATCTGGAGTTAGCATACATGCTAATGTCTCGAGCTGAGAGCTGCAACTAATCTGCCACTTTGATACAAGTATAAATCCGCATTTTCAACACTTTCGCGGGTTTTCCTCCACATTCAAACACGTGAGGTTGTGTCTCACCTTGTCTTTCTTGGTTTTATTCGGCATGGCACTCATACGCGTGTGTTTCCAGCCTCTAGACAGTCAGTGAGAGCCGCTGTCAGTCAGTCAGTCAGAGTGTGTGTGTGTGTGTGTGTGTATGTATGTGTGTTTTGTGTGAGATCACACACACTCACACTCATGCATTAGCAGACTTAACTGAACTGAACACATCATGATGTCTGTGAACTCATTCCACACCTTCCTTTCTGATGCACTTCAGCTTTGGTTTCATTTTCATCTGAAGAAATCACATCAGACAATACATTTAATTCAATGCACGTGTTTTATTATTTTACACTAAGGAGATTAATTACTCAGTGTTGGCATTCAATAATGTGTGCATTATGAACAATATTATTTATCTTTATGGACTCGTGATCTCTTAAGCGTTTGCAGTATTGTCCACTGCTGTAATTTGTATTTTGTGTTATTTTGCTGACATCTGCTGGACACACTGTAGAACGCATTTTGTAAATCACTTTTTTTAAAGGGGTCATTGGATGCCCATTTTCCACAAGTTGATATGATTCTTTAGGGTCTTAATGAAAAGTCTATAATATACTTGGTTATAAATTCTCAATGGTTGTGTAAAACAACACCCTTTTTACCTTGCCAAAATCAGCTCTGCAAAAATCATCTCATTCTGGTCGAGGCTGCTTTAAATGCAAATGAGCTCTGTTTGCCCCGCCCCTCTCTTCTCTCTGTGGAGTGACGAGCCTGTTTACTTTAGCCACATTTAGCCCTGTTTAGCAGCTAAACTTGCTAACTAGCACATTATTAGGAAAGGTGATCGCAAAGATTCATTAAAAAAACCTTATACTCATTTCCGCTGTCATTGAAGCTGGATCATGAATGATTCGCGCGAACATAGACGGATATATGTAGATCGGGAGTCGCATTCCCTTCACAAACAAACGTAATCCACTGCATCTTCAGCGGCTCAGATGTCGGGAGTAAATGACGACCACTATATTCATTATTACATCCAGCAACACAACACCTCAGTCGCTCAGTCGGAGATATTCTTGTCTAACTTACATCCCTGCTCTGGCATCAAAACAAAGAGGGCGGACTGTGACAGCTGATCTGAGGCAAGACGCTCATGTCAATCAAATATTGTGGGAGTGGCCTCTGTGTGTGTGATGGCACAACTTCATGCATCTGAGAAGGGCTCGATTTGAAAAAGGGGATATTATTTTTACAGATTTTACAGACACTTTAGTTTGATTTTGGCATTGAATGGGACAAAACGGGAGACAACAGACATTTAATTGTTTGAAATTATTAAACTATAGTTCTCTCCTTAAAGAGCTCTGTTAATTATTTTTAAAAAGCTGTATCTTTATTATTATATTTTTGATTATTTCTTTATTATTTTTTTTGGCAACACATCCCTTACTCCAAAAATGAAATAAAATAAATAAATAAGACACATAGTTACTATAGTTAAACTATGGTAACCACAAATTAACAATAATAATAATAATAATAATAATAATAAAAAAAAAAAAACTGAAAAAAGCTCCGCTCCGAAATCCCGATCTGAATAATGAATCGGGAACCATCATTTCAGATCAGGACTCGGAGCGCGGAATGCGAATCATTCAATTGACAAAATCAAATGATTCGCGATCCGCGATCCAAAATCCCGAACTGAATGATTCGCGAACAATCATTTCAGATCAGGCCTGCGTCCCAATGTGCATACTATCCATCCTAAATTCTATGTGATAGTAGTCATTTTCAATACTATTTAGGGCAGATAGGGTGGATAGTATGCACATTGGGACGCAAGACAGGACTCGGAGCGTGGATCGCGAATCATTAAATTCACAAAATAATTCACGAACCCCCCCAGAAGTTCCCCTCTAAAATCAAATGATTAACGACACGCGATTTAAAGTAAAAAGATTCACAAACCTGCTCCAAAATTCTGATCTAAATCAAATGATTAGAACCATTATTTCAGATCAGGACTCGGAAAGCGGATCATGAATCATTCAATTATAAAATAATTCCGAACCAGCTCGAAGTTTAGCTCTAAAAGCAAATGATTCCGATCGCTTTGTAGTCCCGATCGAAGCAAAGATTCACGAACCGCTCCAAAGTTAGGATCTAAATCAAGTGATTGATCAGCTCTGAAATCGATCTGAATAATGATTGCGAACCATTATTTCAGATCAGGACTCGGAGCGGATCGCGAATCATTCAATTCGCAACATAATTCACGAACCCGCTCCGAAGTTCCGATCTAAATCAAATGATTCACGATACGCGATTTAAAGTCCCGATCTGAAGCAAAAGATTAACGAACCTGCTCCAAAATTCCGATGTAAATCAAATGATTCAGATCCTGATCTGAATAATGATTCGCGAACCATTATTTCAGATCAGGATTCGGAGCGCGAATCGCGAATCATTCAATCGCGAATCATTCAATTCGCAACATAATTCACGAACCCGCTCCGAAGTTCCGCTCTAAAAATCAAATGATTCACGATACGAACTGTGTACTCCCGATCCGAAGCAAAAGATTCACAAACACGCTCCAAAGTTCGGATCTAAATCAAGTGATTCGCGATCCGCGCTCTGAAATCCCGATCTGAATAATGATTCGCGAACCATCATTTCAGATCAGGATTCGGAGCACGGATCGCGAATCATTCAGTTCGCGAAATAATTTATGTATCCTCTTTGAAGTTCCGCTCTGATTCAAATGACTCGCGATAGGCGATTTGAAGCCCCGATCTGAATCATATAATTCGAGATACGCGATCCGATTGGAGCGCTTCGAAACTGAATCATTTTGCGACGCAAAATTCGGAGTTACGATAAGCTCTCTTTTACCCATCACTACGTGCCAGTGATGGGGACTCGAGTTTGAGACTCGGACTCGAGTGCGACTTAAGTCGCACACACAGTGACTTTAGACTCGACTTGAGACTCGTCCTCGAAAGACTTCAGACTCGACTCGGACTCGAGCTGCGGGACTCGTGAACAATGTTTATTTTTAGGAAACAACTGATGAGCTGACTGTTATTCCCCTCCCTCCGTTACCTATAACCTGCCCATGTAACACGTGACGTGTATCTGCTGCGCGCGGGCGCGGCCACACATTTTGTAAATAATAAGTGTAAATAAGAGACTGATTAGTGACAGTATAGACAGCGTCGTTGATTATAATAGAGCTTTGTGATATCGCGAACTAAGCTTTTACTAATTTTAAGGGAGTTTGTAAATGAGATACTGATTTAATACAGCCGTTAAATAAACAAGATGTTATTATTAAGTGACTTACATTGTCTGACTATAACACTATTGCTTGATTTTGCTCTATTTCGAATCAGTCTCTTGCCGCCACCTGCTGGCAGTTATTTAAATCATTTAACATTTCTGTATTAAAAAAAATTTGATTTAAAACATTAATCTCAACAATGAATTTAGGAATATGATTGCACTCCTGCCACCTCTGAGCCTCATTAAACATATGAAAAGGTAAAAACAAAGGTTAAATTCCCCTGTAAATCACTTTAAGGAGTCAAATATCACCTCATAATGGGAAGGCAAATTTTTTTATCAGATTTTTGGATTATTGTTTAGAATGTGCTCCTAAAATTTTGATTGTGCTACTAAATTTTTTAAATTAGGAGCACAAGTGCTCCTAGCAAGAAAAGTAAGTGTAGAGCCCTGATACTACAAATCTCTTGTCAAATCAAGAATCGAAATCGAATCGAATTAAGAACTTGAAAATCGAAATCGAATCGATTTGGAACATCTGAATCGATACCCAGCCCTACTAAATGGTGTTTTTTTTTTTTAATTCAAAAAAGGCCAAAAGTTTTCTGTGATTGGTAGGTTTAGGGGTAGGGTTAGTGTAGGAGGATAGATTATACAGTTGGTACATTAACCATTACACCTATGGAGAGTCCCGTAAACCACATATCCAAGTGAGTGTGTGTGTGTGTGTGTGTGTGTGCTTGAGTGCTTGCGTGTGAGAGAGTGTGTGACCAGTGTGGTCATTGAAAATGTGTTCAGATATATATTCTTCACAGAAAATGAGCCAAGGCCAATGAGTTTAAAAAAATAATTAATTGTATCATTTTTCTCTTGATAAAAAATAAAAACGGGTCCTACAGATCCGAACACCATACAAGGGTCCCACTGCGCAATGTGACGTCGTAGTGACGTCTTTTCCATGTCATTTTTGGACGTCCAATTTCCGTCCATTGATGGGGTTGTTTTGTAAAAACATATGGGCTACCAAATAAATAAATAGTAATACAGATAATAAATCTTGTTTGTTTATAAATAATCTGTATACATATATATAATCATGTTGATAGGCTCTATTTTGTAAAACACATTTACTGCAACTGCCATAGACGTCCAAATGACGTCCAAAAAAACCCAGATCAAATGTTGAACGTCAAAATGACGTCCAAGTTGGGTAATGGATAGACGTCCAAATAGTGGACCTAGTTTGGACGTCGAATAGATGTCCATAATTGGTCATGGACTGACGGACCCAATATAGACATGATCTGCACGTCTATCCGACGTCCAATGTTTAGTGGGGTTAATTGCCAAACTTGTGGTGGTCGATTAACGTAATCATTTACGTCCCGCTGGCTAAGTAATTTAAGTAATTTCACTTAAATGACAATTAATAGGTCGTTTTCATTGCCATTTAAGTGAAATTATTGAACTTAAATATACAAGCTTGATAAAAATGATCATTCTAAAGAAAATTTCAGATGGCACTTAGAGGCTTTTGCATCTGAACTCTTCATATATTTCACATCATTTGGTTTGTTGCAATAGTGTTTTGCATTTAGCTACAATGTGATGTTTGACCATATTTGGTCTTTCTTAATTTTTGGTCTGTACTGTACTGTGTGTTCATGCTACAAGGCAAAATACAGATATTAACTTAAAAGTAAAGCATTCTTGGTGTTTTTGTCATGTTGCAGTAGCCTGTTTACACTGATTATATGCCAAAATCAAAGCTGATACTGTATGCTAATAAATAATAAGATAATATTATAACATATTACATGCTTTGAATTCCTTGTATATAGCTATGCAGTGTTGGATGGGTCGCTGTACGTGATGCAACACTTATTATAACCAGCGACTTAATATAATAAAGAGACTTGAGACTTGACTTGGACTCTAGCTCAGAGACTTGTGAGCATCTCTGCTACGTGCTTTTTAAAATCAACACAAGCGATGTTGAAATTCCAAACAATGGATCTTGTAATTCGACCTGATTTTGCTGGTGAATCACTTGAACTGAATGATCGAAGTCACGAGTTTGAATCAATCGAAACGCTTCCAGCGTAAATGACTCAGTTGATTCGGTTCATCTGTTCCTATTATCGCGTCTTCAGCCACGTTTACATTTTCAGTACTACTACTGCCTTGGCTCGCTAGTTTGCGTGATAAGATATGTGCTTACTAAAAAAATAAACACTTATCGATACATTGTCTTTCAATAATTCAAGCACTTTTTAAGTACCTTTTCAGGAATATTACATTTTTTTCAAGGGTTTTCAAAGCCTTAAATGTCAAAAAGTCTAAGTCAAGAACTTCAAGCCCTTTGTATGAACCCTGATCATCATTGTATAGGGTGGTTTTGCAATTTTTTAACTTTTTTTTTTTTGTTTGTCTGTTTGTTTTTACATTTTATAAATATTTTCTTTTTGGCTAAATTGTAAAATAAGGTACATTTTTAAACATTTGTATTTGTATATATATATATATTTTTTTTTTGTCAAGTTTACAATAAGGCTGCATATTTTTA
Source organism: Labeo catla (assembly GCA_012976165.1). Classification (NCBI taxonomy): domain Eukaryota; kingdom Metazoa; phylum Chordata; class Actinopteri; order Cypriniformes; family Cyprinidae; genus Labeo; species Labeo catla. The sequence continues at coordinate 431,363 of VONZ01000455.1, forward strand.
AACCCTTTATGTTTAAAATGATGGCTGAATCAATATTAAAATTATTGAAATATATAAGAATACATAATTTTAACTGTGTCCAGACATGTTTTTTAATTTACCGTATCGCATTTAAAAAAAATACTGCATCTAAACGTATAAACCAAGACTCTACAAGTGATTCAGATGCACATTTGTCGACTTTTTAAAACCGCTGACCGCAGAAAGGAGTATCTGAGCATCACATGATCTGATATGGTAAGCTTTATTTCTGAATCCCATCATATCAATAATACAGTATCAGTGTTGAACTTTACATCTGAGTCCCTTAAACACTCAAAATTAACATTGGAATGTTAATTAATAAATACAAAACAAATGCATACACAACTCAAAAAAAAATAATACAAAAAAAGGGAATGTGGCATGGCCAGAGGTTTCCTAAAGCTTTACCAACAAAACTGGAATGAACAGGAACTGCAATGTGCAACAATCAATAATCTGAACATGAAATCTTTTTACAGAACTACAAACATGAACTAGACAGTGGCCGTTCTCAGTCGACCTCCTCCATGCGGGACGTGTCGTCGTCTCCCTCCAGCGGCGGCATGTCCTCGATGGGAGCCGAGCTGGGCTCTTCTGTGGACAGATCATCCTCGTCGATGCCTGAAATGGTCACAAAACCCATTAAAACGCTTGTTTTCCCATTGCATTGGCACACGTGCAATCACAGAGTGGTTTACCCACCTAATCCGAGTTTGATCATCCTGTAGATGCGGTTGGAGTGCGTCTGTGGGTCGTCCAGCGTGAAGCCGGAGGAAAGCAGCGCCGTCTCGAACAGCAGGATCACCAGATCCTTCACCGATTTGTCGTTCTTGTCGGCTTCTGCTTTCTGGCGGAGCGTCTCGACGATGGGATGGTCCGGGTTGATCTCCAGGTGCTTCTTGGCCGCCATGTAGCCCATGGTGGAGTTGTCCCGCAGAGCCTGGGCCTTCATGATCCTCTCCATGTTGGCCGTCCAGCCGTATGTGCTTGTGACGATGCAGCAGGGCGAAGACACCAGACGGTTTGAGACGGTGACCTGTCGCGGTAATAAACATGTTGGTTAGCAATCAAAAATCATGTGTAGACGCACCAATGAAATTTATTCAATTCATTCAAACTAGAAAAACTGTGCAAAATTAAACTAAATAGATTAAAATTGTTTAAAAACAATTAAAATAAACAGGTATACAGTAGTATTTTCCAAATATTATTTTACATATATTAATAATATTATTTTATCACAGAATAAATCGGGTCTTTATATAGTACACACAAAGTAAAAAACTGTAAATGTAATAGAAACTAAATATCTTCCAAATAATATTTTACACATTTTTTTTTCAGTATAAACTGGGTCTTTATACATGAATATGTAATATAATGTATAATAAAATAATATAGAAATTAAAAATATAATATAATAATATAATACAACCGTAATCAAATAAACGAAATTGAAACCAAACATTTTCCAAATAATATTTTCATAAAATAAAAATATAAAAATAATAAATAAATAATAAATATGATTAAACTATATCAGGTTAGACTAAAATAAAAATTGGATTTAAAAATCTATTAAATAACTAACCATAAAGTATTAGAGTAAAAAAAAAGTAATAGAATATAAACATAATTGAAACTAAACATTTTCCAAATATTTTCATAAAATAAAAGTAAATAAAAAATAAATAATAATAAAATAAATAAATAATAAATATGATTAAACTATATCAAGTTAGACTAAAATAAAAATTAGATTTAAAAATCTATTAAAAAACCAACAGTACAGTATTAGAGAAAAAAAAGGTAACAGAATATAAGAGTAATTGAAACTAAACATTTTCCAAATAATATTTCCATAAAATAAAAAAAATAAAATAATAATAATAATAAGATTAAACTATATCAAATTAGATTTAAAAATCTATTAAATAAATAACAGTACAGTATTAAGAGTTAAAAAAAACAAAAACGTAATAGCACATAAACATAATTGAAACTAAACATTTTCCAAATATTATTTTTCATAAAATAAAAATAAAAATATATATAAGAAAAATGATAATAAAATAATTAAATAATAATAAATATGATTAAACTATATCAAGTTAGGGTAAAATAAAAATTAGATTTAAAAATCTATTAAATAATAACTAACAGTGCAGTATTAGAGTAAAAAAAAACTTAATAGAATATAAACATAATTAAAACTTAACATTTTCCAAATAATATTTTCATACATTTAGGATATTTTTTCACAGTATAAATTGAGTTGTTAAAATATATACAGGATTAAAAAAACACCTAAAATAAAAAGAAATTACATTGAAAATAAATAAAAACAGCTAAATAATACAGCTAACAGTACAATACCACTTTGATTAGGAAAATAAGTGTAATATCTATAAATCTATAATGTAATAGAATATAAATGTAGTAGAAACTAAATATTTTCTAAATAATATTTTACATATACACTTTCACCATAAAAAATTGGGTTTAAATATACACAGCTTTTAAATTTTAGGACAGTTGTTTAAAAATGAGTCTGTGGTGTCTTAAATGACTGAATCTTTACCTTTTCAACTTTCTTCTCCAGAATGTCTTTCATGATCTTGCACAGATTCTCAAACTTGGACTTCTTCTCCTCCTGCTTCTTCTTCTCCTCCTCATCCTCAGGCAGCTCCAGACCCTCCTTGGTCACCGACACCAGGTTCTTGCCTTCGAACTCCTTGAGCTGTTGTACACAGTACTCGTCGATGGGCTCGATCATGTAGATCACCTCCAGACCGGCTTTGCGCAGACGCTCCACAAAAGCAGAGTTGGCCACCTGATCTTTGGTCTCACCTACAGAAAGTGCACGCAAATGTTAGTTAAAGTCACCTATGTAGTGATTCCAAATGTAACGAGAGGTCAATGCGTTCGTACCGGTGATGTAGTAAATGTGTTTCTGCGTGTCCTTCATGCGAGTCACGTAATCTTTGAGTGAAACCATCTCGTCTCCAGAAGCCGATGTGTAGTAGCGAAGCAGCTCTGACAGTTTCTTCCTGTTCTGAGAGTCTTCATGAATGCCCAGCTGTATATAGGGAAAATATCATTAGTTTATTTGTTTTATTCATTATTGTATTAAGCAAAATTATTCTGACGGCACTGACGCTACTGGATGAGAAAAAAAAATAGAAATTAACTGAGTTGAATAATGATGTTGTCTTCTGAACATGCAGTTTATGTTTATTAATATGTTTTAAAAACATTATTTTTACTATTTTAGTACTTGCAATAAGGTTGTACATTTGTAAAAAAAATTGTAAAAATTTTAATACAGCTAACAGCACAGTACTATATTGAGTGGGGGGATTTAACACAAATTAAATATTTTCTAAATAATATTTTACATGTAAAATGATTTTTCACAGTATGCACTGGGACTTTAAAAATTAAAATTAATTTAGGGATAGTGTTAAAAAAATAAATAAAAATAAATAATACAAACTAAGTTTAAATAAACATAAAATTAAATAAATAATTAATAATAATACATAAAATAAACAATAAATTATAAATAAATTCAAATTAAATAAATAAAAAAATAAATAAATTAAAATGATAAGAATTAAAAATAAATTAAAATCGAAGATTAAACTTTGGTAATTAATTGAGCTGCATGTGATAATTGTCTTGTAAACATTTGTGTTTAGAAAAATGTTTTAAAACGTAATATTTTTGCTTTTTTAGTTAGAATTAGCAACAAAATTAAACGTGTCACATTTATGTCAGTTCAGTTTTGGTTTCTCCCATAGTCTCCCCCTGTTGTTCTATTGACTTTGGTTTCTCCCTGATTATTGTCGACACCTGTGATTGTCATTAGTCTCACCCTTTATAAGTCTGTTTGTATTCTGAGTTCTCTGTCGGTCCTTGATGTTGATTTGATGTTGTTTGGTGTTCCTGCCTGTTTCGTATGAAGATTTATATTAAAGTGTTTGTTTGTATTTTATCTCGTTTTCCGTCTCGTCCGTCCAGCACAACACGTAACAAAACATTTAGTTTTTAAGTAATATTATATATATATATATATATATATATTTTACTTATGTTTTTTAAGTTGATGAGTGAATCAATATTTTAGGACTATTTAAAATACATTTATACTGTAAAGTAAATTTGTAAAATACAATTTAAAAAAAAAACACATCAGTGCAGTATTTAAACACCTTCATGCTACTTAAATTAAAAAAATATATATATATATATATATTATTTTTTTTAATTAAAGCAGCATGAAAGTGATTAAATACTTAAATTATTTAATTTTACATTTTATTTTTTGGTATAAATTGGGACGTTAAACATGAAAATTTAAATCTGAAAAATAATAAAACGTAAACAATTAATAAAATCTAAGATTAATCTTAAATATTTTTTTCAAAAGTGATAAATTAATTATTTTCCTGTTTATCTCTGTGAAGCTGCTTTGAATCAATCTCTGTTGACTTGTTTTGAAGCGCTACAAAACTTTTACAAAGCTTAAGTGTGTGTTTATTAGATGTTTGAGTGTGAGTTTTCACCTTGATGTTCTTGGAGAACTGCTCGTAGAATTTCTTGTAGTTGTCTTTGTCCTCTGCGAGTTCGGTGAAGAGCTCCAGGCACTTTTTGACCAGGTTCTTGCGGATGACCTTCAGGATCTTGCTCTGTTGAAGCATCTCTCTGGAGATGTTGAGCGGCAGATCCTCAGAGTCCACAACACCCTTAATGAAGTCTGAAGAAAAAAAAAGAGGCACATATTAAAGACACAGAGCTAAATAAAAAAAACCCTGAGGTTTTAAGATGCCTAACAATACTGGGAAATGCTGGCGTTTGCATTATTCTGAATATGTGCTGGATTGAGATACTTACTAAGGTACTCTGGGATGAGCTCGTCGCAGTTGTCCATGATGAACACCCTGCGCACGTACAGCTTGATGTTATTCTTCTTCTTCTTGTTCTCAAAGAGATCGAACGGAGCTCTACGAGGCACAAAAAGCAGCGCGCGAAACTCCAGCTGACCCTCCACAGAAAAGTGCTGCGAGGAAATAAAAACACAGCGAGTGAGTTCAATTCTGCCAATAGGAAATGTGCATCTTTAAAACAGAACACTAGCGTACTGCAAAGCACACTATTTTTAAAAAATGCAATGCAATGCTGTAATGCATTTTGATTAATAGCATGCTAAATCGTCACACAATCTCCTAATGACGCATGGTCATTTAAATACACATTTGAATTTTAAAGTACATTTGTAAAATACAATTTTAAGAACACATCAATGCAGTATTTAATCACCTTCATGCTGCTTTAATTAAGACAATAAATAAGTATTTTGAATTTTGCATCATTAATGCTCTTATTTTCCAGTTTATCTCCGTGAAGCTGTTTTGAATCAATTATTTAATTTTAAATTTAATTTTTCAGTATAAATTGGGACTTTAAGCATGAAAATTTGAATTAAAAAAAATTAATCAAATCTAACATTATGCCAAATTAGATATAATTAAAAATTAGATGAAAAATTTAATAATAAAAAGAATTAATTAATTGTGTTGAATGATACTATTGTCTTCTAAACATGTTTTATGTTTCTAAAAATGTTTTCAAACATTTAACATTTTTGCTCTTTTAGTTACTATTTGCAATAAGGTACATTTTTAAATCTTTTATGTTTTTAAGTTAAATTAAATATGCATTTAAATTGTAAAATACAATTTTAAGAACACATCTGTACATTATTTAATCACATTCATGCTGAAAAAAAAAAAACATTAAGAACAAATTAAACAGAATAATGACTTTATAGATTAAATATTTTTTTCATAAGTGATGAATTTTGCATCATCAATGCTCTCATTTTCCTGCTAAATTATTACATGACCTCCTAATGATGCATGGTGTCAGTTATTTAGGAAACAAAAATATTGCATGTTTAATATAATTGAAAATCTTTTTTTTCAGTCTGTTTGAATGGGTTAAGAAAATGCATATATAGAAATAAATAAAAATTTATATAACATAACATTTAATATATACAAATATAAATGTGTTAAATTAATGCAAACACACACTGTATATGTTTTGCTGGTTTTATCATTTTTGTCTATATTTTAGAAATGTTTATTTTAGTACTAAGTTGAACTAAACAAAAAAGAAAAAAATAAATAATTTAAATGTTTTTATATTTTACTTTCAAATAAAATACATGCATGTAACATTTAATATATATAGACACAAGCATAAAAGAAATGTGTATAATAAATGCAATATATTAAATAGACATAAGTGTTATTTTTGATAGTTTTTGTTACATTTTTTTTATTTTTTTCATTCATTTTCATTCATTAAGTGTTGCTCTGTTTCTGCACACATGATATCTCAGTTTGAGTTATGAAGTCACCTTGACGGCCAGGTGATCCTCCCAGTCGTTGGTCAGGCTCTTGTAGAACTCGCCGTACTCCTCGTTGGTGATGTCGTCGGGGTTGCGGGTCCACAGAGGTTTGGTCTTGTTGAGCTCCTCCTGGTCGATGTACTTCTCCTTGATCTTCTTCTTTTTCTTCTTCTTGTCGGAGCTCTTGTCGTCGTGGTCCTCGTCATCTGAGCCCACGTCTTCGATCTCGGGCTTGTCCTCGTCCTTGTCTTTCTCGCCCTCCTCCTCCTCTTTCTCCTTTTCCTTCTCCTCCTCTGCCTCGTCGTCGCTCACCTCCTTGTCGCGCTCCTTCTCGACCTGAAAGGATGGGTTTCCTCATTTATAAATGTTTTTAAAGATTTATAAAGACTTCAAACATTCTACTGAACAAACGTCTTTAGGCAAATGTGTCAAGATTCTTACTGAATATTTGCTGCTGATGTTTTCATGTATTTCTGAGGACAAATGTCTTTAATTGACATCAAAGAACCGTGGACATGCATATGTGTTGTTAAATTACTGAAATATTACCTATAAAGTTCATTTTATTTATCAACTATAAATTTTTAGTTATACACATTTTTTAAATTCTTAAAATATTTATTATTCTCTTTCTAAAACGAAAAAACTTAAGATATTACAGATTTAATTAGTATATTTAAGAAATATTAAAAAAAAAAAAGAAATTCACTGCATGTAAATAAACATCAGAAAAAGTGTAAACATTAATTACATTAAAATTTGAATTAAATTTTAAATGTATTAACTGTACATTTTTAAATATTCATTTTATTTATTTATTTTTATAATAATAAAATTTATAAAAAAAAAAAAAACACTTTAAGATATATGAAGTGTTTATTTGCAAAAACAGATAACTCAGTTTTTAACAGTTTTCTAATTTTTTTCATTATGCATTCTAATTAATCTGCAGTTGGGTTATTTTGATATAAAGTAAAAATAACTAAAAATATATACAGCTTAACACAATAAAAACACGATAACAGTAAAAAAACATGATTTTTGAAAATAAAAAAAGTTATCTGTTTTTGCAAATAAACTTTTAATATAGAAATTTTTATTTCTGTAATTTAAGAATTTTAATTTTTTAATTAATTTTTGTTTTACATTTCAATTAATTTAATTTTGTTTTTAAGAAATACTTAAAAAATAAATATTTACCAACGTCAAAGAACTGTAAACATACAAATGTGTATATTACCTTGAAATATAACCTTAATTTATTAGAACTAATTAACTAGAAATTATTTTTTAATACAAGTTATTTTTTTAATATAATCCTTTATAGTATGTTTAATTTTTTTTATTTGTTTAGCTGCATATCATTAATCAGCATCAGAGAAGCAAAATCGATGTGTTAAATTGCTGAAATTTTACCTTTGACGTTAATTTTAGTTTCTTAACCATATTTTATTTAATATTTTTCATATTTAATACGTTTAAAAAGTATATATATAAGAAATATTTTATTAGTATATTTAAGATATATTTTAAAAACAAACATTTGTTTAGCTTCTTGTCATCAGTCAACATCAGAGAAGTGTAAACATGCAAATGTCTTGTTAAATTATGGAAATATTAGCTTAATCTTAAGGGAACTATTTTATTTTAGGTCAAAGGGGTTTGTATGACCAAAAAAAGTTTAAGAATGCCTTATTTGTGTGTTTACATTCTTTAGCAACTTACAAAGAGTGTGATGGGGTAGCCGATGAACTGTGAGTGCTTCTTGACGATCTCTTTGATTCGTCGCTCTTCGATGTACTCTGTCTGATCCTCCTTCAAATGCAGGATCACTTTTGTGCCACGTCCGATCGGCTCGGCTGTAGAAACAAGCAACATCTCCAATTAACTTCAGTTGCAGATTGCATACAGTATTTCAATGACACAAATTCATTCACAAAATTAAACGAGCTTGTGCGTCACTCACAGCTGTCCACTTTAACGGTGAACGATCCGCCTGCAGACGACTCCCACGCGTACTGCTCGTCATCGTTGTGTTTGGTGATCACCGTGACTTTTTCGGCCACTAAGTAGGCGGAATAGAAACCCACTCCGAACTGGCCGATCATAGAAATGTCTGCTCCTGCCTGCAGGGCCTCCATGAAGGCCTTTGTGCCGGATTTGGCGATGGTGCCCAGGTTGTTGATGAGGTCGGCTTTGGTCATGCCGATGCCGGTGTCGATGATGGTCAGTGTGCGATCTTGTTTGTTGGGAATGATTTCGATTTTAAGGTCTTTTCCTGAGTCCAGCTTGCTCGGGTCTGTGAGACTCTCATAGCGGATTTTGTCCAAAGCCTGATGGAGAACAGAAGGAATATTTCATTTATTTTTAAGGATCCATTAGATAATTTAAGCAGCCTTAAGACATAAAATGCAATGTGCGTCCTTGTTTTTTTTTATTATATTACTGACTGTTTACATGATTTACAAAAGCTATGTTTACTTAATGAAAAATTACTTAAAAACTACATGCTCCTTTTAAAAACTCATAATTTAATTCTAATGATTAATTTGCATTAATATTTTGAAAAGCACTGCTATATTTCTTGTGATGTGCTTCTTTGCTTTTTTTTTTGTTTTACCTTTTTACTTCTACTTACTGAAATAATGTTTACTTAATGGAAAAAATACTTGAAGACTACAATTATGATTTAATTATTATTTTAATTATACAAATTAAAATGAAATAAAAAAATGTAATTAAATAAAACAACTACAAATTAGTAGTTTAAAAGCACTCTTTTGTTGCTTCTTTATTTTTTTCTGCCTAAACAATAAGTAATTGTAATAATCACTTTTTTGTCACATAATCTTCAATTATTATTATGTAAACATTTTTCTGAAATAATATTTATTTGAAAAATACTTAAACTAAATGCTATTTTTTAAGAACCTGATACGATTTAAATTAATTTGCATCAATTAAAAGGCACTTTGTTGTATTCCTTGCAACATGCTTATTTTTTATAAATGCATTACTGACTAAGGTCAGTAATAATAATAACAATAACAATCATAATGTAGCTTTGAAGTAAAAATTGTGTCAGAAAAAAATATGCAAACAGTTTTACAATGAAGCAATGTTTACTTAATGAAAAAAGTACTTGAAGGCTACAATTATGATTTAATTATAATTAGGCCTGTTGCAATTATTAAATAACCGCCTGATCGTGGTTATTTCATCTAACCGCGGTCAATTCAGACAACCGCGATTATTGTGCACGGAGACATTGTGTTTTGTTTATGTTTGTTCATGCTGCTTCACAGAGTGCGTGCTGTCTGTGTTGCCATGATCACTCATTACAAGCACTTTTTGGGCTTGTTGTTTAAGCTCAGATGGAAAAGCGATCAGGTTTATGGAGCTATCAAACTAAGCAGACATGAGTCACTATATTTTGGTCTTATTTTTAGCAAAAAGCATTTGGAATTACTTCATTTTTTTTGGTTCCTACCAAGATCTGGCAACACGAGCGAGTCAAGGCTCCTGTTGCTCTGGTACTGCTTTCCCTGTGATTCACCCATGGATTCACCCCACATACTACAGAAGAGAGACTAGTTGTTCAGTTGCCCCCCCCAATAAAATCTATAGATATAAAACAGTTCAAGTATAGAACAATACTAGCTTAAACTAGTAGGTAAATGTGTGCTATTAGGCACATATTCAAACGTTTGTGCGGAGAGTGGAAGCTAAAGCAAGCTTTGACATGGAGGCATCAGTGCGAACACTGTTTTTGTGTTTTTTTTTTTTTTCAGTGGAAACAATTTAAAAACAATTTAAAATGTAACATTTTTCTCACAAAGGTAAGAGTAATACATCATTCGGAACTGTAAAGGGTCTGCTTTTATTTGTGTGCACTCACAATATTAACAAAACGTTACAAACAGTGCTTTTATAAAAAGCCGTCTTGTTCTTGAACAGGAGCGCTACACAAAAATGAACAGAAAATTGGCGAATACATGCTTCACAGACATTATAAATATATACTATATATAAATAGAAAGCTGTAAATTATTGCTTAACAAAATAAAACAAATCGAAAACAAAAACTCTTTCATTATGTAATCCACAAAGATGCATTTCTTTCTAAAGGCGCGCCCAAAGAGGAGATTGCGAATCAGGATCTTTGCGACATTGACATAGAATACACTAGTTTATTAATAAATAATTCAAATGTCTCCTTACTATTTTTGAGACAATTAATTGACATAATCGCAATTATTTCTTAGACAATTAATCGTCAGCCAAATTTCATAATCGTGACAACCCTAATTATAATTATGAATGTGTATTAGTAGTTTAAAAAGCACTGCTATATTGCTCTTTATTTTTTTATTTCTGCCTAAACAATAATTCTAATAATCACTTTTTAAAAATAGCACATAGTCTTCAATTGTAATTATGTAAACATTTTTTTCTGAATATTTACTTGAAAAATACCTGAAAACTACATGCTATTTTTTAAAAATATGATACGATTTATATTAATTTGTATTAGTATTTTTAAAAACACCTTCTGTTAAATTGCTTGTAATGTGCTTATTTGCTTTGTATTATTGATTCATCACAAAAATAACAATAATCCATTTTAAAAATTGCATTAGCAAGTATTTTTTCAGGAAGCAAAACTGCCTAAATGTAAACACATTTACTGAAGCAATGTTTACTTAATAAAAAAGGATAAATGCAATTGTTTAAAAAATTATTTAATTATAATTATTAATTTGCATTCATTTAAAAAGCATTTGGTGTATTCCTTGTAACATTTTTTTATTAATTTATTACTGACTAAACAGTCAGTAATAATAATTTGTAGCTTAAAAGTAAAAACTGTGTCAGAAAAAATATACAAACACCCTTTCTCTGAAGCAATGTTTACTTAATAAAAAAAAAATACTTGCAGGCTACAGTTATGATTTAATTATAATTATTATTTTGTGTAAGTAGTTTAAAAAGCACTTGTTATATTGTTTCTTTATTTTTACTACTTTAAATATTTAATTCTTTATTGCTTTAGTTAATTCTTTGTTACTTGAAATTATGATTTATTTGTAATTATGAATAATCTAGAAATTAAATTTAATTTTTTGTGTCGTGTTACCATGAATAATAGTATGCACACTTAAAAGCTGCTCTTGTTATAACTATTTATTACTACATTACTATTACTCACTATACTATTACTCATATTATCATCTCATATTATCTTTCATTACACAGTTACGTACATCTGAAGAGTTGGAGATGAGCTCCCTGAGGAAGATCTCTTTGTTGGAATAGAAAGTGTTGATGATCAAAGACATCAGCTGAGCGATCTCAGCTTGGAAGGCGAAGGTCTCTGCTTCCTCCTCCATCGGCTGGTCGTGTGCCTCCGGCATCTGTGTGCAACAAACAAAATATATATAACATGCACATAATATTTAAGGAGGATGCTCTGCACTGTCTGTTAAGTCTGCTATTAGATTGTGTTATTATTATGCATGAAAAGCATTAGTAATTCAACATGCATTGGCTGATTAAACCTTCCTAAACCATTTGAGGACTCATAGCAAGGTTTATTTCAAATGCAAAAGAGTTTTGCATTAATTCTATTAATAAATGTGACTCCCACACAAAGCTGAAGGGATTTCTCTTGGTTTGGGAACAGCTTGTACGAATTCTTGCGCCTCCTGTTGGTTAGAGAGGGTCATTGCAAGCTTCTAGAACCTACCAAACTCTCAACATGCATTAACATGGAGCACATCACTTTCAGTTCTCACTGTACACGCGTTTGATATGTATATGAGACACTATAATACAACTCATATACTCATAAACTTTATGCTTTGATAACAACAACAGCGTCTGTATGCATGTATAATGACCACATATTTAAAATGCACTCATTAACGTAAGCATGCATGTTTAATAATGACGTCCACTTCTTCGAAAGCAGATTTATTGATCGTGAATCTTGTAAAAGCCTCGTTTAATCTGATGAAAATCCTCTGAGGTAAAACTGATCAACTCCAGATGGTCTGAGGACTTATTCACTGCATCATCTAAGTAGCACTTCATGCAGAATAACAACAACCTAGTGATGTAAAATCACATTTGAAGTTGAAATGTATTTTGTATTTGTTAAGATACACGATTAAAATCGCCGTGTAAACGTGCAGGAGCATCTCAACTGTCACAAGAATGTTGACGATTAAATAAAGCGCGAATAAACGTCGAATATCCTCACAGCATTTGCGTTAAATGACAAAACAAGTGAAATGAAGACGAACCGGGATGTTACTTTAATTCTATAATCTTACCTTGAATGTTTTATTTGAGTGAATTAAATTAAGCGATTCTCCGTAAAGCCTGTGAGAGTTTTCTCCTCAGCTGTCACTGAGCTTAGGGAGATCCGTAACCTAGCGCGTCAGTTACGCTACTGGCGTTTATATACGTCCTGCCGGGAGAGTTCGAGAACGCGGACGCTCCAGAAATCTCTCGAATCTTCTCAATGCTTTCCTATGGGCGCAGGGGGAGGGGCTTGACTGTCAGTCATCCACTCGACTCCGTTACAACGGTTAAGTGGGCGGGGCCAAGACTGAAGGAGATGAAATTTCTAGATTGCTTTGGGAAAGTTGTAGCGAAATAAAAACTGACTCCAGATTATATTTATCATATGTCATTTATTAAAAACTTCCAACTTCGGTTTACAAAAAAAACAGCTTATATTAGAAAAGCTCAGAAAATTCCATTTTCTGGTACAGTACTACACAAAAAAGCATTACAAGAAATTTAATTGCCTAGTTAATGTTCACTTTGGGATGCTGAGATTGTTTTTACAAAAACAATAAATTAAATACATTAACAACTTAGCGATATTTACACTAAAACTCTTTAGTCGACTTCCTCCATTCTAGAACTATCGTCGTCACCTTCCAGAACTGGCATATCTTCTTCGGCGGGTTGAGTAATGTCTTCAACAGCAGAGTCATCGTCATCAATGCCTGAAAAGTAAGAGATTAAAATATAATTAAGTCATTTTGTCCGATGATATTTCATTTATGACTACAAGTACAGGTCATAGAAAAGGCCTTTTTGGTTTGACAAAGAACCTTCCATTGGACAATTCTTAAAATAACTATTTTTTATTAGTGTGAAGAACATTTTAATGATCTAAAAAGTTTTTTTTTTTCATTAAAAATAACATTTAGTGCAATGGAAAGGTTTCATGGATGTTAAAGGTTTTTCATGGAACCATAGATGCCAAAAATGAACTCTAAATTAATGAATATCTAATGAATATGAATATCTAAATTACCATTTTGCATTAAAAAGAACCTTTAGTGCAATGGAAAGTTTCCATCGATGTTAAAGTTTCTTCATGGAACCAGTTGCCAATGAACTTTTATTTTTAAGAGTCTAATGGTGAAGTAGTATGTTTGAGTGGATAATTCTTAATAGAACCAATTTTTTATTAGTGTGAAGAACATTTCAATAATCTAAAGAACTTTTTTCCATAAAAAATAACATTTAGTGCAATGGAAAGGTTCCATGGATGTTAAAGGTTCTTCGTGGAACCATCAAAGCCAACAAAGAACCTATATTTTTAAGAGTATAATGGTGGAGCAATATATTTTTGCATTAAAAAGAACCCTTAGTGCAATGGAAAGATTCCATCGATGTTAAAGTTTCTTCATGGAACCAGATGCCAATGAACTTTTATTTTTAAGACTCTAATGCTGGAGCAATATATTTTAGTGGATAATTTTTAACTGAACCATTTTTTTTATTACTGTGAAGAACATTTTAATAATCTAAAGAACTTTTTTCCATTAAAAAGAACATTTAGTGCAGTGGAAAGTTTCCTGATGTTAACGTTTCTTCGTGGAACCATCAAAGCCAATAATGACTTTTTAATTTTTAAGATTGTAGTGGTGGGCTGATATGTTTTAGTGGATAATTCTTAAAAGAACCATTTTTAATTAGTATGAATACATTTTAATTATGACTACACCCATAAAAATAAATGCCATAGAAGAACAATTTTTGGGTTCCCAAAAGATCTTTCATTAGCTAATTCTTAAAAGAACTATTTTTTTATTAACGTGAAGAACATTTTAATGATCTAAAGAACATTTTTTTCATTAAAAATAACATTTAGGTTCCAAGGATGTTACAGTTTCTTCATGGAACCATCAAAGCCAATAATGACCATTTAATTTTTTAGAGTGTATTGGTGGACTGATATGTTTTAGTGGATGATTCTTAAAAGAACCATTTTAAATTAATGCAAAGAACATTTTAATGATATTGAGAAACATTTTCTACTATGCATTGGAAAGGTTCCATTGATGTTAAAGGTTCTAGATGCCAATAATGAGTGTAGTGGAAGACTTTTTAATGAGCATTGCCAGTAACCGTTAATGCATTATTAATGGTGATACACTCTAGGCTAATGTGTTTAAAAGTATAATTTCTGTAATCATCCAACTTACCAAGACCAAGTTTGATCATCCTGTAGATGCGGTTAGCATGTGTCTGTGGGTCTTCCAGGGTGAATCCAGAGGAGAGCAGGGCGGTTTCGAACAGCAGGATCACCAAGTCTTTCACGGCCTTGTCGTTCTTGTCAGCCTCTGCTTTCTCTCTGAGGGTCTCGACGATGGGATGGATGGGGTTGATCTCTAGGTGCTTCTTAGCGGTCATGTAACCCATGGTGGAGTTGTCCCTCAAGGCCTGAGACTTCATGATCCTCTCCATGTTGGCCGTCCAGCCGTATGTGCTTGTGACGATGCAGCAAGGTGAAGCCACCAGACGGTTTGAGACGGTGACCTGTATGGATACATGTTTATTAATGATCATTTATCAGTTCTGAAGAGCATTCACTTCAAAATCAACCTCTAGTATGCTAACGGCTTATACCTTCTCAATCTTTTTGTCCAGAATGTCCTTCATGATCTTGCACAAGTTCTCATATTTGGTCTTCAGCTCTTCCTGCTTCTTCTTCTCCTCCTCATCCTCAGGCAGCTCCAGACCCTCCTTGGTCACTGATACCAGGTTTTTGCCATCGTATTCCTTCAGCTGCTGAACGCAGTACTCATCAATGGGCTCGATCATGTAGATCACCTCCAGGCCGGCTTTGCGCAGACGTTCCACAAAAGCAGAGTTGGCCACCTGATCTTTGGTCTCACCTTTGGTGAAAAGCAAGGTTTGTAAGAAAATGATCTGTGTGCGTTAAAATAATGTTTAAACTCATTAACCAACTACTAACCAGTAATGTAGTAGATGTGCTTCTGGCTGTCCTTCATGCGAGACACGTAGTCCTTGAGGGACACCATCTCGTCTCCAGAAGCCGATGTGTAGTAGCGAAGCAGCTCTGAGAGTTTTTTGCGGTTCTGGGAGTCTTCATGGATGCCAAGCTACAATTGGAAAAGCCATTTTAGCTTGGAAATATTTCAAAATGATCTCATCTATGATTTCAATAACTACCAGAAAAGCAAACATACCTTGATGTTCTTGGAGAACTGCTCGTAGAATTTCTTGTAGTTGTCTTTGTCCTCAGAGAGTTCGGTGAAGAGCTCGAGACACTTTTTGACCAGGTTCTTGCGGATGACTTTCAGGATCTTGCTCTGTTGAAGCATCTCTCTGGAGATGTTGAGCGGCAGATCTTCAGAGTCCACAACACCCTTGATGAAGTCTGGGAGGAAAATTTAACTCGTTAACATCTAAACTCTCAGGTCATATCAATATCCAGGAATCGTGAGATCTTGAGACACTTACTGAGATATTCTGGAATGAGCTCCTCACAGTTGTCCATGATAAAGACCCTGCGCACATACAACTTAATGTTGTTTCTCTTCTTCTTGTTCTCGAAAAGGTCAAAAGCGGCTCTTCTGGGTACAAACAATAGAGCGCGGAACTCCAGTTGGCCCTCAACTGAGAAGTGCTGCAAAAACAAGAAGATTTGTGGTTTAAAATCAAGACAACTGGTGGTTTAAAAACAAAACGATTGGAGGTTTAAAAACAAAATGATTGTTGGTTTAAAACAAGACAATTAGTGGTTTAAAAATAAGATGATTGGTGGTTAAAAACAAAATGATTGGTGGTTGAAAACAAGGCGGTTGGCGGTTTAAGATCAAGACCATTGGCGGTTTAAAAACAAGACGATTGGAGGTTTAAAAAAATTATTGGTGGTTTAAAAACAGGACAATCGGTGGTTTAAAAGAATGATTGTAAGTTTAAAATCAAAATGATTGGTGGTTGAAAACAAGACGATTGACGGTTGAAAACAAGGCAGTTGGTGGTTTAAAAACTAGACCATAAAAACGATTGGAAGTTTAAAAAAATGATTGGTGGTTTAAAATGAAGATGATTGGCAGTTTAACAAAAAGACGATTGGAGGTTTAAAAAATTAATTGATGGTTTAAAAACAAGACGATTGGCGGTTTAAAATCAAAACGATTGGCGGTTTAAAAACAAGATGACTGGAGGTTTAAAAAATGATCGGAGTTTTAAAAACAAGATGATTGGCGGTTTAAATTAAGACAATTGGAGGTTTTAAAAAATTAATTGGTGGTTTAAAAACAAGACGATTGGAGGTTTAAAAAAATTACTGAAGTTTTAAAAACAAGATTATTGGCGGTTTAAATTAAGACGATTGAAGGTTTAAAAAAATTAATTGGTGATTTAAAATCAAGACAATTGCTGGTTTCAAAAAATTATTGAAGGTTTAAAAACAAGACAATTGGTGGTTTAAAAACAAAATATTTGAAGTTTTTAAAAAAAACAACTGGTGGTTTAAAAAATGATTGGCGGTTTAAAAACAAGACGATTGGCGGTTTAAAATCAAAGCGGTTGGCGGTTTAAAAAAAATTACTGAAGTTTTAAAAACAAGATGATTGGCGGTTTAAATTAAGATGATTGGAGGTTTAAAAAAATTAATTGGTGGTTTAAAATCAAGATGATTGGTGGTTTACATTAAGATGATTGGAGGTTTAAAAAAATTAATTGGTGGTTTAAAATCAAGACGATTGCTGGTTTCAAAAAATTATTGAAGGTTTAAAAACAAGACAATTGGTGGTTTAAAAACAAAATATTTGAAGTTTTAAAAAAAAACAACTGGTGGTTTAAAAAATGATTGGCGGTTTAAAAACAAGACAATTAGTGGTTGCAAAACAAGACGATTGGCAGTTTAAAATCAAAATGATGGGCGGTTTAAAAACAAGACGATTGTTGGTTTAATCATCTAGTTTTCTCAATAACAAGCCCATCCATTTCTGACTCAATATTACTACCAACCTTAACAGCCAGGTGATCCTCCCAGTCGTTGCTCAAACTCTTGTAGAACTCGCCGTACTCTTCATTGGTGATGTCATCAGGGTTACGGGTCCAAATGGGCTTGGTCTTGTTCAGCTCCTGGGCATCAATGTACTTTTCCTTGACCTTCTTCTTCCTCTTGTTCTGTCCATCTTTGCTATCTTCATCTTCATCAGCGCCCAAGTCCTCAATCTTGGGTTTGTCCTTCTCATCGCCAGCTGCCACCTCCTCCTCCTTTTCTCCTTCTTCAAGGTCAACCTCCTTCTCTCTCTGTTTCTCAACCTGCAAGATGATACAGAGAATTGATGCTTTATATTGTTCAAGTTAACAGGAACCAAGGTTTGAAGTTTGGAGGCACTTACAAAGAGCGTAATGGGGTAACCGATGAACTGAGAGTGTTTCTTCACAACTTCCTTGATGCGCTTCTCCTCAACGTATTCAGACTGATCTTCTTTAAGGTGGAGGATGACTTTGGTGCCACGACCAAGAGATGGGCCTGTGATTCCAAAGCAAATGCATGTGTGAAGTTATCCAATAATTTTGGACTAAAAATCAGTTTGATTTGAATAAAACACTTCTGCGAGTTCATACCATAGTCTGGCCTCACTGTGAAGGAACCACCAGCTGCAGATTCCCAGATGTACTGCTCGTCATCGTTGTGTTTGGTGATCACCGTGACTTTCTCGGCCACCAGGTAGGCGGAATAGAAACCCACGCCAAACTGACCGATCATAGAAATGTCTGCTCCCGCCTGCAGGGCCTCCATGAAGGCCTTTGTGCCGGATTTAGCGATGGTGCCCAGGTTGTTGATGAGGTCAGCTTTGGTCATGCCGATGCCGGTGTCGATGATCGTGAGTGTGCGCTCTTTCAGATCGGGGATGAGTTCGATCTTCAGGTCTTTGCAGGAGTCGAGTTTGCTTGGGTCTGTCAAGCTCTCGTATCTGATCTTGTCCAATGCCTGTTTGAAGATAGACATTGTGTTACTGTGGACTATGAATTCTGGACCAATTATAGGGAAATATATGGAGACCGACTTACATCTGAAGAGTTGGAGATGAGCTCTCTGAGGAAGATCTCTTTGTTGGAATAGAAGGTGTTGATGATCAGAGACATCAGCTGAGCGATCTCAGCCTGGAAGGCAAAGGTCTCGACATCCTCCTCCATCACGGGCTGTCCAGCGTTCTCAGGCATCTGCATAAAAGATATATAAGAAGAATTATAAATAAGGATTCTGGAATATAAAACACAAATACATTATATAAATAGATTTCTGGGCATAGTCTCTCCTTTAGTTGAAATACTTTCTTGAATTGGTACTTTCTCAAAATCAGTGTTATTTTAGTATCATTAAATACTAATATAGTATGTTAATATTTTGAGTTAAATTTTATTTTAATATTTGCTGTTTTAATGTTAAGTTTAGTTAAGGTGAGACACTGCAAGTGAATGGGGTAAAAAAAAAATAAAAAAAATAGAATAGTTATCGCCTTACCCAGTTGAATTCTTACATTGATAATTGCAAACATTTTTTGTATTACAAGTTTTCAAAAATTTGCATATTTAGGTATTATTTATATAAATATGTGCTAATTTGCATACATTTCTAGAACAAAAATCTGAAGTCAGTTCCAACATTTTTTTATTTTTTACAAAGGGAATTTTGGGTATTTTTTTGGGGTATTTTTACATTTTTTTTGTCACTCCATAATAAATACTAAAAACAGACAGAAAACACTATATTTTCACAATTTTTGCAGGAATAAAATGCTGTATATAATCAAGCAAATTATATATGAAAAAATCCCTCTGTAAAAACCTTCAAGATATAGACAGGAATAAAAATGTAAAGTGTGGTGTATGTATGTGTTACTGAAGTGGAAATTTATGGCTCAGTGTAAGAGAAAAAACTCATTTTGAGAAAACGGCCTTCAAAAATTTGTATTGTAATTGAAATCTATTGACACAAATAGATAAAGTGCTATAAAAGAAACACTTAACAGTGTCTTTTGGATGTTTTGTTTCCACTGGTCTGAAAAAACACTTTATTAAAAAACAAAAAACCCAAAAACTTGACAGGTGCATGAAAAAACTGTTTTTAAAATTACAGTAATTTTGTCATGCGTTTTTGTTGTTTTTAATTAGGTTTTTATTTTTATTTCAGTTTTATTTATTTTAGTACATCAAGTAAAAAAAATGAAAATCAAAATGAGAAACATTGGCTTGGAAAACTAAGTGAAATAAAATAAGTTTAATTTTTTTATATTTTATTTTATTTGTTAACAATTTTTATTTTATTGATTTCATTTTAATTTTAGTTAACGATAATAACCCTGCTTAAAATACAGGTATTATATTTATTCTCACTAAACATAAATGTTGAAATCACAATATTACTGACAAAATAATTATATATCTTTATTTTTTTCTGTTCCTACTATTCCTCTAAAAGTTCACAAATTATTTCATACTATAAATGTTCTGTGGTATAAATGTTATTACTTCATCACTACATTCTAAAATTCCTATGAATTAAAACTACAGATTATTTACCTCAAACGATGAAAAAAGAAATAAAATATTTTTTAAATACAAGAAAGTTACTTTTATCTCTGGCCAAAAGCCTTTAAACTTTGAATGAATGATAATGAAGCAACAGCTGATCCAACCCTCTATAGGCGTCGAATCAATAGCACATGTTCAGCACCTGTCACTACGAATATCAAAGTGGGGGAAGGAGTGTCACATGTCACAGAAGCAGCAGGCAAATGGTGCAATTATCCGACCTAAAGTATCATTTTTACCCCATTTTTGGGGGTTTTACTAATGTAATATGACCTAGTTTCATTTTTAGGATAGTATTTTTGAGTTACACAGGTTTAACGAAATGTCTGAAAAACTACAGCTGTCATTAGGCTTCTCCTAGAGCTGGCATGCTTGCAGACATGTGCTCTTAGATTTTAAATAAAACGGCTGAATTTGCTTGCATTTTTTTTTTTTTAAATTTGGTTTTAATTCTGAACATGAGAAAAATGTTTGAATAATTAGTTATGCTGTAAAATTGAGAAAATGCAAATAAATAAAAAAATTTAATTAAATTAAAAAATAAATATTTACCATTAACGCCATGTTCTGGTAGAATTTGAATGTATTTTAAAGCGTTTTTAAATTAAATAAAAAAACTTAAATTCTAAAAATTAAAAAAACAGTGCAAATCCCTAATTTAGTATATAGAATTTCATTCCTCTTACCTTGATGATTGTCTTCTGTATAAAACGTCTGTGCAAAAAGTCTGGTTTAAGTCTTGTGGCGTATGGAGATCTACTCCACTCGAGTTTGCTTTGAGTTTGTTGAGCTGTGCTCTCTCGCGTTGACTTCTCGTCGCTGCTTTCGCTTTATCTGCCGAGTGTCGGGCCTTCTTCAGCCTTTATATACTAGTGAGCAAAGTTTCTCGAAACCCCCATTGAGAAAGTTCCAGAAGGAATGCCCACTAGAGTAAGGAGGGGTGATAGTGTGCTAAAGTAAGACCAGCAGGCCGCATGTGTGCGAGACGAGGCGAGACGAGGGGGAGCGTCCACTACCATATACCCCTTTTGTCCTTTTTGGGGTAGGTAGTCACAAGAGGTGTCTGTCAATCAAGGCCAGAACGTTCCGGGTGCCACATGGGCCTGTCAGCGAGGTGCTGCGACTTCCTGCTAGCGAAATCTCGAATGCTCATTGGCTGCATCTGTGAAACATTGCAAAATATCACAGGGTTTTGAATTGAGGTGCCAGAATTCACAATGAAGACACAAACCACCTGTGAGATAAAAGTTCCCATTCTGATGCATTCTAGTGAACTTCCATTCTAGCAGGCCTTGCTTGACCTCCTGGTGTGTTGAAATGATGGCCCAGCTGTGTTGCAGGTCAATGACCTCCATTGGTTTCCATGCAACTTGCTGAAAAACAACCCTGAACCAAAAATGAAAAGTCTATCATTATTTACTCACACTCAAGTTGTTTGAAATCTGTATGAGTTTCTTTCTTCTCTTGAGCGCATAAGAAGTTATTTTGAAGAATGTAACAGTTGACGGTAGCCATTGACTTCCACAGAATGGGGGAAAAAAATACGTATGTATGTATATATGGCATTCACTGGCTACCAGTGACTGTTTGGTTCTTCAAAATGGAAAAAATAAATGAAAAAAATAAATAAATAAAATTAAAAATGCAAAATGAAAAAATTACAAACTCCTATTGTGTAAAAAGTCCTTCCTTTCTGTTACAGGTCAGTTGGACCTATTATGTTCAAAATTAACAACAAAGACACATAATAATAATAACAATAATAATAATAATAATTATAATTATTATTATTTTATTTATTATTTATTTATTATTACTGATTTGCAAATGACTACAACTACAATATTTGTATTTAGTGTAAAAAAGTGTATGTATATATATATATATATATATATATATATATATGGAATTCAGTGACTACCAGTGACTGTTTGGTTATTATTATGTATTTTTTAGTTATGACACTTTTGTAGTGACTATTCACATACTGATTTGCAAATGACCACAACTACAATATTTGTATTTAGTGTAAAAAAATATTTATCAACAATTGTATTCAGTGTAAATGGTTCTGATTGTCTTTTAAGGCTAAAATGGGTTTCTCAAACTTAGTTAAGTGCAGAAAATAGGTTTAGCTCTGAAAATAATTATAAGTGAATTATACGTTTTTGTTGTATAAGATTGTATACGTAACTGATATCCAAAACCCTAACAAATAAAAACATACTTTTGCAGATTTCTTTTTGAAGTTTCCTCATATTTTTGAGATTGACAGTCTGATCTGATTGGATTCTCCTTGGATTCAAAAAACAAGTTTTCAGTTCTGTAAACATCAAGTATTATATTTCATATTTTAGTCTGACAAACACTGTTTTTTTTTGAGGATTGCATGGAAGCCATTGCGGTTAAATTTGACCCCAAACACCACTATAGTAACCAGAATTTGTAGAGTCTTTCCAAAACATCTTTGTTGAAACTATGCATGCAGTTCATCACCCTAAAACAGAAAAAGACAGAAAATTTCAGTAAGCAAAAAATAATTAAATTAATCTTCCATCAAGAAATATAGTTAATGTATTTATAATTAGTATAACTAAAGATGTTTTCCAATCAGCACAGTGCATTAATATAAAATGCATCAATTTATCAGCATATTACACCAGTTTTGAATACTGCATTAATAAGAGGGATTTTCTTTTATTTATTTATTTTTTTTACAGGTATTTTACCTGTATTTTGAAATTTGCACTTCATTGCATTGTGTTAGGGTTAAGTGAAAAAAGTCCTAAACTACTGGATAATGTCACACTTTTTAAGATTTGCTATAGATAGCAAAATACTGTATTAAAGCAAGCATTAATGCAATTTTCAAGCAAAAACAGATTTGGAACATCATGAGGGTGAGCAAATGATGACCGAATTTCATGTTTGGGTGAACGGATCACTTAAAGTAAAATTTAGAAGCATAAGGTGGTCTTGAGAAAAAAAAAAAAAACAGATCTGATGCATTACACTCACATACTACTTGTTTTGCTTCCAGTAGTTTCTAGATGTGCTGATGATTTTAGTCTGGAACACTCCGAGCTTTCTAGCTGCAGTTGTTTTTTTTCTGACCAGAGGAGGCACTGTACTGTTTTCCAGCACTTTCCTTTACGTAAGACAAGCTTACAGCGTGTTTCACAGGTTTTTCCAGAAGCACACTTACCAGAGTCTCCATCCTGGCTTATATGAGGTTCTTGCTGATATTTTAGTGTTATAATAAGAATAGAAACTCCTTGCCGCAGCTACTGGGCATTTAATCTGTTTAAAAGTGACCGACAAGATACTATAGTAACATTATTTGTTACTTTTATCCTCCATGCTTGATACAATATAACGTGTATGGATGTATACACTTTTGCATTCAAAGTTTTATAATAAGGCCTCAAAAAGTTAATGTTTTTGTCAAACACGTTTAGTTTGCGTCTTCTCTCTTCACTTTCCCTCAGCGGCTCGACACATGTCGCGTCGTGCGTCATGAATATTAATTACGTTACATGACGTTCACGTAGCAAGCGAATTAACCAAAGCATTTAACTCCGTTAAAAGCTGCTTAACTTTATGTATTAAAATTGAAACAATTTTAAAAGAATTTTGTAAGTGAGCCCTAATTAATGTGCATCAATATCAGTAGTTTGAAGTAACTGCAGCAATAAATAAATAAATAAATCTAGCCAAATATACGTTTTAAATGCTTTTAAAAATGCATTTATGTTTTTAAATTATTTTTTCAAAAATGTATTTGTAAATAAATATATTTTTAGAAAATATATTTAAGTTAATATATTTTGAAAACACATTTTAGCTGCGTTTTCTACATGGAAAATAAATAAATTAATTAATAAATCTGGCCAAATATATGTTTTAAATGCTTTTTAAAAGATATGTTCAAGAATATATTTGTAAATAAATACATTTGTAGAAAATATATTTACGTTAACATATTTTGAAAACACATTTGAGCTGCGTTTTCTACATGTAAAATAGGCGTGAATAAATAATTCTTGCCAGATATATGTTTTAAATGCTTTTAAAAATGTATTTATGTTTTTAAAATATATTGTCAAAAATGTATTTGTAAATAAATACATTTTTAGAATATATATTTACGTTAATATATTTTGAAAACATAAATAAATACATAAATCTGGTCAAATATATGTTTTAAATGCTTTTAAAATGTATTTATGATTTTAAAATATATTTTCAAGAATATATTTGTAAATAAATACATTTGTAGAAAATATATTTACGTTAACATATTTTGAAAACATTTTAGCTGCGTTTTCTACATGTAAAATAGGCGTAAATAAATAAATCTTGCCAAATATATGTTTTAAATGCTTTTAAAAATGTATTTATGTTTTTAAAATATATTTTCAAAAATGTATTTTTAAATAAATACATTTTTAGAAAATATATTTACGTTAATATATTTGAAAACATATTTTAGCTGCGTTTTCTACATGGCAAATTAATTAATATAATGCAGCTGTCTTTCTTCTGTATTCTTTGGTGTTTCTTAATTTGCCAAATTTTTACAACCATGATTTTACTTCTCACCTGCCTTGCGTGAATGCGCAGCGCGCTCCATCTCGCAGAGGAGGAGGGGGGCGCGCATGCTCGTGCACGAAGCGGAATGAATACTAATGTTGAAGATGGCGGCGGAGGGAGGTGGGAAGGAGGCGAACGAAATTAAAACTCAATTCACCACACGGGAGGGCGTCTATAAACTCCTGCCGAACTCCGAGTACAGCCGGCCGAACCGGGTGCCGTTTAATTCACAGGGCTCGAACCCGGTGAAAGTCTCGTTTGTGAACGTGAACGACCAGTCCGGTAACGGCGAGAGAATCTGTTTCAATGTGGGCCGGGAGCTTTACTTTTACATTTATAAAGGCGTCAGGAAGGTAACGGCATGACAGCTGCTGGGACTCTTTCATCAGCTTTAAATGAGTTTATACCCATAAAACTGACACATGCATGTGCAATAATCAGTGTGCACTGGCCAAGAAAAGCGTTAGACTGTGTAATGTGTGTAAATAATGTTTACAACTCAAGCTGTAATGTTAATACAATCCAAAACAGACATTGTGCATTCATTCATTTCGTAAAACGCGAGAGTTATGCATGCGCTTGAAACCTGTTGCATGATGTTTTAACATACTGTAAATACAGTTGCAATCCAGAACGTAGTTTGTATGTTGTTTGAGGAGTTATGCATGAGGTTTTGGGTGGGTAACCTGTTGCAATATGTCGCAAAGGGTCCTGAGTTACGTAATTCAATAATTTACGTTTACAGCATCATTTGCAAATAATTTATGTAAATGCAACCTACAATATACTGTGCCTTAGGGCAGATCTGGGTTTATGCATAAGGTCAAGGTGGGTAATGTTTGTATTATGTGGTGACTTTATGTTAGTTCAGTTTATATGCTAATGTATCCTAGAATATAGTGTACTTTCACAGATATTTGCACAGATCCCTAGTTATGCATGCGTTTTGGGGTGGGTTACCTGTTGCATTTTGTTGAAAAGGCTGTTGAATGTAAATTTTTGTGTTATGCATCCAGAATATCCAATGCACTCTGTTATTTCAGGCAGATTTGGGCATATGCATGAGGTTTGGAGTATATAACCTGTTGCATAATTTATGTTTACAGCATCATTTGCAAATAATTTATGTAAATGCACCTTAAATATACTATGCATTGGGGTTAATGTGTAATTGTTAGGTGGGTAACATTTGCATTATGTTGTAACGTTATATGAATCCAGCTTTAAGTTCAGTTTATATGCTAAAGCATCCTTGAATATAGTGTACATTTGCTGATTTTTGCACAGATCCATGGATTTTTGTGAGTTTTGGGGTGGGTTACCTGTTGCATTTTCTTGAATAGGCTGTTGAATGTACATTTTTGTGTTATGCATCCAAAATATCCAATGCACTCTGTTATTTCAGGCAGATTTGGGCATATGCATGAGGTTTGGAGTATATAACCTGTTGCATAATTTGTGTTTACAGCATCATTTGCAAATAATTTATGTAAATGCACCTTAAATATACTATGCATTGGGGTTAATGTGTAATGGTTAGGTGGGTAACGGTTGCATTATGTTGTAACGTTATATAAAGCTTAAAGTTCAGTTTATATGCTAATGCATCCTTGAATATAGTGTACATTTGCTGATTTTTGCACAGATCCATGGATTTTTATGAGTTTTGGGGTGGGTTACCTGTTGCATTTTCTTGAATAGGCTGTTGAATGTACATTTTTGTGTTATGCATCCAAAATATTCAGTGCACTCTGTTATTTTAGGCAAATTTTGGCATATGCATGAGGTTTGAAGTATATAACCTGTTGCACAATTTATGTTCGCTGCATCATTTGCAAATAATTCATGTACAGTAAATGCAACCTAAAATATACTGTGCATTAGGGCAGGTCTGGGTTTATGTGTAACCCAGGTTATATGCTGATGCATCCTACACTTTAATGTACATTCACTGATTTTTGCACACATGCATACGGTTTAGGATGGATAACCTGTTGCATTAATTTGCAAAGGGTCTTGAGTGATACAATTCAGTAATTTGTGTTTATAGCATCATTTAAAAATAATTTATGTAAATGCAAGTGGACCACAGAATATACTTCATCTGTGTGTGTGCGCATTTACAACGGCACTGAGATCTTTAATTGCAAATCATGCTTTCTTAAGCCTAACATCATGCATATGAATATATCAAATTGCTTATTTCTGATTTCACCAGGCTGCTGATTTGAGCAAACCCGTAGACAAGCGGATATATAAGGGAACGCTTCCCACGTGTCACGACTCCAATGCGCTGACGGCCACGGCGGAGAGCGTCTCGCTGCTGGTGGGCTTTTCTGCAGGGCAAGTACAGCTCATTGACCCCATCAAAAAGGAAACCAGCAAACTGTTTAATGAAGACGTGAGTCCTGAACTCCATTCTAGCAACTGTTGTTTATGATTTAACCTAAACTGTTTTAAGATAGTTAAGTCATCTGGACTAGATCAAATCTTTGGGTTTCTGACTGAAAAATGACATTTAAAAACAAATTAAGTGATTTAAGGGTTTTATCTTTAAAAAAAAAAATACATGAGAGTTAAAAAAAAAAGAAAAGTATGTGCTTTTAAGGCTTTTATCTAAATTTGCTAAATTGTTTTTGCATAAATTCTAGAAATATGTTTTTACAAATTTCAAAATTAATAAAATAAATATTCTATTCTAAATCATTCTAATTTATAATTGGGTCAAAGACGTTAAGATGTCCACATCAAAAGAAATTCACAAGATTGATTTTATGTCCATAGAAAGTACATTAAATGTAAGTGTCTACTTTTTAGGTTTCAGATTTTAGTGGGTGTCTTCTGTAAATTAGGGAAAATGTATGATATCTATTTTTTTGCTCAGAAAAACAAAAATGCAATTAAATTAAACAGAAAACTTTTTTTTTTTTTTTTTTGACAAACAACAATTTAAAGCAGTATTACACTTATTGTTTTTATGTTTAAACGCTTTTTCATCTTTGACCCAATTATAATTAATGTATAATTATATAATATATAATAATATAATTTATAATTTTAATAATTCTGTTTTAAGTAAAAAATGTGAAATAAATGTTATCACCATTAAGTGACAGGACAAAAAAACTAGTTATGTGATTTAAGGGTATTATCTTGATTTGCTAAATTGAAAGTGTCTTTGCATAAATTCTAAAAATATATTTAAATAAAATTCATAATTAAATAAAATAAAAAAAAATTCTATTCTAAATAATTCAAATGTATAATCCTTATAATTTATTATGTAATATATAATAATATAATTCATAATTCTAATAATTCTATTTTAAATAAAGAAAAGAAAATAAATTTTATCACCATTAGGTAACAGTAAGACTTTTTTAAAAATGCGATATATGTATGTATATATTACTTCACTTTTTTACAGAAATAAAATAGTATTTTATGTTAGGAAAAAAACATCTGTTTTAGGACCATTAATTATATTTGTAAAGTTTGCAACAATATTTAAATCTGATTTTGTATCTTTAGTTATTCTGTCTCTCTCTTTTTGTGTTTCTGTTCTAACAGAGACTAATTGACAAGTCCACGGTGACGTGTGTAAAGTGGGTCCCGGGTTCCGAACACCTGTTCCTGGTGGCTCACGGCAGCGGTTGTTTGTACCTGTACAATGTGGAGCACACCTGTGGAACGACTCCGCCGCATTACCAGCTCCTAAAGCAGGGCGAGAGCTACGCCGTCCACACCAGCAAGAGCAAATCAACCCGCAACCCTCTCCTCCGCTGGACGGTGGGCGAGGGCGCGGTCAACGAGTTCGCCTTCTCGCCCGACGGGAAGTTCCTCGCCTGCGCCGGTCAAGACGGATTCCTGCGGGTTTTCTGCTTCGACACGGCAGAGCTGCAAGGCACCATGAAGAGCTACTTCGGCGGGCTCCTGTGCGTCTGCTGGAGCCCAGACGGACGGTACGTCGTGACCGGCGGGGAAGACGACCTAGTGACGGTTTGGTCGTTTTCGGACTCTGTGGTTGTCGCTCGAGGACGAGGGCACAAATCGTGGGTGAGCGTCGTGGCGTTCGATCATTGCATCACCAGCGTTCAGGACAGCGAAGCTCCAGCGGAGTTTAGCGGAAGCGACGAAGACTTCCAGGATCAAGTGCAGTTCAACGGAAGTCGCGAACGGGCGAATAGCACGCAATCTAGAATCTCCAAAAGAAACTCTACGGGCATTAGCGTGACTTACCGGTTTGGCTCGGTGGGTCAAGACACGCAGTTATGCTTATGGGACCTCACAGAAGACATCCTGTTTCCGTTATCCAGAACGAGGACGCATACGAACATCATGAGCGGAGAAACCAGCACCAACGGAAACAATAGCGCAACTCCGTCGAACTCTCCTTTACCGCGCTCGAATAGTTTGCCACATTCGTCGGGCAACAGCCCGAAAAGCATCGTAGACAGCGCTTTGATCGCGACTGGCGTCAGCAAATTCGCCACGTTAGCTTTGCACGAAGCGCGTAAGGAGCGGCATCAGGAGAAGGACCACAAACGCAATCACAGCATAAGCTACATCAGCAACAAGAGCAGCGACAAGCTCAACCAGCTCATCGGCACGCAAAAGGCCAAAACGGACGGCGCTAAGACGCTGGGAACGACTTTGTGTCCGCGCATGGAGGAAATCCCGCTGCTGGAGCCGCTGGTTTGTAAGAAAATCGCCCACGAGAGACTCACTGTGTTGATTTTCCTCGAGGACTGTCTGGTCACCGCCTGCCAGGAGGGTTTCATTTGCACGTGGGCACGACCTGGAAAAGTGGTGAGTGACGACTGCCGGGTTAAGTTTGTACAAGGTGCTTAAAGCGCTTGAAGTACCTCATTTGACTTTTTTTAAATTGAAGGCTTGGGAAAACCCTTGAAAATGTTCATATTCCTGAAGAGGTGCTTGAAAAGTGCTTGATTATTGAAAGACTCGCGCAAAAAAAAAGATTCATGCAAAATTCAAAAAAACATCATACCCTTCTCACTTCAGTTAAATGTCAGAAAACAATCGAGCTAAGCCAGTAGTAGTACTGACAGTCGTGTAAACATGGCTGAAGACGTGAAAACAGGAACAGACGAACCGAATCAATTGTGAGTCATTTACGCTGGAACCGCTCCTGATTGAACCGAATCAATTGAGTGAGTCATTTATGCTGGAACCACTCCTGATTGATTCAGACTCATGACTCGATCATTAATTTAACTCGATAGTGATTTACTAGCAAAAACCAGATCAAATTAAAAGAGCCTTTCATTTTCGATTTCACTTGTAATGATTTTAATAAGTGCGTAGTGATGGGTGAAACAGAACCTTCTGAAACTTGAATCAGTTAAACCATAGTGTCACAAAATGATTCGCTCTTTCGAAGCTCTCCAA
The DNA here is from genome assembly GCA_012976165.1 of Labeo catla. Taxonomy (NCBI): domain Eukaryota; kingdom Metazoa; phylum Chordata; class Actinopteri; order Cypriniformes; family Cyprinidae; genus Labeo; species Labeo catla. Next base: position 461,697 of record VONZ01000455.1, read on the forward strand.
TCGGATCACGTATCGTGAATCATTTGATTCAGATCGGGACTTCAAATTGCGTATCACGAATCATTTGATTTAAATCAGAACTGGTTCGTGAATCATTTTGCGAATTGAATGAATCAAATCAAATGATTCGCGATACGCAATTTGAAATCCAGATATAAATAAAATAATTTGCGATACACAAAGGTCCGATCTAAGTCAAATGATTCACAATCTGCGCTCCGAGATCTGAAATGATGTGGTTCTTCAGAGCGTGGATCACGAATTATAATTATCGTGAATCATATGAATAATTTTATTTAGATTGGAACTTCGGAGCGCAGATTGCGAATCATTTGATTCAAATCAGGACTTCATTGCGGGTTCGTGAATCATTTGTTTCAGATCAGGATTTCAGAGAGTGATTTTGCTAATCTTTTTCCATTTTTTTAAACAGTAGAAAACCATTAAAGCAGTGCAGTTATTAAAACAAAACAAAGACAACAGAGAGTATACACAAATATGGTTTTTATAAATATATTTTTCTTTCTTTCTTTCTTTTTTTTAAAAAAAATAGAAGACATTGTTTGATAAGTGAGATCTCTGAAGTCCTTGAAAATCAAAAAAGTAGTTCTTGAAAAGTCTTTGAAAGTCCTGGAATTTAATTTTACAGTTTCTGTACGAACACTCATAGTAGTATGTAACGTGAGCATTCAGATTTCAGAGTTAGGATCATCCTGAACCCCAAATTGGCTGAAAATGTGTTCACCCTCAGGCCATCAGAGATTAGGATGACTTTGGTTCTTTATCAGATTTGGAGAAAGGCAGCATTGCATCACTTGCTCACCACTGGATGTGCATTGGATTGCATCTCCTGTTGTCTCTCACATTAAAATCCAGCCACATATTTGTTTAGAGCTGTTTTGTAAATCTTGATCTGTGCAGATTTCTCTCCTGATTCAGACCAGATCACATTTCACTGGGGGAAGCGTTTTTATGCATTTAAAAACATCTTAATGATGGATTTGTGTCAGCGTTTGTCTTCTCAGTGGTGTGGATTATTGTGATGTTTTTATCAGCTGTTTGGACTCTCATTCTGACGGCACCCATTCACATCCAGTGGTGAGCAAGTGATGGAACGACACATTTCTACAAATCTGATGAACAAACAAACTCATCTACATCTCGGATGCCCTGAGACTGATGCTTTTTGCCACATGCTTCAGTTTGCAGAATTAAACAGTGTCATTGGTTGAACATCAGTTTTTAGTGTTAATTTGTGTTATATTAGAGTTTTGAGGTGACGCCGCACTTGCCAATGTTCTTGCCAAACGAACATCTAATCACTGAACTGAATGGTTTGGGACTCAACCAGGTTGTACTAAGTTGACACCGTTAACTTGTAGTCTCTTCTGCCCACCAAGACTGTGTTTATTTGATCAAAAATACATTAAAATTGTGAAATAGTTTTGTAATTTAAAACAGCTGTTTTCTATGTGAATATCTGTTAAACTGTAATTTATTTCTGTGATCAAAGTTGAATTTTCAGCATCATTACTCCAGTCTTCAGTGTCACATGATCCTTCAGAAATTAAGTCGGCTTGACAAAATTCTAGTAACATGCTAATCATGCTAACAACATGCTAATAACTTGCTAATCATGTTAGAAACATGCTAACAACATGCTAATCATGCTAGTAACAGGCTAATCATGCTAGAAACATGCTAACAGAATGCTAATAACATGCTAATCATGTTAGAAGCATGCTAACAACATGCTAATAATGGTAACAACATGCTAATCATGCTAGCAACATGCTAGTAACATGTTAATCATGATAAAAAAATGCTAACAACATGCTATTAACATGCTAACATGCTAGTAACTTGGTAATAATGCTAGCAATTTGCTAGTTACATGCTAATCATACTAGAAACATGTTAACAACATGCTAGTAACATGCTAATCATGTTAACAACAAGCTAGTAACATGTTAGCCATGTTAGAAACATGCTAGTAACATGCTAATCATGTGTGAAACATGCTATCAACATGCTAATCAGGCTAGAAACATGCTAGTAACTTGCTAATTGTGCTAACAACATTCCAGTAACTTGCAAATTATACTAACAACATGCTAATCATGCTAGTAACAGGCTAATCATGCTAGAAACATGCTAACAGAATGCTAATAACATGCTAATCATGTTAGAAGCATGCTAACAACATGCTAATAATGGTAACAACATGCTAATCATGCTAGCAACATGCTAGTAACATGCTAATCATGATAAAAAATGCTAACAACGTGCTATTAACATGCTAACATGCTAGTAACTTGGTAATAATGCTAGCAATTTGCTAGTTACATGCTAATCATACTAGAAACATGTTAACAACATGCTAGTAACATGCTAATCATGTTAACAACAAGCTAGTAACATGTTAGCCATGTTAGAAACATGCTAGTAACATGCTAATCATGTGTGAAACATGCTATCAACATGCTAATCAGGCTAGAAACATGCTAGTAACTTGCTAATTGTGCTAACAACATTCCAGTAACTTGCAAATTATACTAACAACATGCTAATCATGCTAACAACATTGTAATCAGCCTATAAAAACACAAGCAACAAGCTAATCATGCTAAAACATGTTAACAACATGTTAAATCATGTAAGCAGTATGTTAAATCATGCTAGCTGCTTTCTTACTTTTACAACTGCTTCAAACTTTCAGGCTAGGCTTTCTCAAGCCAACTTAAAGTTTGTTCTCAAACTTTACTCATCTAGTTCTAATTTGCTGCTCAAGACACATTTCTGATCATTAGCAACATTGAAAACCATTAATGTTTCTGTGGAAACCGTCATACATTTTATTTTTCAGGATTTACAGATGAATAGTTCAAAAGAACAGCATTTATTTGAAATAAAAATATTTTGGAACATTAGAAATGTATTTACTGTCACTTTGGATCAATTTAATGCATCCTTAATGAATAAAAGTATTAATTTCTTAAAAAAAAACTAATTTGTCATCTTTTTTTCCTCTCTTTAGGGCCTGTTGTCATCCCAAAACCCAGCTAACTCTCCCAGCGGGACAGTCGTATAGCTGCTGTAACCGGACATCCCGACGCAGACCTTCAGACGCATTATATCAGCCGTGTCACGTGTCTGTCGTCATGTTTACTGTTCACATCGAAGCCTGTCAAGATCATATTTCACCCTAAGATCAACAGAAAATATATTTTTCATGAACAAAATTAAGCCTATTTTAAAACCATGCATTGTCTTGACAATTGAACACGTTTTCTGTCTGATTCTTATTACTGTGATGCAATATATTGTGAAATACAACTGTAAGTACCCTAATAGTATTTAATTTATGTTGAGTTTAATTAAAAGCAAAATAATTCTAAACAGGAGAGTTTTCACTACTGTATTACAATAATGTTTTTTCACATTTCAATAAGCTACTGAGAGTTGGGGGAAATGTGTGTAATTGTCATGAAAATAATGAAAACGAATGGTGATTTGGGGTGAAACATGTTTTTGGCAGGTTTTGAGAGTTAAACTGATGTTCAGTGTTGTGTTCGGTATTTTCAGTAATTAGCGTCATTTCCTTTTGGTTCGTTGTGTGTGTTTTATATCCACCATAGTTCAGAGAATCACATTCCATTCCTTTCACGTTCATGCCGACCCTCCGTTTGTCCTCACTGGATTTCTGAGCTCAGAACAAACAGGCTGTCGACTTGTTTTGCACTGATTGTGTTTTTCTCATAATTGCATTGGAACAAACACGCACCGGAAGCCGCTGATGCGTTTCGGTAACGGCGTGTGGCTTCGCTCCGTCGGCGCTGGATGTTGCAATCATACTTTTGTTAAAGAGTGAAAATCATTTGCACTAAATAATCAGAAGAAAATGGCTTTACAAATGTGTGGAGTCATAAAGGACTCCCTGGAAATGCTGTAAAAGTATAAAGAGAATTAAATATCTTTTGTGAACGTTTATTTTAATATTGTTTCAAACGAAACGGGTTATTGTACAATGTGTAAATACTGTAAATTCCGGATTTATGATGGATTGAAATAATAATTACACAAAATAGAGAACAGTTGTATTTCTAATACAGAGGAATTTATATATATATAAAATAAAATTGATCTTAATTAAGCATATTTTGACTCGTTGTTTATTTTCAGATGGTTGTTTGTATGTGATATTTATATTTATGTTTTAATTAGTATGGTTTAAATGATTTAAACAGAAACTGAAACTCCAAAAAAATACAAATGATCAAAAAACTGAATCAAATGATTTGTGAACCCACAAGTCCTGAACTGAATCAAATGATTCGTGAACCCACATTGAAGTCCTGAACTGAATCAAATGACTCGCAAAATCCACACTGAAGTCCCGAACTGAATCAAATGATTCGAACTGAATCAAATGATTTGAACCCATAGCGACGCGATTTGAAGTCGAACTGATTCGCGAACCCACATTGAAGTCGAACTGAATTAAATGATTCGCGAACCGACATTGAAGTCCCGAAGGAATCAAGCGATTCGCAAATCCACATTGAAGTCAAATGATTGCGATACGATTTGAAGTCCGATCTAAATCAAATGATTCGAACCCACATTAAGTCGAACTGAATCAAATGATTAGCGACACCGCGATTTAAAGTCCGAACTGAATCAAATGATTCGAACCCACATTGAAGTTCCGATCTAAATCAAATGAATCGGAGCGATTTGAAGTCCGAACTGAATCAAATGGTTCGCGATTTTAAAGTATCGAACTGAATCAAATGATTAGCGAACCCACATTGAAGTTCGATCTAAATCAAATGAATCCGCGATCGCGATTTGAAGTCCCGAACTGAATCAAATGATTAGCGAACCCACATTGAAGTCCCATAATTAATCAAATGTTTCACGAACCCATACTGAAGTTCAGATCTAAATTAAATGATTCGCGACATGCGATTTGAAGTTCCGAACGTATTCGCAAACCCACACTGAAGTCCCGAACTGGATCAAATGATTCGCGAACCCACATTGAAGTTCCGATCTAAATCAAATGATTCGCGATACGCGATTTAAAGTCCCGAACTGAATCAAATGATTCGCGATAAGTGATTTGAAGTTCAGAACTGAATCAAATGATCCACGAATCCACATTGAAAAGCTTCGTTTCAATCTCTACAAGCGATGTCGAAATTTGAAAATGAATGTTTCGTTTAATTCGATCTGGTTTTTGCTAGGGAATCGCTTGATATGAATGATCGAAGTCACGAGTTTGAATCAATCGGAGCGGTTCCAGCGTAAATGACTCACTCAGTTGATTCGGTTCATCTATTCCTCTTTTGGCGTTTTCAGCCATGTTTACAGGACAACGCCAGTACTACTACTGGCTTAGCTCGCTAGTTTTATGACATTGACTGAAATAAGCGAAAAAAATTTTTTTAATTAAATTGTTGGTACATTTTTTGTGTGAAAAGATAGCCTATATGTGCTTATTATAAAGCAAAATAACATTTAACATTTTCAGGAAGTTCTCTCTGGGTCAAAATGATGCACAGCTTTTTGAGTTTCTAGGCAAATCTTTAATAACAGCACCAAAGTAAACACCGGTTTTATGCTCTGCTTGAGTTTGCAATCTTTGTGTTTGAATGCTGAACGTTCATCCCTCCAAACAGCCTTTCATCTAATGTGCCAAACTCTTTTTTTTCCTCCATTACTTATAATTGGGAAATTAACACAGAGAGACAGTTTGGTCTTGGCACAAACACAAGGACTATTTACAAGACTGATGAACATGTTTTGTACACGTTTCTTTCGTTTGTGCATTTAAAAATATGTTTTGTGCAATCTAAGACAATCCTCATAATTACGTTTTGAACATTCAGGTCTTGTAAAAACGCATTGCAATTTTTCAAAAATAATTTCTGCAGCACAAACGCTGTTCAGATCACGAACTCTTACCAATAGCAATACTGACGTTTGCATCTGCCTGTCATTTGCTTTCTAATTTATTACTCTTTATGTAAACCGGCATTGAACTTTAAATCCATTAACATTATATAGTAGCATGCTGGTGTCTGAGTGCATTGAACACATGGTGTCACCAGAGTAATTCGTCTTGTCACGAATCTGAAAGGTCAAACCATGCTGAAGTATTTAATATCAGCTCAACAAATTGCAGTTTATAAACGGATCTGTGGGTAATGCACCTCATGTTGTGTTCTGGTCATTTTGACACAGAGAGGATTTTCTTTTTCATGTTATCGCATTGGAGTAAAACAACTTATTGCTTATACATTTCTTGTTATATTATCACCAAATACTTTACATCTTTACATCTTTTTTTGTCTGCTTGTTTTGTTTTGTTTAGCACAGGTTTTGTATTTCTTTTTGGAACTGGTTGATATCAGTTTTTGGCTGATTATTGCTATAATTACCCACAAATAATGCTTTTGCACACAGTAACTGAGCTGCATAAGCTTAAATCTATCAGTTAGCTCCTAAAAGAAACAAAAAAACTGTCCTGAAAGAAAACGAGTTGACAAAAAGATTGATTTCTGACTAGTTTCTTTTGACTATTTGTTTTCTATTTCAACATCAGTGATATTCATCCTAGTTGTTGTTGCATAGACCATTGGTGCGGTTCTCCGTTCCACTGCATTGATCTGCATTTTATCACCACTGCTAACACAAGCTTTTAATGATTAATAGGATGCATTTCAGTGGAGTTCTTCGAGTTAGAAGCTGAAAAGATTCTGGTAAGAAACCAAGCATGCACTTTAAGAGACTTCAAATCGTGCCGATCGGATATGTGAAAAATCCCACAGATGCACTTTCAAGGAGGAACCAAGTTGCATCTACAGACCGGAAAATTACAAAGATTTGAGGATGTAGCACAATTTTCATGCCAGACAAAAAGAAACCACATAGAAACCTGCCTAAACACTGGCATCCATATAGCAATGCACTAAAAACACTTTATTTTTAGTTGCAATGCAAAACCATTTTTGCATTGCAACTATAGGTTTTGCATGGTCAACCACCACTTTCTTGAACACTAAAGTGTCTTTAACTAATAGAAAACATCCCAAATACAACATTTTACCAGTCTGTAAGTGTCACTATGAATTGGACACTCAGGAAGCACGTCTGGCGGATATGTCCCTCTTAAAATGCTTGAAAATCTCTTGTGGAAGCCTATAAGCAGGATCAGGAAACCTACTAACTGTTTTTGCATTTTCTGAACTGAACTTCAAACATGGTAAAAGTGTTAAATGGAGCTGCACCACTCTTTTTGGCAGCTGGAGGTGTCAAAAAATTATTACATTAAGTCAAAATATTTCATAACATGCAACATGCAAAAGAGGGAAGGTGTAAAACATAGACACCATTTCTCTTTGCTGTAAAAGAAGATATTTTGAAGAATGTTTCAGCTGCTTTTTGTCTATAAAGTTACAACCCATGGGGTTTTGTATGAACAAAAAACACCAACGCACTTTTAAAAACTTATTTCATCCTACTTTGAGGTAAAAAAGTCATACAAGTTTAAAACAACATACACTGTAAAAAACAATTTACTTAAAATAATTTATTACCTGGCTGCCTTAAAATTTTAAGTTCAGTCAACTCAAAAAAAGTTTATTCAACTTGAAATTATACTAAGTGACAACTTATTTGAGTTGAATCAACTTAAAATTTTAAGGCAGCTGGGTTACTTACCCATCTGTTAAGTTTAGCAAACACAAATATTTTAAGTTGTTACTTAGTACAACTTAACATTTCAAGTTTACTTAACTTATTTTAGTTGACAGAACTTAAGATTTTAAGGCAGCTAGGTAACAAATTATTTTAAGCTGACTCAACAAATTGTGTTTTTTATTTTTTACAGTGTGGTAAGAGTAAATTGTTTTTGTATCAACTATTGCTTTACATTTTGGATGGTGGTTCTCACGAGTGGATGGATGCAAAACAATAAAAAGAAATACAAATTTTAGTCACAGTGTTATTTTAAATTAGATTATATTTTAATAATTTCATTACATTTTTTGTTTAAATTTTGTTGCATTTTTGTCTTTTTTACTACATTTTTAGTTTAAGTTTTGTAAGTATTTTTTTAAATCTTTTTTATTCTTATTATTTCTGTTTTGCTTATACTTGTTGAATCATTTGTACTATGTTGATGTTGTTTTTTAAACATTTGTTTTGTGCTTGTGAAGCACTTTGAGTTGCATTTTATGTATGAAAAGTGCTATACAAATAAATTATTATTATTAAGTTTTATTTAAGTTTTATTAATGCTTAATTTATTTCAAGAGAACGTTTTTATAGTTTTTTAGGTTATGATAACAACCCTGATTAAATTCGCTACAAGCTCCAAAGGCTTTATTTTCCACACTTTCTTAGATCTGTGAAGATTGAGGCCAGAGCTCTGCAAGCTTGTGTAAATGGGACAAAGCGTCTATAAGGGGCTAATGAGGATCGCAAGATAGTCAATGCAATTTTAATGTCTTGCAAAAGCTTCAAAACCATTCTAATACTGGAATACGTTCAATATGAAGCACAACCTTACACCCGGAAAACGGTCAGTGACATTCAAGCAAATAGAAAATAGTTCATCTGCATATCAAAAATAGCCCAGTCGTTTTAGCATAACCTTAAACAGAAGGTGGCGATATGATCAAAACAAGTACACTGTCTGCAGCTCTGTATATATATATATACACACACATATACATAATCATACGAAAGTTCATGCTTTTGCAGATCGTAAAATCATACATACAAACGTCGTCTTCGAAATGGCACAAAAATGCTATTTAATAATAGATGACAACAATAACACTTGTTTAATAATACTTCAATGATGCTCATAACCACCAAATCCAAACGTCACATCTTTTTCTTTTATTTGGAATATCTCAATAAAACAGGCAATATGAAGAAATAGTCCGTAAAGAACTCTTAAAGGCTTTCATTAGAGGATGCAAAAACGAGAGCATACAAAGTCACTGTAATCGAAGGTAGCTCTTGCAGAGTTCATGGTCCCTGATGTCTCCCCAGCCTCCGTTTTTGACGTGCGGAGCCACGCCTTTGGCCCCGGAAGCGGGGAGTCTCTTTGTAATGAGCAGCTGTTTGGGGAACAGCTGGTTCCCGCTGCTCTGGAGAATGTTCTCGATCTTCGTCTTCTGGCCGCTCGGCATGCAAGCCGACTTCTTGTGGTGCATGCCGCAGTCGCCGGCGTGGAAGACGCGCGGCGCCTCGCTGACCATGACCTTCAGGAACGCGGGCAAGCAGGTCACGGTAAGGTGCTGCAACGACCAATCCCAGTTGTAGTCGTCGTAGGTGCAGAAGGCATCGGTGCATCTGAGGAGTTTCTGGTAGGTGTCTCTGCTCAGCGCCATTCCCATGTTGTGCTCGGTGGACTTCCACGCCTTCACCTCCACTTTGTTGGCTTTGCTGGAGTAGCCGACGTGACCGTAGCTTCCTAGGGACAAGATGTCGCAGTCGGGGCATTGCTCTTTCTTGAGGGACGCCATGAGCTTGAGAAGGTGGTAGAAGTCGGGAGCGAGGTAGTGGTCCTCTTCGATGAGCAACAAGAGTCCTTGGTGGTCCTTCAGCGCTCGGACTCGATCCCAAACGAAGTGCAGCTTCCACCACCAGTGGTGTTTGGTCTGCGAGAACTTGGCTTCCCGATAGTGTCCGAAAGAGTCTGGGTACTCTGCGTTTATGCAGCCTAGGGTTAAGGCATCTTTCTTGGGAATGTCTCGAGGGCAATCTCTGGGATCGTTCCCGGGGAACTCTTGAGGATACAGCTGGATGCTGAAGGGGAAGAATATCTGAAGGACCAAGCAGAAGTCGATGGACGCGACTATCTGGTTGATTTCCGGCGACCAGAAGTCGTGGCTGAATATCAAAAAGACGTTCTCGATTCCTTTCACTTTCCTCAAGCTGTCCACCAACAGGCGTAGGTATTCGGGACGGTTGTGAACCTGGACCACGACCGCTAGGTCGTCCTTCTGGCGCACCGAGTGAAACTTCTCCTCGTTTCTTAGGGTCTGATCGAAGTTGAGCTGAAAGACAATTCCTCTGTACACCAGCGTGGTGTTGTCCGCTTCAGGTTTGGCAGCTGCCTGCTGCTGTTGTTGTTGTTGTTTTTCCGGAAGAGTCTCGTTGACCGGTTTACGAGTTACCGGAACGGTAACCTGTATTTGTACCTGACCGCCGACGCTGCTCCGCTTACCGGTTTCCGCCTCTTTGGGAAACACGGAGGCGTTCGCCTTCTTCGGTTTCCCGCTATTCCAGACGGCGAATCCACAGATGACCACCACTAGAGTCAGTATTACCACCTTTCGCTTGTAAATTCGGAATCTCATGATAGGCGGTCGCCCTGCGGGACGGTCGGAGAGACGATTCGGGAGACGAGGACGGCAGGTTTGCGATGCAAAAGAGCTCTGCGCCAGCAGATTGGGTACAAAACGTTATCATAGAAAATGCAGCTTAGACTTGGTCCTCTAATTCTGGAATGTATTCGAACGATGGTGTTTCCCATAAGGCATTTTTCTTAGAGGCTAATGAGTCGCCTTTTAAAACCTGAGGAAGATAAATCAAAAGGGTGGTTTTAATTAGCATGGTCTAGTTTTTTTGGCAAATTACATCTTAGAAATTCACTTTAAAGGAGAAGTCCACTTCCAGAACAAAAATGTACAGATAATGTAAGCTTCAAACGATTCCAAATGCGGTTATAAATAGGGCTGGGCGGTATACCTTTTCATACCGAATACCGGTGTTTTTTTTTTAATGATATTCATTTTTCATATACCCCAATAACGGTGAGCGTGTGCGTACAAAGTGTCGGGAACACAGAGCGGTGGAACGTCCCGCCGCGGGACATTGTTTGAGAGGGGGATTGTTTTGCAGTGGTACCAAACAAGCTGTATGCGTCTGCATGAGAGCGGTGGAAGCACGGCCTGTGTGTGTTGAGCGGTGAACAGCATGGACGAAGAAAATGTCACAGACAAAGAGGAACTTCTTCCAAAAAGAGGAGCCATGTCGGCTGTGTGGAAATACTTCGGCTTTAAAAAATCTGACGTTGATCAAACAACCATCATATGTAAATGTTGTCGGGCTAAAGTTGTAGCCGCAGGAGGCAACACAAGCAATTTGCTTCACCACCTCCGCCACAAACATGTCCTGGAATATGAAGAATGCATGAAACTAAGATCTGCATCCTCTTCCACATCTACAGGTAACGATAAAGTTGGCACTGCAACACAAAACGCGACTCAGACGTCACTCAAAGACGCGTTTACTAGGGGGACTGCCTACGACAAGAAAAGCAAACGGTGGAACGATATTACCAACGCTATTTCAGGTAATTTGCCTTAATGAAAGTCCAGTGGGTAAAGTTTTCATTTTGCAGTTACAGGGGACATATTGTTTACATTGTATCCAGCCTAAAGATGTTTTCAAGTTGCAAAACTTGCACAATAAAGTGTTGTGTATTTTGACTGCAAGTCATGAATTCTGATTTCTTCACCTCATTACAATTATGAGTGCCACTGTCACCTCTTTGTGAACAGCAGCATTTTGTGAGACCAATCAAACCTGGGTTAATACTAGTCCGGTCAATGTAAGCCAATATACTGCAGTAATTATTCTCTAATTTATTAGGAAATGGGGTTAACACCTAGTCATGCATGGAAAAAAAAAAAAAACGTCAAATACCGTGACAAGAATATAATTTTGAAAAATACCGTGATATAAATTTTTGGTCATACCGCCCAGCTCTAGTTGTAAACGTTCCCAGCCGAGGAAGAAGAGTCTTATCTAGCGAAACGATTGGTTATTTTCATTAAACTGATGTTCTTCGTCTTGTCTTTCTCTCCCTGAACTCTGTGTATTCAAGACAGTTAGTGTATGTCGAAAAACTCCAATCGTATTTTCTCCCACAACTTCAAAAATCATTTCAAAATCATCCTACATCACTGCAGAAGAACAGACACAGTGTTTGCAAAGTGAACATGCAAAGAAGATCAAACACCCTTAACAAAAAAGGTAAAACAGCGATATAGGACGATTTTGAAGTTGAGGGAGAACATGAGATGGGAGTTTTCGACATAACTGTCATGAACCGGAACAAAACAGAGTTCAGGCACAGTAAGACAAGACGAGCGTTTGACATTAAAAAGTATATAAATTGTATTATTTTTATGAAAATAACTGATCGTTTCACTAGTTTACAACCGCAATTTGGATCGTTTGAAGCTGCATTTAAACTGCATTTTGGAAGTTCAAACTCGGAGCACCATATCAGTCCATTATATGGAGAAAAATCCTGAAATGTTTTCCTCAAAAAACATAATTTCTTTACAGCTGAAGAAAGAAAGACATTATCTGTCAATTTTTTGTTCTGGGAGTGGACTTCTCCTTTAATATCTCTGAATTCACCTTACAAAAATATTAATATTCATTGTAAACAATGGAACTTCACCCAATATATTTAGGCCTAAATTGAAGATTTATGTATTTGAATTGCATATAAAATTTCCATATATTTGGATGACATGGTTTTAACAAACACATAAAGTTAATGTGACGCACATTTATGACCCTGGACCACAAAACCAGTCAAAAATACACTGTATGGGTCAAAATTATCGATTTTTCTTTTGCAAAAATCTTTAGGATATTAAGAAAAAAATCATGTTCCGTGATAATATTTTGTAAATTTCCTACCATAAATGCATCAAAACTTAATTTTAAGAACTAAGAAGATTTTTTTCAATATTTAGATTTTTTTTTGCACCCTCAGATTCCAGATTTTCAAATAGTTGTATCTCAGCCAAATACTGTCCTATCCCAACAAACATCGATAGAAATCTTATTTATTCAGCTTTCAGATGATATATAAATTTCAGTTAAAAAAAAAAAAAAGGACACTTATGACTGGTTTTGTAGTTCAGGGTCACATTTGTCAATCATACATTGAGGAAACAGGTTAGATTTATCCTGTTCGCATCTATTTGGTTGCATTTTAATAATTCTATTTTGAAAATGCATTTATTTTTTGCATCCATTTGACTGTATTAAAATAATTCCATTTTTAAAATGCATTTATTTAAACAGTTTAGAATCAGCATAAATTTGTTCATTTTAAAATCTATTAAATGTATGCTGTTAAAATGCATTAACACTGTTGAAATATGATTATCTGTGGAACAAGCAATATTCAGTTTTGAAACAATTCAGATTTATTGATGGTAAATATATGAACCTGGTTACTGTGTATTAAAAACATGGAGTTACAGAAATCTGTGTGACTGACAAATATGCATCACATCAAGTTTAATTTGTTTATGGTAAAACGGTTTGATCCAAATGCAAGGAAATTTACATGCATCTTAAGTTTATGCCTAATTTTATTTATTTTTAATTTCAAGCAATGCATCTAAAAGGAACCTATATCATTTGCATAAAATGGAAACAAACAAAAAGCAACACTGCACTTGCTCTTCCAATATTCAGTTTTAAAACAATTCAAATTTAATGATGATAAATATATAAACCGCCTACTGTGTATTTAAAACATGTAGTTACAGAAATCTGTGTGAATGACAAATATGCATCACATCAAATTTAGTTCGTTTATGATAAAACTCCTTGATCCGAATGCAAGGAAATTATACATGCATCTTAAGTTTAGGCCTAGTTTTTAATTTTTTTGTTTTAAATTCCACTCAGTGCATCTAAAATGAATCAATATCATTTGCATAACATGAAAAAGCACAAAAATACAACTCTGCACTTGCTCGAAGAGCATTTTGTTCTCTTGAAACTTTCAAGAAAGGATTATTTGCTGAAAAGGCAACTTCTCCTAATGCGGCCTATTGTTAGATCGCTGCTATTTTTATTTCTGACCATATGCAAAATGCATGGCTCAAGTTAAAGATGATTGTATTTCAAATGCACAACACATTCTGTGATCGATTGCACTGTGCATATCAAATCTTTCTCTACCAAGTGCACTATGAAACTTGAGATTAATAGTATTAAAACAGTATTAATATAAGAAATGTGGCCCTGGATTCAACTAATGTATAAACTCACAGGGGCTCAGACCTAATTAACTAGTCTCCGTGGATTTAACCGCTAATTAGAAGATCAGAACAGTGACAGTGCAGCACAGATAGTACAGATAATAAAGTACAAAAATAATGTTTCTAGTACAAAGATTCAACTCAGTCTTTGTGCAACTGGATAAAAACACCCATTTACATGATTAACCACATAATACAAATGTAAACAGATTCCTAACGTGGTATTTTATTTTAATATACCATCTGTGTACAAGTACAAAATGAAACTAAACGCAGTTTAGATTGTTTTCGAACGTTTAAACTATTTTTTAACTCGACGTACAAATACAGCATTGCGAGAGATGCTAAAAAAACAACACAGTGGCTAATGATCTGATGCATGCATGCAACTCAGCATGTGTGTAGCTGTTTACACTTTCTACATATTTAAAAATACGCCAAGGTAGCTTTATTTTCAGGTTGCTAATGAGAATTAGAAGCAGCATCTAAAAACTGGCCTCTACCCAATAACTAGATATTTGCAAATGAGAATTTGCACATGCATGCAAGCTACTTCTGAATCCAGTTGTGAAAATAGTCAAATTTAATGGCGAGCACTCTTCTAGTAAACTGACTATTTAATATCTGCACCTCTTTCAATCTCATCAGATCAAAAAAAGTAAATCAGATCAAGCCTAATTGGTTTATTTTTGTCAGAATGAGGTGAAGTCTTTTCATTTAGATCTAGTTAGTTTAGATTATTAACAGACTGTTAGGATGCATGTAAACGGTTGTTGAATTTACATGATTACATGCCAGAAATAACTAAACGAGAGTTTTGCATATATCAAATTCCACTTTCTATACTTTATATTATTTTCCCTACTATTGTCTGTACTGTCAATATCTAAAGTGAACCTTGTTTCAAACATTTCACAGTAAAAACTATGTGAGATAAAACATAACAAACATATAACTCACATGCATTAATCTAATGAAATGTTAAATTAATGACGCATATTATAAACGCTGCTTCCAACAGTCTTCCGCTTAAATAAATGCATTACTGTACCAATTATCTTGGCATCTATTAAGACTAATAATACTAAAGCAGTACTGCATCTATATATAATTCACTACTACATTCTGCAGTGAATCTCCAGTACAACCAACCCTTCATTTCTTCATTTATGTCGTGCTCTGTGTGCTTTAGCAGTTTAATGCATTGGTATTTTTATGACCAAAGCAAGGCTATGAATAAACCTACGGGAAAAACATGCACGGGTAACGTTACGCGCATAAACACAATATGGGGAAATACGAGCATGTTTACACTACATTTGCATGACTGTCGACTAATGCAACTCTAGAGCTGCATAAAGGTGAGAAAGAGTTTGACTGCACAAATATGCACGGGGTAAAATTTAAAAATAAGGAAGTATGAAGCAAGCAAGCATGCATTGATTGCAGCTGCATGCTAAAGCGAGCAGCTGCGCGAGCCAGAAAAAAGCATTAAAGCCAAAAAAAACACGCCATTGCGTTGCTCACAAACTGTATTTTTTTTAACATTACACGTTTAAAATGACAGATAATCGATGCACGAGCATGCATACCGATGTGTGTATGTTGGTGATGCACTGTCACTGGTTAGCTTTGCTGCTACCGATTCTTAAAGCGGAATATTATTGAAGAACTACCGCATTCGGATCCATACGAAACACACAAACGCAAAGAGAATCGAAGCCTCACCGCAGATGTAGGCATGTATGGCGGGTGTCATGTCCACAGAAAAGCGCATTTTAATTTAAAGCGCGTGTCATGCTGCTCAGGCTCCGTGCGGAACCAAAGGCTCCCACAATATCGGCAAACCTCTGGGGGGCTTCGGCTGTCAGGACACGCATGATGTCACATTTCACACTCTGTTCGCGCTTTAGGGTTATAAAAGACTCGGAAAGTTCTCGTTATGCATGCAAAAAAGCTCACTTTAGATACATTTAGCGATTATAATAATTGTTGCGGTTCCGTACACTTTGTGACTAATTTGTTAAATTACTTCATCTTAACATTTCTACTTAAATCTTGTCAGATGGTACGAAATAAAGGATTCTGCGTAAATATGAATAATCTGTTTTTTGTTTGTTTGTTTTTTTTGCCAGATCAATTAAATTGTTATAAAAGCGTGACGCCTTTTTGTGTAGTTTGCCATCTCAACCACTAGGTGGAGATGTGTTTGGTTTTAGATTGAAAAAAGGTTTATAGAACGTTATAAAAACATTAGGAGAACGGTATTTTTTTTTAATTGAAAATCTATTTCGTTTCAATATACTTAAATATATTTCAAAATATATTCAAAAGGCAAGAAAATACATTTTTAATTTTGCAATCTAGAATAAATGTAAGCTTTATTCATTTTATATATATATATATATATATATATATATATATATATTAATGAAAATGTTTAATGTAATGTCTTTTTGGATATTTTTAAAATGCTTTAAAAATACATTTAATAAAAAAATGTGTTAAACAAAACTAAATATGGCTAAATATATTTAGGAACACATTTTACACATTGGCAATTTTTGTGTATTTTAATATATATATATATATATATATATATATATATTTTTTTTTTTAAATATGGGTTTTCATAAAGTAAGCTTTCCTGGCTAATCAGTACCCTGAAAAAAAACACACACAGTATAATAATAATAAATGCATTGTCTAATAATTATAAATTAACTTAAAAATAAAACATAATAAAATAATAATTTTTAAATGTTTAAATGTTTTTAATAAATAAAATAAACAAGAAAATGCAAAAAATAAATAAATAAACAAAATAAAAAGTAAATTCAGGAAGTTATCTTTATAGGGAAAGTATAATTTCCTTCAGTATAATTTTTGAAAGCACTTTAAATTGCTTTCTTGTTAAATGATCAGCGTATAGAGTCACGAAATAACTTATATAATTATTATTTTATAAATATATTAAAAAACAACAACAACATAATAGTAATAACAAAAACATGTTGTCTAATAATTATAAAATAATCTAAAAATAAAACAAAAAAACTTTTACAACTTAGAAAAATAAATAAAAGAATAAATAAAATGAACAAGAAAATGTTAAAAATAATTAAAGTAAAAAGTACATACACAAAGTTATCTTTATAGGGAAAGCATCATTTTCTTTATCAATAAAGCACTTTAAATTGCTTTCTTGTTAAATAATGAGCATATAGAGTCATAAAATAACTCGAACACTATAAAAAACAAAAACACAGTATAATAATAATAATAATAATAAATAAATAACAAAAACATGTTGTCTAATAAATATAAATTAACTTAAAATTTCTAAAAATTCAACACAACGAATTGAAAAAAATGAAAAATATTCTAAATTACAAAAAAAAATTGAATAATAAAAAAGAATAGAAAATAAACAAAGTAAAAAGGTACAAAAAGGAAGTAGTCATTTAAAATAATTTATTGCAATCATTATTTTTGTTTTATTGTATGCGCCACTCGACCGCTACACGGCGCCGTCGCCGGCAGTGACGCAGGAAGCGCTCCGTGCCGTAGAAGCAGCGCGTCTTTTTTGCGCCTGCGCACAAGCTCGACTTCCTTTTCGACATCCCGATCGAGAGAGACGAGATGGGCCATCAGCAGCTCTACTGGAGTCACCCGAGAAAATACGGCCAGGGATCCCGATCCTGGTCAGTTTTGCATCAGTCGCGTGTTTAATGTGAAGGCTTTATGATTTTGCATGATTTCGGCGCGCTCAGGCCGTTTCGTGTTTATTGTAAGTGTGTGAATGTGAAGCACATGGGTGATGATGATGCGCGCTAACATGGCGGCCGGCGATCGGTCTGCTGTTGTTCTTCACTCCCGCCTGCATAGCGATCATAGTTGAACTGGACTAGCTGTAGTAAAACTTTCAACTTTAATATTTGCAAAGTATTAGCTACTGCTGACTTCCGTGTTGTTAAAGGAATTCAAAAGTTCACTCAAAAAAAATAATAATTCTGTTGGCATTCACTCGCCCTCACGTTGTTTCACATCCGAATGCATTTGTGTCTTCTGTTGAACATAAAAGATATATAAAAGAATATTGACAACAAAACTGTTGCTGGTCCCTATTGACTCCTGTAGTGTGAGGAAAAAAAAAAATTGTTGTGGATGTCAATGGGGACCGGAAACTAAAGTTAACGATGAAAAAGTTCGTTTTTTTGTGAACTGCCCCTTTAAATGACAGTATATATTTATATATACTTTATTATACTTTATATAATACATTTCAAAATGTATTTCAAGGGCAAGAAAATACGTTTTCAACTTGACTTTTTTTTTTTTAGCCTAAATGTAAACTTTGTAAACTTTACATGCCTTATAGACAAAAAAAAAAGTTTTCTTTAAATGTGACCTATGTGAATATATTCTCTTGGGTATATATTTTAAATGCTTAAAAAAAAAAACGTGTATATATATATATTTATCATTTTAATATAGTTTTTTAATTATTATTTTTAATATGGTATTCGTTAAAAAATCTGGTTAATTAGTACCCTCATAAAGATAAAAAATAAAATTCAAAATATATTCAGGAAGTTACTTTAAGAATCATTTTCTTCAGCAGAAGTGGTTTAAATTGCTTTATTGTTAAATGAGCATATAAAGTCATAAAATAACTTAATCTAT
Source organism: Labeo catla (assembly GCA_012976165.1). Classification (NCBI taxonomy): domain Eukaryota; kingdom Metazoa; phylum Chordata; class Actinopteri; order Cypriniformes; family Cyprinidae; genus Labeo; species Labeo catla. The sequence goes on from VONZ01000455.1 coordinate 480,488, forward strand.
ACAAAAATAAAAAAAAATAGTAGTAGTACTAATAATTAAATTTTATGAATTTTAATTCAGCACCTTTACATTTAAACATTTTAGCCTATCATCCATCTCCTCTAAGTATGAATTGATGAAATGTGAATATTGTGACATATCAGCCAAACATCTTAAATTATAGTTTGAAGTTGTTTTAATATGTAAGAATATAATTATGAACTTAATTGATTAGGTAACTGTATATTGGTTTACGTTCATTATTTTGATGCATTTCAAATATTAATTCCTTATAATAGATCAAATCATAATCAATCAGTTTTGTTATATTTTGGATGCATTTTGTCATCTGTCGAAGTCTTGAAGTGGATTTCTTTTGAAATATACGCTGTCGTTTATAACATCTGGATTTGGATGCATTTCTAACTTGTTTTCTTGTGTTTTCCAGCCGGGTTTGCTCAAACAGACACGGTCTGATCCGCAAATACGGACTCAACATGTGCCGTCAGTGCTTCAGACAGTACGCTAAAGATATTGGCTTTGTCAAGGCAAGTGTTTCTACTTTTTAAGTGTGTTTGACTTCTGCTTTGGGTTTAGCATGTCTGCATTTCATCTGTGAATTTAGATGCATGACTTATTGATGCGTCATAAAACTAATCTAATTTTTCTTCTCTCACTTTGTCATCCAGCTGGACTAAATTTATAGACAGCTGAACTTCCATGATGTGGAGTCGACATCCTCCCGCGCCCCATCCTGTCGTCATGGAGTTACTGTGGAAAACTCAATAAACATTGTTTTTGTTTCTGTTAAGAAGTTGCAGTGTTTTCCTTTATTATAGAAGGGTTATGAACTGAAAATTCAGTAAACCAATGCATCCTTAAGCTTTGTTTTTTATAAATTTCATAAGCACTGATTGGGAACACCTAAACATGCTTCTGGAAAAGGTCTTGGTTAATGATGCTTGTCTAAAGTTGAAATAAAGATGAGTTTGATTGCAGAGACTGTTTAGCTGCTGACATTTTACAGTTAATTGAAATTATAAACCTGGAAATGTTATGGGTACTGTATATGCAATTAAAATTAAACTTAAGCAAACTTTAGATGTAGAAGATGTCAAAAGAAGATAAATGTAAAAGTCATTTTGTCCAAAGGTGTGCAGAGGAAAAATACATCAAATAGTTATTTGGATCATAATTTATTGACCAAATGCAAGAGTTGTTAGTAAAGTTATATTAACTCTGTAGATCGATATATGGGCTATTCTACAGAATTGGTGCAAAGTGCTGTGCCGCAAACAAAAAACACACTTAAAAAGCATTTTTTTTTAAATCTTAGATGTTTACTTAGATTCTTTTATTATTTATTGAATCCCACAAGAAAATATATTAAGAATATTCGTAAGCGAAATGTATATAAAATCATTTGTTGGGTACTTACATTTGTGAGGTGGCTCTCCTGAGCCATAACCCATAAATGCAAATAATGTTGAATTTTTTTTGCATTTTATTCCATTGTTGTTTTAAAAATATCTTTTTGTTTTTCATTTATTTTTTGGGGGTGTTACCTCATAAATTGTCAATAACAGTCATGATTGAAATATATGTCATCATTTTAGATAGTGACAACAGGGAACACATGATACTATATTTTGGGGAAATAAAGTTTTAATATAGTTATGCAAATTTTTAGGATTTTAATATGTGGGTTAAAATTCTGTAATACAGTGTGGTGCTACAAAAACACAAAACACTGTCACTACCAAAACCTGTGATGTTTTGTCAAAAATAAAGTATACTGAATTATCAACGAAGATGTTATGGTAGTTTTTGGTTCAGTGTATATTCAAACAAAGTTTGAAATCAGTATGATCAACATTTAGCTTTTTACAAAGAAAAATTGCATTCAAAATTCAACAAATCTCATAAATAACAATTGAAATATTGTTATAATTGTAACTCTTATTGATTTATCTCTGAAAATGTTTTAATAAAAATAAAAAAATATATATTTACAATGTAGATGTAAGCAAAATTGTAATAGGTCAGTATAACTCTTCTAATTAAATTATGTATTACTGTACTTCGGTAGTGACAAATGTGGGCAGAGGACAAATATTCCAAAACGTTCTGAAAATACAATATGAGAATTAACTGCACAATTACTAGAAATACGTATTTTGGATAATTTGCATACATACAAAATCTGTGAAAAAAGACATTTTTTAGACGTTTACAACTAAACTCATCCACTGAGTTAATGCAAACATAAAAACAGACAAATTTAAGCGACGACTCCAGTAGTATTTTTAATCATTCTTTAATTTTATATATGTGAAAATGTAACGCCGACCAGAGGAGATGCTCATACTTGCATACATACGTAAGAGTTTCATATTATTAACAGTATCTGTCGCACTTTATTATTTTCTGAACGGGAAGCGAACACATTCTCTCCAACAGTAACCATAACAACAATTACTATTTACACCCAAAACCAGTCGACGAGGATGGGATTCGAACCCACGCGTGCAGAGCACAATGGATTAGCAGTCCATCGCCTTAACCACTCGGCCACCTCGTCTTGACGCCTCACCTGGTTATGGATGTTACAAATAGTTTCCTTATGCAAAAAACGAACACGTGACGTAACTCATGAATATTAATTACGGTGCTCGTTTGGACGCTCAACCGCAGAGCTGCGGCTCAACGCCGGCGCAGCTAACGCCCTGATTAATATTAATGAGGAACGCCTCCACTACAGTTTTACGATTTTATTTACAAATTCTAATCATGTTGGCTACACCATGTTTAAATAATATAAAGCAACCATTTAAAAACAAAGGGACCAAATCATGCTGTAATATGTGTAATAGGTCAGAAATGAGCAGGGAAGTCCTTCTTTATAATTTACTTTTGTGGCATAAAATATCATAAATGTTACTTAAATGGATATTCATAATATTTTGTTTACAAGTGAATAAGCTAAAATAAAATGTAAAAAATCATTACAATATTTTTGTATTACAAATGCCCACAAAACACATATGAATGTTAAAAAATATTAATATAATTAATATAATTAATTTAGTTGTTAATATATAAAAATGAGATGCTATGTATAACGAAAAACACCCATTTGTATATACCTGTGTAAATAGGTAAACGACTGAAATCACTGCATGGAAACAGCGCCATCTGCCCGCTGGTGAATTGAATGCAACACTGCTTCTCAAACAGAGTTTGAGGTGAGTTTTATCACGACATTTTATCACTCAAAATCGTTCAAAACACAAGAGTCAGCACTGTATTTTTAAGTTTTTTGTTTATGGACATGTTAAGTAGCTGGTGTCACGTGTTTGGCGTCGAAAGCACCGTGTTTTATTTCAAATTACACGAGTTAAGGCATTTTTGCGTTTATTTATTTACTTATTTATTTATTTATTTTTTCAACCACTTCGTGTTCATGTTTGAATCTTTCAATCAAGATAACAGTCATAATAACAATCAATATCTGACGTTTGTTGTTGAGAGTTTACAAATTGACACTGCAGAGGTGGCACAGAAGCGCATCTGAAGTGGCATTTACGTATCTTTACACAGACTTTGTAATGAATAAATTAGTTTGCACAACAATTCTCACTGTATACTTTAATACAATAGGATGAAGTGGGTCAGAGCTGGCATATTTAAATGGCTTTTATGCTGCATTACGTTTGTACACAGAATTTGAGCAGGCACAGAGCAGCCTTAACTCATCTATGTAAATTATACCAAATTTACACTGCAATGGTGGCACAGACGAGCTTCTAAGTGCTGACTTTAATGCTAGTGGGTCACAGCTGGAATAAGTTAGTCTGGGTTTTATATGGCAGTGTGTCTTTACACAGAATTTAAACAACCACAGAGCAGCCTTAACTCATCCATGTAAATTATGGCAAATTTACACTGCAAAGGTGGCATATATGCGTGTATAAATGCTAACTTTAATGCTAGGGACTAAGTGTGTCAGAGCTGGCATAACTTGCTCTGGCTTTTACATGGCAGTATGTTTTTACACAGAACTTAAGCAGGCACAGAGCAGCCTTAACTCATCTATGTAAATTATGGCAAATTTGCACTGCAAAGGTAGCACAAAAGCACTTCTAAGTGCTGACTTTAATACTAGTGTGTCAGAGCTGGCATAAGTTAGTCTGGCTTTTATATGGCAGTATGTCTTTACACAGAATTAAAGCAGGCATTTATGTAAAAAAAATATTTATGTAAAAATTCAAACAACATGCTTATTCTGACCTGTACATATTAAAATATATAAAAGAATAAGGTAGAGTATTAATTTTTATTGTGTTTTAAATAAAGTAAAAGTAAAAAATTCTTACTGACAAATGGGGAAAACCTAGGATAGAGGCAAATTTCACCTTTTAAAAATGTAGAATTGTAACTAATTAGTATTTGGGGTGAAAGTAATTCATTGTAAATTGATTTTTGTTGAAAATATGGCAAGATTGTGACACTGAATGACATTTTAGTGGGTGTCTTCTAAAAATGTATGATATTTATGTTTTGAAAAGAAAAAAAAGAAAAAATGCAATTATATTAAATGCGTGGTAAATGTGTGGCAACAATTTAGAGCAATATTACACTTATTGTTTTTATGCACACACACACATGTATACATATACATATACATATATATATATATATATATTATTGATTATTGTTTCTTTTCTTTGTTTTTTTTTTAAAGAAATTAATACTTTTATTCACCAAGGATGTATTAAGTTAATAATTAAAAGTTTATTAAAAGTTAATAATAAATAATTTACATTGTTATAAAATATTTATATTTTGAATAAACACTGTACTTTTTAAACTTGTTATTCATGAAAGAATCCTGAAAAAAAAAAAATCACAGGTTCCAAAAAATATTTGGCAGCACAACTGTTGATATTATCCAACATTGATCATTCTAATAATAAATCCGCATATTAGAATGATTTCTGAAGGATCATGTGACACTTAAGACTGGAGTAACAGCTGATAAAAATTCAGCTTTTCATCACAGGAATAAATTCTATTTTAAAGTATGTTAAAATAAAAAACATTATTTTATATTGTAAAAACATTTTGCAATATTACTGTTTTTTTTTTCTATATTTTTAATCAAATAAATGCAGCCTTGATGAGCATAAGAGACTTCTTTAAAGACTATTACAAGTCTTACTGACCCCAAACTTTTGAACGGTAGTGTGTATATATATATATATATATATATATATGTGTGTGTGTGTGTGTTTTTTTTTTTCTTACACCTAAAATATTACCTATAATGTTTATAAATATGTACATAATTATATTAATGTAGAATTAATATGACACCTAATGTACATGAAGTACTGAATTCTAGATACATGTATGGAGGTTCTTGACTAGTAATCCTGCTGTCAGACACTAGATGGCAGAAGCGTAAAACATTTGAAGAGTTGACTCGTTTCACCAATATAACTGTAAAAATACAGTCAATCACATATGGTAGCCCTTATAAAACCAAGCATTCGACCATTTCTTTTAATGCACACGACGAATGAGTTCAAAACAGGTTTATATCTGTGTCCAGACAGACAATAAAACCAGTTTAAGGTTAAAAGCAGTGGTTTTCACCTTTAGGTTTATAGCTGCTATCCACTCATGCTGTTTTATCATCCAACCAACCCAAACTATGACCTACAGGAGGATGATCTGAACGATGACGTACTAACAGTCATCATGGATACACAGTAAGAGATATTTATGGATGTCTGCTGGTTTTTAATGCTCTGCTTTTGGCTGTAAAATGTTAAATGTGTCGCTGGAAGCCCTTTCTAACAGCAGAACGGAGGCCTTGACCTCGTGATTTACTCTGCCAGCCGCGTATCCTTTGGCTTCCCATCTATTTCCAAGATAACAGGAAATTTCAGATGTTGCTTCAGAGGTTGGTTGGCATGGAAACATCATCGCACATGGTTTGTATCCGCTCGCCGTGGCTGCCTCTGAATGCACGTGAAGATACGCTTGTTCCTCGCAGTCTTTGCGACGGGGTTTGACCTTTGCGCTTATCTTTTTTCCACACCAGCTTCGCATGATTTCATCGTGATACGATAACAATAAGTCGGGGTGAAACACTTTCCTCCTGTGTAGTTGCACAAGGATTCAACAAATAGTAGATGTGAACATTTGATTTTGCTGTTGTTCTTGCTGTTTGAATCGCATTGTCTTTATATGTGATTAATTAAATAAATTATTTTGCATAAATGAAAGAGATTTGCACATGAAATAATTCATTTTGACATTATTTTCTAGACAATCATGCACATTTCTTACCAAATTATAATGCATCTAGACATTTTTATTTGTATATGCGTATATGTATTTATTTTGTAATTCTTAATGGTGATTTATTATTGTAATACAGTCTCTGAAAAAAAAAAATCATACATTTGTAATGCATTTCTAAAAATAAATAAATGAAGACTTTTTTATTCTATTAACATGACAGATGTATATTTACATTTGTGCAGTTGATAAATTAAAGGTGGTATAACAAATTACTAGCATGACAATTTAACAGTGATCTGATAAAATCTACATATTTTATGTAAAGAAATTATACGTATATTTATACATATATTATATAAATATGGATTTTATTTTCATGTAATGAAAATGTGTACTTGTGAGAAAATATCATAAATATATATGACATAAAAAGGAATTAAAAATGCTAATAGTCTATATTTCTAATACAAATTTACTGAAACAATAATTATTAATTAAAACAAATCATGTTTTAAATGATAAAATAATAATATTTTATTAACATTATATAATTATATAAATTATTAATTATTATAATTATTAATACCACAAGATCTATAGCATTAAATATTGGCTAGTTAGTAGTAAAACAGTAAAACTAATTTTTGCATTTTGATAATACATATTTATATTTATATACTTATATATATATAAGTAACTAGACATTAAAATTTGGTAATAAAGTCAATATTTCTTATACAAGTTTATTAAAAATATTATTATTTATTAATATTATATAATATATTCATTATAATTATTGATACTACAAGTTCTATAGTAATTAAATGTCGCTTAGTTAATAGTAAAATAGTCATAAAATAATAATTTGCAATAAATTTGTATTAGAAATATAGACTTTATTACAAATTTTTAATGCCTAGTTGCTTATATATATAAATATATGTGTATATTTCCATATTTATATTTATATGTATTTATGTGTGTGTGTATGTGTATATATATATATAATAAGTAGTCATTAAAATTGGTAATAAAGTCTATATTTCTAATACAAATTTACTGACACAATAATTATTAAATTATTATAATTTCTTAACATTATATAATTATATAATTTATTAATTATTATAATTAATAATACCACAAGTTCTATAGCATTAAATATTGCCTAGTTAATAGTAAAACAGTAAAACAAATTTTTTCATTTTGATCAAATATATTTATATGTACATATATACATATACGTATATTTATATATAAGTAAGCAGGCATTACAAATTGGTAATAAAGTCTGTATTTCTAATACAAATTTATTGTAAATTATTGTTCAGTTATTATTATTTATTAATATTATATAATATATTAATTATAATTATTGATACTAATAAGTTGTATAGCCATGAAATGTGTATATATATATATATATATATACAAAACGTTTTTTTTTACTATTCTTATCTTTTGATTTTAGGGTGAATTATGACCCGAATACTTTTTCTTGACAGGTTTTGTGAGATTCATCGTTAAATTCTGACTGTATGCCAGGCTACTTCGGTATTTTATTATAGGTGATCATTAGCAGTTCCTGTGGTGTTTTCGGGTTGCTAGGGCATTCTGCGTGTTGCTAGGTTGTTAGTAATACTGGCTTCCTGTCTGGTGTGAAAAGATCTGTGATCTGCTCTATATATGGCTCGGGTTCCTCCTCCAATGTGCATCTGTGGATTTTTTCACCATTTCAGTCCCAGTCGTGTCCTGAGGAGGCGCTAGTGCACCACGCAGCTCGCTGTGTGTCTTCAGTATTCAAAGCCATGCTAATAGAGGCGCGGGTGGAGCTGCAGATGTGGACAGGGTGAGCTAAAGGTGCCTGGCTGTTTTTAAACCCTCAAGGGCGCTTCTGAAGCCCTCTGTGAAAAGAGACATGCAAATAGGATAAGTTAAGAGTGAGCCAAGATAAGACGATCAACCGAGGCGGAGCTAATTAAATATTCCACGCCATTTGAAGTGTGTGGCACGGCTCGCAAACAGGCGAAAACTCAAGGCCAAGGTTTGTGAGTGTGTGTGTGAGCTGCATGTTCTTATGTATATTTCAGGAACAGTTTTCAGGGTTAACAGGCCTGTGCAACTGCACATAATAGTCAGATCTGAGACCTTAAAACACAAAAGCTCCTGGTGTTCCAGCTATGACAGATGGTGGATGTGTGAATGCACTGGCTGATGATCATCATGCAGGCTGTGTGGCCTCAAGCTCAGGTATTATGCACAGCATCCTGGGCCTGCAGTAATGATGTCAGCTGTATTTAATTCACTCACGGAGCCGCGTTGAGATCCCCATATCTCTGGGTCTGAACCGTACAGGGACTTAAAATTAAAAATACCAAAAGAAAAGTTTGTTAAGAACCAGTAACCGAAAGGATATTAAGATATCTTTAATATTTCTTGAGTTGCAGACATGCAAACTTTGGAAAATGAATATTTTTGGCACTCAGTATGTCATGTTCTATGCAGTTGTTTTGATGGAGGGAAATAAGATACGTTTCTAATTTTATTATTACTTGTTCTTTAGACATTTTCCTTTAAAAAAAAAAAGATCAGCTGTATGCAAAATGATTCACATTTGAGTTTTGTCCACTGAAAATGTGTACAATTTACTCACGGAGGCACATTGAGATCCTCATATCTCTGGAGTTGAGCCATAGACGGACTCAAAAATGAAGCTACTAAAAGAAAAGTTGGTTAAGAACCAAAATCTAAAATGATATTAGGATAGCTTTCAAATTTCTAGAGTTACAGACATGCAAACTTTGGAAAATGAGTATTTTAAGCACTCACACTATGTTTAATGCAAACATTTTGATAGAGGGAAACAAGATATGTTTCTAGTTTCAACACTGTTTGTTCTTCACATGATCCTTTTTTAAAAAAATGTATCAGCTGTATGTAAAGTGATTCACATTTGGTTTTTGTCCACTGAAAATGTGTACAAGTTACTCATGGAGGCACATTGAGATCCTCATATCTCTGGAATTGAACCACAGAGGGACTTAAAAATGAAGATACATAAAGAAAAGTTGGTTAAGAAGCAAAATCTAAAATGATATTAGGATAGCTTTCAGATTTCTTGAGTTACAGACATGCAACCTTTGGAAAATGAGTATTTTAAGCACTCACACTATGTTTAATGCAAACGTTTTGATAGAGAGAAACAAGATATGTTTCTAGTTTCAACATGATTTGTTCTTCAGATGATCCTCTTTAAAAGAACAAAGTATCAGCTGTATGCAAAGTGACTCACATTTGGTTTTTGTCCACTGAAAATGTGTATGATTTACTCATGGGGGAACATTAAGATCCTAATATCTCTGGAATTGAACCACAGAGGGACTTAAAAATGAAGATATCAAAAGAAAAGTTGGTCAAGAACCAGTAACCAAAAGGATGTTAAGATATCTTTAATATTTCTTGAGTTATAGACATGCAAACTTTGGAAAATTAATATTTTTGCACTTAATATGTTATATTCAAAATAGTTGATTTGATGGAGGCAAATAAGATACATTTCTAATTTGAACATTATTTGTTCTTTAGATATTTTCCTTTAAAAAAGTATCAGCTGTATGCAAAATGATACATATTTGGTTTTCGTCCACTGCAAATGTGTACAATTTACTCACAGAGGCACATTGAGATCCTCGAATCTCTGGAGTTGAGCCATAGACGGACTCAAAAATGAAGCTACTAAAAGAAAAGTTGGTTAAGAACCAAAATCTAAAATGATATTAGGATAGCTTTCAAATTTTTGGAGTTAACAAGAAATTGAGTTGCAAACTTTGGAAAATGAGTATTTTAAGCACTCACACTGGGATGTGTAATGCAAATGTTTTGATAGAGGGAAACAAGATATGTTTCTAGTTTCAACATTATTTATTTTTCAGATCCTCTTTAAAAGAAAAAAGTGTCTGCTGTATGTAAAGTGATTTACGTTTGTTTTTTGACCACTGAAAAATTTTACATTTTGTGTATGAAGTTGTATTAAGATCCCCAAATCTCTGGAAATGAATCATATAGGGCCTAAAAAGAAAAGTGTGTTAAAAAACAAATTCTAAAAGGATATTAAGACATCTTTAATGCATTTTAAATTACATGAATGCAAACTTTGGGATGAAAAGTGCATTTTTCCTTTTTTTTTTTTTTTTTTTCCTTTTTTGAACGGTCACCATTAGCAAGTAATGTAACAAAGATTGAGATTTTACTAACAGAGCTACCAGTCTCTGTAAAAATAATATAATGATGTCGCAATCTTTCTGAAGCCATTTTTACCCCCTGTAATTTGGCTCCGAATCTCAGGTGAAAATCACATCTTCACTCCCTTCTACAAAATAGTCTGTAAATATTCATCCATGACATTTAATATTTTGGCTTTCTTCTTTGTTTATGACAAAAAGGTCATCATTTTTAGCTGGGGACTACTGGTTAAGTTATTCAGCATTGTTAATTCACTTACATAGCTGCAGTTTAATTAAACAAACCATCTTGCATGAAGTCAGGTCAGACGCTTGTGCCAAAAACACGATCAGATACGAGAGCCAAAGCCGTAAAAGTGTCTTTTGTGAGCCGTGTAGCCTTTTGGGAAGTTGAATTACTCTTGAGTGCAGAAAGATCAAGGAGTGACATTTAACATCATGCAAAGAGTCAATTCACACCCGACCCTCTTTAGACGACTCTGGACCGGAGGTTTGGATAATCTCCAAACGATTTGGAGTTCCCGTAGGTCAGGAATACTTAAAGTCCGGTGTGCTAACGCAATCAGGCTTTTCAATTCACTTGCCACATTTTCCACTTGCACCGCAAGTGAGCAATGCAGTGCAACACGTTTTTTTGTTTCGGTAACACTGCAGATGTCAGCAGTGTTGGCAACAACAGACAGAAGATTGATGAATTTGGATTTATATCATATTTTCTTAAATATGAGGTCTACATATACATAAACAAATGCTTTAAATTGTTCATTGTTTGCTTTTGTTAACAGTTGCATGGTAACCTTATTGTAAACATATGTATGCATGCATCTGCAGCATCTAAAGTGACTTGCATTGCATTTAAGGTTTATTTAAGTTCTTGCAATCTCTGGCAATCAAACTCATTGTTTTGCGAGACTCACTTTTCAATTCAGTTGCCACATTTTGCACCTGAACCGCAAATGAGCAATGCGACAACATATTATAACACTCTTGTTGTGTCGAACGAATCTAAGTGAGCGTGTTGATTATAATAGAGTGTTGATAGTTTCATTCTAGTTTTTAAAGTAGTGCTGTGTTTTTCTACTTCATAAAGATTTTGCAGCTCATTATGTAGTAAGCTATTTGTTTTTTTAGTATTGTCAGCACTGCAGATACTGTAATTGCTGACTGGCACAAAATGAAGGCCGTTTTTGGTTGTGTGTGAATTATATTTAGCAGCAAAGATTAACAGTAAACGTCTGTAGTCTGGCACTGAAAATCGACTGAACTAAATTAATTTGCATTGGTCCATTCTTGTTGAAAGCATAAAACGGAATATTTTTCAAAAATATAAAGTATGCAAAATTGCATGCCAGTTCTTATTAACAATTACATGCTAAACTTGTTATAAACATCTTTTTTAGCCATTTGTCAGCTTTTATTCAAGACGTCATATATGCATTCCCTAGAAATCAGTGCTGTTTGGGTTACAGTGTTACAAGTGTATTAATGCTTTTGTGCATTTTGCATGTTTAAGTTGTAATAAACTGGAAAACGTACATTAGAAACATTATTTAATTTGAACTGCGCTTTTCCGCTACTTGATTCCAACAGACAAACTGAAATGGTTGTAATCATAAAACTGAAAATAACAAACTAATTAATTTAATTAATGTTATTTTTTTAAAATATAAATTGTGTAAGATACTGTCATATGAGGTGCATTTGACTAAATGCTTTACTTTGCATTCATATTTTGTGTTAGTTCTAGTTAACAATTGCATGTTAACCTTTGTTGTAAACAGTAATATTCATGCATTTGGTAGCTTTTATTCAAGATGACTTACAATGCACTTAACGTTTATGTCATGTTTTCATGCAGCTTTTTGTACTGAGAAAAAAATATATATATTTGCATATAAGTTTCAACTGATTGTGTTCTTTGTTAGTTCTTGTTAACAACTGCATGTTAACCTTATTGTAAACAGAATTTGTATGCATTTGGCTTTTTTTATCATTTATTCAAGGCGACTTGCATTGCACTTAAAATGTATGTAATGTAAATATTTTCTTCATGAATTCCCTGGTAATCAAACTCTTGACTCTCTGGCATTTTTAGTGCCATGCTGAACTCTTTGAGTTACAGTTTTACCAGTTTTATTCATGTATTTGTGCATTTTGCATGTTTAAGTTGTAATAAACTGGAAAACATACAATAAAAACATTATTTAATTTGAACTGCGCTTTTTCGCAGACAAACTGAGATGGTTGTAATCATAAAACTGAAAATAATAAACTAATTAATTAATTTAAAAAAATATATTTATTTAAAAATAAATTGTGTAAGATACTGTCATATGAGGTGCATTTGATTAAATGCTTTACTTTGTGTTCACATTTTGTGTTAGTTCTAGTTAACAATTGCATGTTAACCTTTGTTATAAACATTAATATTCATGCATTTGGCAGCTTTTTTTCAGGATGATTTACAGTGCACTTAACACTTATGTCATGTTAAAGTTTGGTTCATGCATTCCTTTTTAATGCAGCTTTTTGTACTGAGAAAATAAAAGAAATATATATTTTTTTTATTAAAATATGATGCAAGATATTTGCAACTGATTGTGTTCTTTGTTAGTTCTTGTTAATAACTGCATGTTAAACTTATGCATTTGGCTTTTATTTAAGCTTTTATTCAAGGCGACTTGCAATGCACTTAAAATATATGTAATATAAATATTTTCTTCATGAATTCCCTGGGAATCAAACTCATGTAACTCTTTGAGTTACAGTTTTACCAGTTTTATTCATGCATTTGTGCATTTTACATGTTTACAGTTACATTCTTGAAAGCGTACAAAAGAAACATGATTGTCTGATAATATGGCAGCTGAAAGAGTTTCTAAAATAGTATTGGTCAGGAAGGGTCAATTATAAGACAACAATCACTGTATTTAGTCTTTTGGCTTAGTCCTGAGTTTATATATTTCCATTACTACTGTAATTCATCTTCTGAATAACCAGTACGATTCAAGCACTGAATAAGACCTTCCTTTGCTGAACATAAATCTGAGCTGATAGCAATGGCAGACACACCATCACTTTAAATAAACAATACTTCTCCAAATCTTGCCCTCAGCTACAGTAGGTCACTCACACAAAGCTGCTTCTGGGTGAAAAAGGCATATTTTCGTGCAGCAAGCTTTGAGACGAGCGTATGATAGACAAGTAAGCCGACTTATATTCGGCCGGCTGAAATGAAAAGACCAGATCGCCACAGCTGCCCTTTTCTCTCTGTCAGACTGAATCAAGTTCAGCGGGAGTTGTTTAATTTGAACTGCGCTCACTTACTCGATCTGTCGCTCCTCGTTTTCCAACAGACAAACCGAGCTGGGCAAATTGAAAAGGTCTTCATTCATGTGAAAACCCAGACGTTTAGTTTGAATACGAATCCACAGGTGCAATCTAGAGCGTCAAGTGAGCGTCAGACAGTTTTGTTGAATGAGATGCTGCATTGTTCAAGAACTGTGTGGAAGATGTTTGTATATTAGGTGCAATTGATAAAAATTCCTTATATTGTGTTCATTTGATTATTTGGATTAGATTTGCTGAAAACGTGCTCACCCTCAGGCCATCCAAGATGTAGATGAGTTTGTTTCTTCATTCGGATTCCATCACCGTCACACCAGTGGATCCTCTGCAGTGAATGGGTGCCGTCAGAATGACTAAATGTTAACTGATGCACTGGACTGGAGTGGTGTGGATTAGTTGTGGATTATTGTGATGTTTTGGACTCTCATTCTGACGGCACCCATTCACTGCAGAGGATCCATTGGTGAAACAGTGGTGGAATGAGACATTTTTTTGTATCTTTTTTAGTTCATTAGTGATACAAGATTAGGATCAATTTTTTTGGTTATCAGATTTGTAGAAACGTGTCATTCCATCATTGTCTCATCAACGGATCCTCTTCAGTGCCGTCAGAATGACAAAATGTTAACTGATGGACTGGAGTGGAGAAATATTTTGGCTTCATTCTCGTAGTATTTCGACTTTTTTCTCATGATATTTCGACTTTATTCTCGAAGTATTTCCACTTTATTCTTGTAGTATTTCCACTTTACTCCCGTGATATTTCGACTTTATTCTCGTGATATTTCAACTTTACTCTCAAAGTATTTCGACTTTACCCTCGAAGTATTTTGACTTTACTCTCGTAGTATTTCGACTTTACTCTCGAAGTATTTCCACTTTATTCTCGTAGTATTTCCACTTTACTCTCGTGATATTTCAGCTTTACTCTCGAAGTATTTTGACTTTACCCTCGAAGTATGTCGACTTTATTCTTGTAGTATGTCGACTTTTTTCTCGTAGTATTTCGACTTTACTCTCGAAGTATTTCCCTTTATTCTCGTAGTATTTCCACTTTACTCTCGTGATATTTCCACTTTACTCTCGTAATATTTCGACTTTACCCTCAAAGTATTTTGACTTTATTCTTGTAGTATTTCAACCTTATTCTCGAAGTATTTCGACTTTATTCTACCATTAGTATTTACTTTACCCTCAGTATTTGACTTTATTCTTGTAGTATTTCAACCTTATTCTTGACTTTACTTATTTTGCTTTCGACTTTACCTCACTTCTTGTAGTATTTGACTTTACTCTCAAAGTATTCGACTTTATTCTTTGGTCGAGTATATTCTTGTTATTTCCTTAAACTTTGCTCTTTCGTGATATTTCAACTTTACCCTCAGTATTTTGACTTTACTCTATTTGACTTTACCCTCGAAGTATTTGACTTTATTCCATTAGTATTTCCACCTCATTGATATTTCGACTTTACTCGTAGTATTTCCACTTTACTCTCGTGATATTTCCACTTTACTCTCGTAATATTTCGACTTTACCCTCAAAGTATTTTGACTTTATTCTTGTAGTATTTCAACCTTATTCTCGAAGTATTTCGACTTTACCCTCGAAGTATTTCGACTTTACTCTCGTAGTATTTCGACTTTACTCTCAAAGTATTTCGACTTTATTCTTGTAGTATTTCGACTTTATTCTCGTAGTATTTCCACTTTATTCGCATAATCTTAGATTTTCTTTAATCATTTCTACAAATCTGATGAACAAACAAACTCATCTATATCTTGAATGGCCTGAGGGCGAGTAAAATGTCAGCACATTTTCATTTTTGGCATAACTATTCCATGCAAAACATGCAAAAGCTTGCCTGATAAGATTTAATGCAGTTCTGATTTACATTTCAGAACGTTCTTCAGATAAATCTGTGCCTAAATGACACAGTCAAAGGTCTAGTTATGCGAGAATAGCACATTGATTGTTTAATGGGAATGTTGTTCCAAAGCCAACAAGCACGTGGATCCAGGATCCTGTCCTGTTCGGCATCGGATGTTCATCACACGAAATCAAACACACATTTGTATGAGTCTGGAACCTCTCAGCTGCGGTTTCGTGAAGCACAGGGTGATTAGCCCATCGAGCAGCTCTCCAATCTTCAACACAAAGAGCTAATCTGCCCTGTGCCCATGATGGGCATGCGCCGGTGTCATCGAGGACCATCAGCGTTAGCCTGTGGCCTTGCATTTCCTGCGGCGATAATAGCGCTGAAGGACCAGAGATGCGTGGATGTCTCGTCTGTTCAGAGCGAACGAGTGGGTAAATCAGGATCTGGAGTGCACCGTACGTGGGTGTTTAACTTTTACAACGAACGTATGTTTAAATCTGGCCTGCTTGGTTCTCTCCCTTTCCCTTGACGAGTGGTTAAACTGTCGGTGAGTCATAATTTCTAACCTCGGCTCAATAAATGAGCGCACGAGCTGTCGTCCTTCATGCATTTGAATTGCAAATGGGCTGGCGTTGAGAAATGTTCAATCTGCATATACGCCAATACTGGAAGTAACTAAAAGTAGCAACACTGCTAACTTAATTACAGTTTTCAGGTAGCGTAACAAGATATTTTTAAAAGCACGACTAATCAAAATAAACTTATGATCAGTTATTGTTTTTCTGTTAATGTGATCAATGATTGCTTTAGTGTTTGTTCTTTGATAATTGCAGGAAGTTGCATTAAGGTTTTATGTCAGTGCTGATTTTGACTGGCCAAACATCAATCGCAGTGTAAAACTGCAGCGTTCACCGTTTTGGTGGAACAAAGGAAAGCGTCAGGAGATTTTGGACACTGAACGTAATTGCAGATGACAGAGGTCAGTCAACAAGAGCAGGCTGATCCGGACTAAAATTACTGCAGACGCAAACGAAAAATCAATCAGCGACAGAAGCACAAAGACGCGTGTGAAACAACCGACACCTCACAAATGTCATGTGATTGATGTATAGCTGGAAATGTCATGAAAATGTGCTTTATATTGTAGAATATACACCTTGTTTTCATAAGCTTTAAAAAAAAAAACTAACAATATTTTACAGATGTATATTTACTTTTATTTATAACTTTTTCACTTTAAATGTTAAAATGTTAACTGAAATAAAATACAGTTTTAAATGAGATTTTTCATTTTGATTTAGTTTAATTTGAGGTACTACATTAACAAACTAAAAGAGAAATAGAAATTGATAATGGTTACTAAAACTTAAAATAAAAATCTCTACATCTACATATATATAAATTATATATATATAATATTTTTATTTATATAAGGTTTATATTCAACATATTTTCATAGTCTTTTGAAAAAAAAAAATTTACAGATGCATAATTACTTTTTACTACGAGAATTAGTGTTTTTTGTTTAATTTGAGGTACTAAAATAAATTAAAAAAGTGAAATAAAAAATGATTAATAACTGTAGACATTATAAAAAAAAAACTAAAAATGACAAAAACAATAAAATTACCAAAACTTTAACTAAAATGAAAATGTAAAATAAAAATAAAAGCTTATAAATGTCATGTAAATAATGTATAGTTATAAATGTAATGAAAATATGGTTTTTATATACACTATATTTTCATTGTCTTTAAAAAAAAAGAAAAAAAACACCTAATGTTTTACAGATGCATATTTACATTTTTTTTTATTTATAGCTTTTTTCACATTAAATGTTAAAATAAAATGTTAACTGAAATAAAATACATTTTTTTAATGAGATTTTTCATTTTTATTGTAATTTGAGGTATTAAAAAAACTAAGTGAATATTTCTGATTTCAGTTTAGTTTAACTTTATGTACTAAAATAATTAAACAGAAAAACAGAAATAAAATTTAATTAAAAAATATTTAAAAAGAATTGAAAATGACAAAAGCAAAATTACTAAAACTTGTACTAATAAATAAATAAATAAATAAATAAATGAAATCGAAAAAAAAAGGTCTAAATGTCATATGAATGATTTGTTTAATATGGTGTTTATATACACCATATTTTAGTCTTCAGAGATGCAGTGCTTCATCTTATTTGATTATTTATAACAAATTTTTGAGGACGCAAAGCAAAAGTTCATTTTATTGATAACAAATGAATGAATCAGTCTGACATTAGTGCATCTAAATCTCATCAGAGAGGTTTATTCAAAAATGTATTATTTAGTGCCAAAAATAGCTCTTCACTGTCTAATGTGTTTAATATTATGTATTTAAAAACTGCCATAAGACAACAAACTCCCAAGTGTCGTCTTTATCATAACATTTACATTTATTCATTCAGTGACGCGTTTACCCAAAGCGACTCATAAATGAGAAACATCACAAGCAATTTATTAAAGGAGCCACAGTATTTGCAATACACAATGTACACTATTTTACTGATGTTAGAAGAAATGAGAACCAGTTTTCAGGGTTTCTTCATTGTTTTTTTTTTAGATGATCTGCTGGAGCATGACATTAGAAACGCCAGGATCAACACAGACTCAATGCAAATTGAACACTTAATGGAAAATGTATAGCATGAACACACTTTGGATAAAGCATCTGCCAAATGCATAAATGTAAACCTGCCCAAATCCAATTAAAAGCAAGGACGATAGCCAAATTCACACAAGTGCACCTCGCACTCCAGGACGTTCCCTTTGCACTGCAACTCACGTGTGTTTGTAGCTTTTTCATAATATGAAAAAACCCTCCTAAATGAGTAATTTAGTAGTTCAAAATGTATTTTCTATTCAGTTTTTCTCATCCAGAAGATGCTCTGGTCACTCCTTTCCAATTACAACGAACGGGAACTGAAGCTTTCAAGCTTCAAAAAGGACACAAAAGCACCACGAATTCATAATATCATAACATTCGTCCATATGACTCATGCACAAGTCTTCTGAAGTCACACAACATTATTAAGAGTTTGGCTTTTTTTTGTGTGCGTGCATATTTAGTGTGTGCGTACACAAGTTGCACAATTAAAATAATTTAATAAGTAACCTACTTATTCATTTAATAAGTACCTACATTATTTACTTTAACTCAGTTAAATTTAAAATAAATTAAAAATGTACTTTTATTTAATTATTCAATGAAGAAATGTGTTTATTTAACAAGTAACTTATTTATTTTATTTACTAAGCAACTCAATTATTTATTTAATAGGCAAATTAGTTATTTACTTAAGTAAATGTATTTATTTCATGAGTAAATAAATTAGTTTCATTTATGTAATAAGTAACTAATTTATTTATTTGATAGGTAACTTTATTTAATGTGTAATTAAATAATTAGTAAATAAATTAGTTATTAGTTACAAAAATATAGTTACAAAATAATTTATTAATTTGATCAGTAACTAAATTCTTCATTAGTTTATTTAGTTAGTAATTGAGTTTATTTATTGAGGTAGTTCTGTAATAAATTTTTTATAAAAAGATACATATATATATATATATATATATATATATATATATATATACTTAAAAAAATCTGAAAATGACAAAAACATAAAATTACCAAAACTTTTACTAAAATTAAATGAAATGGACAAAACAAAAACTTGTAATTTGATTGATGTATAGCTGGAAATGTGGTGAAAATATGGTTTATATTGTAGAATATACACCATATTTCCATAATCCATTTCCATAAGTTTTTTATTACATTTTTTGTTTTGATTTAGTTTAATTTAAAGTACTAAAATAACAAAGTAAAAGTAAAATAAAAATTAATAGTAACTGTATAGCCATTAAAAAAACACTAAAAATGACAAAAACAATTAAATAACTATACTTAACTAAAATTAAAATGAAATGTAAAATAAAAATAATGTCATGTGAATGATGTACAGTTAGAAATGTAATGAAAATATGGTTTATATTGTAGAATATACACTATATTTTCATAATCTCATATGTAATGCTTAATGTGTAATAAATAATAATAAATAAATAAATTAGTTATTAGTTACAAAATATACTTACAAAATAATTTATTTGATCAGTAACTAAATTATTTATTTGTTTGTTTATTTATTTATTTATTTATTTATTGAGTTTATGTATTGAGTTACTAATTCTGTAATGTAGCTCTACAATTCTATAATTTAATCTACTATAATTTTGTTTTCATTACATGGAAAAGAGTGGCTGTGTAAATACTAAAAAGTATTGTTTTTGTACAAACAAACTCTGACTCGTCACCAGAAGCTCAAGAGTGAAAGCATCTTAAATGCATCGTGAGCGTAAGGTAAAGACGCCTACCAGGATTCTTAAGGCATGCTGGTAAATGATTTAGACGGACTAATCGTTCACATTATTCATGTATGGAAACATTGGAATTCATTTACTTTCCAATTAATGAAGCATGAATTATTCATCAAAAATGAAGCTGGAGGTGTTTCACTAAATTGTGCAAGAGCACAGCCACCAATTTATGATTCCTGCACGACAGGACGTCACAAAGCTGCTCGCTAACCTGATCCCGAGACCTTCTGATGTCGTGAGCCGGTCCGTGACCCGAACAACTGGCGTCATTATTCCGGCTGGAGCTCGATGTGTTTCCTCCCTGATGTTGTAGTTCATTATAACGTGAAAAATGAGTCGACGGCACCTCCGGTTTTTCTCGCTTCATTTGTCAGGCCGCAAATCATCTGCGTTTCATGTAAAGCCACGATACGGGGCATCAATCACATCACATGCTAGGGGGCCATCAGAAAATAAAATGAATTGGTTATATTGTGAGTGTTTTGAGGGTCACAGAGCGAGTGAGGTTACGCTTTTTTATCTGCAAGTAAAAGCAGCAGTTTATAAATGCACTGTATGTGAGGATTCTCTAGGGTTATAGCCTTGCAAATGAGTTCAATTTGCATCTTAGTGAATATGCATGAAATTATGTATATAATTGTTTGTTTTTTAATTGGAGACATATGTATTTTTTTTTTTTAAAGGAATTGTTCACCCAAAATGATCATTTGCTGAAAATGTGCTCACTCTCAGGCTGTTCATCAGATTTGGAGAAATGTATCATTCCATCACTTGCTCACCAGTGAATGGGTGCTGTCGGAATGAAAGTCCAAACAGCTGATAAAAACATCACAATAATTCACAAGTAATCCACACCACTCCAGTCCATCAGTTCACATTTTGAGAAGACAAAAGCTGAAATAAATCCATCATTAAGACTTTTTTGAACTAAAATACATTGTGTCCATAATCCATAATAACGCTTCCTCCAGTGAAAAAGTGGTCTGGTCTGAATCAGGAGAGAAATCTGCACAGATCAAGCAGCATTTACAGGCCAAAACAGCTCTTTCATTCTGACGGCACCCATTCACATCCATTGGTGAGCAAGTGATGGAATGACACATTTCTTTTGCTGTTAAATGTCATCTTTTCAGATCATTAGTGATGCAAGATTTGGATGAGTTTGTTCATCAGATTTGTAGAAATGTGTCATTCCATCACTGTCTCACCAGTGGATCCTCTGCAGTGAATGGGTGCCGTCAGAATGACAAAATGTTAAATGATGGACTGGAGTGGTGTGGATTACTTGTGGATTATTGTGATGCTTTTATCAACTGTTTGGACTCTCACTCTGATGGCACCCATTCACTGTAGAGGTGATGGAATGACACATTTCTTTTGCTATTAAATGTTATCTTTTTAGTTTATTAATGATACAAGATTTGGATGAGTTTGTTCATCAGATTTGTAGAAATGTTTCATTGCATCACTGTCTCACCAGTGGATCCTCTGCAGTGAATGGGTGCCGTCAAAATGACGAGACTAAACAGCTGATAAAAACATCACAATAATTCACAAGTAATCCACACCACTCCAGTCCATCAGTTAACATCTTAAGAAGACGAAAGCTGAAAAAAATCCATCAAGACATTTTGAACTAAAATACGACTCCATAATCCATAATAATGCCATAATTTCCTGTTGTCTCTCATATCAAAATCCAGCCACATATCTGTTTAGAGCTGTCTTGATTTGTAAACAGTGCTTGATCTGTGCAGATTTCTCTCCTGATTCAGACCAGACCACTTTTTCACTGGAGGAAGTGTTATTATGGATTATGGACTCGTATTTTAGTTCAAAACGTCTTGATGGATTTGTTTCATCTTTTGTCTTCTCAAGATGTGAACTGATGGACTGGAGTGGTGTGGATTACTTCTGGGTTATTGTGATGTTTTTATCAGCTCTCATTCTGATGGCACCCATTCACTGCAGAAAATCCATTGGTGAGCAAGTGATGGAATGACACATTTCTTTTGCTATTAAATGTCAACTTTTCAGATCATTAGTGATGCAAGAGTTTGTTCATCAGATTTGTAGAAATGTGTCATTGCATCACCGTCTCCCCGATAGATCCTCTGCAGTGAATGGGTGCCGTCAGAATGACAAGATGTTAATTGATGGACTGGAGTGGTGTGGATTACTTGTGAATTATTGTGATGTTTTTATCAGCTGTCTGGACTCTCATTCTGACGGCACCCATTCACTGCAGAGGATCTATTGGTGAGATAGTGATGGAATGACACATTTCCATCTACATCTACATCTCAAATGACCATTTACAAGTGAACTACTCTTTTAATGGAAGGACACATATCTTTTAGATCATTAGTCAACAACTATTTAGTCATGGGTTGCAAGCATTGAAATGCAAGCCATTTTAAGTAATTTCGAATGAGAGTGAGTGAGTTTTTATACATTTATACAGTCTTTCAAGCTGATTTGTGAGCACGCGATGTGGTCATTATCCTTCTGACAAGGTAAATCAGCCAGTCATAGTCATGAAGAGAACATGAGATTGTTTTCTTCTCATTGCAAACGCCCCTGTTGTAAATATTCGTCAAATCAGCATGTTATGTTATGTTATCTAACTACAGCACGGACGCTTGAACTGCATAATTGACAAATAACAACATATTTAATGGTTTGAGTGCAGCTCAAATGTAACATTATGTAATTGTAAGGATGTAACATTTCATTGATCCTGAATGTTTTTGATAGCGGATACGAGGCAGTTTACTGATTTTGATCTCCAATATAGCAATGATTCATACAGAATTATAATTAACTTATGATGTAATGCAGGAGTGAATCAGATGCTGTTTTTCCAATAAGAAATGTCTCATAAAAGTGTGTACAGTATATAACTATTATTCATTTTAATGTTCAATGTATAATAGCCTTGCAAATTCTCTCTCTCATAAAAGTTACAGAATTAAGAGAATTAAGAATTTGTGCAATCCAGTCAATGACTTTCCCTGGAAATATATGCAAATTACTCATTCAGTTGATTTGATTTCATCTAATGCTGTAAAAACAACTCAGTATCTCATTTTAAGGGGCCATGAAATCAAAATGAAAGTTTTGTGGCTCAGTTCATGTCTATTAACTTTAGAGATAGATATAGATTAACTCATATAGCAGAAATAATGAGAGTAATAACACAAAACCAGTCTTAAGTAGCACAGGTGTATTTGCAGTAATAGCCAACAATACATTGCATTGATTTTTTTCTTTCATGCCAAAAATCATTAGGATATTAAGATCGTGTTTAATGAAGATATTGTACTGTAAATATATCAAAACTTAACTTCATTTTTGATTAGTAATATGCATTGCTAATAATTTAATTTGGACAACTTTAAAGGTGATTTTATCAATATTTTGATTATTTTGCACCCTCAGATTCCAGATTTTCAAGTAGTTGTATCTATATCTATGATGCATAAATCTCAATTTCAAAAAACTGACCCTTATGACTAATTATTTTTGGTGCTTATTGCAGGAAGTTACAATGCTGATTTCACTTGACAAAACATCAATCGCTGTATAAACTGCAGCACTCACATTTTGAGTGAAAAAGTATAGTGTCAGGAAAATTTGGGCATTGACCGTAATTGCGGTTGATAGAGGTCAGTCAACAAGAGCAGACTGAAATTACTACAGACGCAAACAAAAAATCAATCAGCGTGAGCGGCGTTAAGAGACAAAACGTTCCTGCATGTGTTTAATGAGCCAAAAAAACTAGTACTTTGTGTACAATTTACAGCCGTACGACCCAAAACATATACAAACCTTCTAGATGCTGAAATGTTATGGGCTGGTCAGCAAGTTTCTCTGGACTGAACGCTGGAGAACAAAAACGTGTAACACCCAAAGGTCATTAGCGAGAGGCAAGCTGTGCCAATATCGTTTAGTACAATGTGCAATCGCTCTTACCAATTAAGCAAATTAGAAAGATTAAAGGAACAGTTCTCCCACAAATGAAAATTAGCTGAAAATGTGCTCACCCTCAGGCTATCTGATATGTAGATGAGTTTGTTTCTACATCAGATTTGGAAAAATGTAGCGTTCCATCACTTGCTTACCAATGGATGTGAATGGGTGCCGTCAGAATGAGAGCTGATTAAAAACATCACAATAATCCAGAAGTAATCCACACCACTCCAGTCCATCAGTTAACATCCTGAGAAGACAAAAGCTGAAACAAATCTATCATTAATATGTTTTTAATATGTTGGACTGGAGTGGTGTGGATTACTTGTGGATTTTTGTGATGTTTTTATCAGCTGTTTGGACTCTCAGTCTGACGGCACCCATTCATTACAAAGGATTCATTGGTGAGACTGTGAATTTTTACATATTGTATACATTTTAAATAATTACATTTTAAATAATTTCTGTTTGACTTTTGAATTTATTTCTGTGATGCAAAGTTTAATCTTCAGCATTACTATTTTTATCAGCACATTTTTGTGCTTTTTTTGTTGTTGCTCGACAGCTATAAATAAGAGACTTGGTCATCAGATGACAGAAGATTTATATTTAATTTAATCTTAATTTTGCATAAAAGGATTGTTGTTTTGAATGATAGTGTGTGTAATTTGTTTGGATTATTTTTTAAAATTTGTAATGTTTTATTTTATTTTGTTTTGTTTTATTTTTATTTTTTTTATTAACTCAACAGTTCTGAAACTGAACAGCAGAAGTTTAAGAAATGTAATTTTATCCTAATTTAGCAAGAAAGGCTTTTTTTATTGTACTGCATATATGATTTTTCAGCTTTTAATATTTAATTTCCATAGTTGCTCCTCTTTTAATATTTAATTTCTAGATTTAATTTCTAGTTTTTTTTTTCTCACTCATCAGATGTCATGTGTATGTGTGTAATTTGTTTTCATTTATTTTAATTTTTAATATTTAATTTCCAGATTATTTATTATTTTATTTGATTTTATTTTATTTCACCAACGGATTCTCTGCAGTGAATGGGTGCCATCAGAATGAGAGTCCAAACAGATGATAAAAACATCACAATAATCCACACCACTCCAGTCCATCAGTCAACATCTTGAGAATCCAAAAGCTGAAACAAATCCATCATTAAGATGTTTTTAAATCCATAAAAATGCTTGCTCCAGTGAAATGTGATCTGGTCTGAATCAGGAGAGAAATCTGCACAGATCAAGCACTTTTTACAAAACAGCTCTAAACAAATATGTGGCTGGATTTTAGTGCAAGAGACAACAGGAGATGGACTTTTCACTGGAGGAAGTGTTATTATGGATTATGGACTCGCATTTGAGTTAAAAACGTCCTAATGATGGATTTGTTTCAGCTTTTGTCTTCTCAAGATGTTAACTGATGGTGTGGACTTCTTGTGGATTATTGTGATGTTTTTATCAGCTGTTTGGACTTTCATTCTGACGGCACCCATTCACATCCATTGGTGAGCAAGTGATGTAATGACACATTTCTTTTGCTATTAAATGTCATCTTTTTAGATTATTAATGATACAAGATTTGGAAAAGATTTCTAGAAATGTGTCATTGCATCACTGTCTCACCAATGGATCCTCTGCAGTGAATGGGTGCCGTCAGAATGACGAGTCCAAACAGCTGACACAGCACCCATTCACTGCAGAGCATCCTGAGCAAGTGCATCTACATTTTCATCTCGGATTAACATTTTCAAGTGAACTACTCTTTTAAAGTTTAGATTTATGGCCACAATACTGAAGCAAAAAGAAAAGGACCGTCCTTCATTGACAGCTCCACACATCCCTCGCTCCACGTGTATTTATTTATTAAATATGTTTACCATTTTGACCAATTTGCTTCTGCGTGTTTCTTTATTTGATACGCCTTCAAATAGGAAAGCGTTCGTGTGTGTTCTTCCCATAAACATGATCATTACGACTTGACTGAAGGCTGGAAAAGTGCAAGTCGGCACCGTTGGGAGAAATCCAAAGCCTTTAATTAGACTGCACGCTTGCTAAGATACAAGCCGGCGCTCAAATACATACATTATCTCAGAAGTGGATGGATTTAGATGCTGCATCTTCTATTTTTTTTTTCTTTTTTTCAATGACTTGATGCGTTTTCTGGCAAACACTGAAGTACCTGGCCTTAAATTGGCTTTCTGCGGCTTCATCAGCCTCTAAGCTTCTCTTGGCAGTGTTTGATTTTCAGCTGTGTGTTTTACATGTTGTTATCGCGCCTTTCAGTGTAACACAAGAGTCCATCAGCATCTGTAGTGGCAAGAAAAATTCCCACTTACAGTCCATTTTCCACACTGGAAACGCCACAGCTGAGCTTATTCAGGAGTGGGTTGTCAACATGCCATAATTTGCTGAGAGTTTACCATCATCATTTACAGTTTTCAGGGGGATTTTTACTGAAAATGTGGCTTTTTTTGAATTAGTCCTGTTAAGATGTGATTTTGGCCTGAAATAAGCTTTGTAAAGTCTGTTGTGTAGAGTTTACATCAAATTAGTATTGTATTAAATTCTTTTTGTTTTGTATTTTCTGTGTTGAGAGTTTTAGTAATTTTGTTGTGTGTTTTTGTCTTTTTCTATTAGTTTTAGTACATTTTTATTTAAGTTTGTTATTTTTGTACATCAAGTTAAAATAAATGAGAACTGTTGCCTTAGATAACCACAATAAATATTTAAAGTACTTTTTTATATTTTTGCATTTAATTAACTAAGATAACCCTGGTATAACCCATACTTTTACTCTTGAATATAATCATTAAATATTCTACTTAGCATTTTCCTTGTACCAAAATGTCAATATTTACTTACTGGGTTTTTTTTTACATCATGTGTAGTTTTTCACATATTAATTTTAAATGATAGCACATTCTAGGGTTATTATTAACTAAAGCTAAAATATTAAATGAAAAATCTAAATAAACATTAGAGATGCAGAAATTAAATAATTGCAGTATGGTTAAAAAAAAAGTTGAACTAAAACTGAAATAAAAATAAGCTCAACTTAAATGGTAATGTTAAAAAAATGTAAAATTAAAAAAAATGCAATTTAAGTTATTACTGAGTATAGTATTTATATATTAATAAATATTCAATATGTGAAGAGGTTATTTGCAAAAACAGTTTTTAACAATTTCAAAATTCATGTTTTTTTCATTATGGATTACAATTAATCTCAGTCAAACTGCAGTTGGGTTATTTTGATTAAGTAAAATAATAAAAAAAAACAGCTAACTCAATAAAACACAATGCAAATGTGATAACATTATAAAAAACAATCTGTTTTTGCAAATAAACTCTTCACGTATTACTGAATAATCATTAATATTGAAAATATTGATATTAATAATTCCATAATAGTACATAAATTGTGCTCAAATAATAATGCAGTATACTGTATACTAATTTTTCAGAAACAGACCATGTCTTCCTTGACTCATTATTTGAAATTGGGTAACAAATGCTTGCATTTCATTTGAATGCAAATGCATTTGGCAGATGTTTTAATTCAATGCAACTTACATTGCATTTCTGGTAATACAGTATGTACAGGATTGTATTTATGCATGCATTCTCTGAGAATGTTTCTGTTGCTTGTTTGCACGTCAGGAACATGTGAGTGTGTGTGTGTGTGTGAGATCAGGTCAGCGTAGATGTGCTGGTTTGAGCTGTGTTTACTACTCTAAGGGATCATTCTGTTCCTAACCAGCTAATTAATTCACAGCATGCGCGGCGGTGGACGGGACGCTTTAATCTCCCTGAGATGTCATTGTGTTTGTGTAACTAACAATGCTAAATCTTCATTCGCCACACATAAATAAACGAATTAACTTGAGGAGAGGAAGTAAATTGTCTCCAGAGCTTCTAAAAACCTTACAGAAATACCAATCAGATCCCTAGGCGTCACGGGTTTGTGCCACCGCTGTGAGAATAATACAGATAATTAAGATGCACAGAGCGGCAGAAATTCAAGGCAAGCATCTCTGCAGATGCGACTGAAGAACGAGACCCTGCGCAACAGTCACTGCATGATTTTAAGGGTGACACACTGATATATTAGCCAGAATAATAGTCAATATGGACAGTTGTGAGTTTCCATTAATGCGTTTTTTGGATGCGTAAACAGGTCAATGTACATACATTGAATGCAATGTCTGACAAATGTGCTAAAAATTATATGTACACTGTAAAAAAAGTTTTTTTTTTTGAAGTTGTAAATAAAAATGACTGGAATACATTTGACAAGAAAATACTATTTAATTTTCATGTTTAATTCAGTGTGTTACTTGCCATTTTTTTGTAATAAAATCTCTGTGAGGAAATGGTTTCTACACTAAATTTTTTTCAGTGTATTAGTTTTCAAAATAGAAAATACAATTTCAGTCTTAAAATGTAATATTTAACTCATTGTTGCTTGCCATTTCTTTGTAGTTAATTGTGAAATGTAATAGTAACAATTTCAGACCATTTTCTGTGTTTATGGACTATAAAACATATTCTTGTAAATATTTAGAAGTTGTAAACAAAACATTATTGCTGTACATTTTACAAGTAAATAGTACTTTTTATATGTAAAAATTCCAAACTCAATGCAATGTTTTATTTGCTGTTTTATTTATATAATTATCAGATACTAAGTGAATAATAAGTGTAAATTGTTAAATTTAAATTTGTTAAAAGTACATTAAAAGTAATTTAAAACTGTTTTTGCTTGCTAGTAAACATTTTTAAGTATTAAAAATATATTTTTTCTTGCAAAATGCTCTTTAGAAATCTTTATGTGCAACTTTGCAAAGTGTTTAGAGTGTGTAAATGTATCTGTGGCAGCTGTTGTTGTTTAAAATCAAAACAAATCTCCAAAAAAGCTGGTTTGTGGTTACCAGAGTCGAGCTGTATTTGGCCGTAGCTGAAATATAGAGAGATCAGTCAAATCTAAAATTAATGTAGTGCAGCTAGAGACGCTAGCCTCCAACCGCAGACAGCGAGGTGAAGTAATCTTGTCTAATAAAGTCATTCAGCTATTGAGTTATTGGCGAGTTTCTCTGTTCACACACATTCACTTTCATATCAAAAGCCACGAGGCAGAATAGTGTGTGTCAACATTATCCTGTCGATAATAAAGAAAAAAACTCAGAAAAGCTTTTGAGAAATGCAGGATTTGAGATCGCTTCAAGGAGTGGGAATATTTATTCACTTTAATGACGAGGCCCTCTATTGACTTTTCTAGAAATCTAATATTCAGCCGGTGAGCCTGTGAGAATCTCGTAATGCAATTTCAGATGGATCTAGGGGACAATAAACATTTCTAACTTTCCACACAATGTCTGTTTATTGAAAACTTTCTGCACATGATCTGCTCAGTTGGTTTTTGGTTAGAAGAAACCCCCCTTTTTTTTGTGGAACACAAAAGTGAAATCAAAATGAATAAATACTATGTAGACATTTAAAAACAATAAAAAGTATTCAAAATAACAAATACACAACATTACTAAAAATGTAACAGAAAATGTACATGAAATCAGAAAATGTAAAAGTAAAATCTAATTCAAATTATTAAGCAAAACTTTAATACTCAATACTCTATATCTACAACCAGTACATTTTTTTTGCCTGCAGGGTATTAATACTGTATTAAATACTGATTTATACAACATTTTATTCCTAAAAATAGCTGAAAAGATATTTTTTTGGACACCATTTTTTTTGAGCGTAATAAAAAAAGAAATGCAAAACCCCCTTCTTAAAAACCTTTAATATGTCAACAAAATCAAACAAGAATTTTAACCAGTGTTCAGACTAGTGGAAAGAAAACATTGAAAATACACATTTATGCATTTGTTTTATTGAACTTGATCTATTTCCGTCTATAGATTTCAATTACAATGCATATTTTTAAAAGGTTTTTCCTCCACCTCAGCAGCACTTACATACACCAAACTTAGCCATTTTATTCCTATCAATATTCTGAAGGTTTTTACTGAGGCGTTTGTTCATATATCATTCACACTGATTTATGCAACATTTTATCCCTAAAAATTGCTGGAAATGTATTTTTTTTGACAGTATGTTATGATTTATTGAGTAATACATAGAGAAATTAAAAAATTTCCTTCTTAAACTTTAATATGTCAACAAAATCAAACAAGAAATTTGAGCCAGTGTTCAGTCTAGTGGAAAGAAAACATAAAAAAAAAATACACATTTAAGCGTTTGTTTTATTGAACTTGATCTATTTCCATCTATAGATTTCAATTACAATACACAACTTTAAAAGTTTTCCCTCCATTTCAGCAGCACTTACATACACCAAAACTTACAGTTTTATTCCTCTCTATATTCTGAAGGTTTTTATGAGGGGTTTGTTCATATACCATTCACACTGATTTATACAACATTTTATTCCTAAAAATAGCTGAAAAGGTATTTTTTTGGACACCATTTTTTTTGAGCGTAATAAAAAAAGAAATGCAAAACCCCCTTCTTAAAAACCTTTAATATGTCAACAAAATCAAACAAGAATTTTAACCAGTGTTCAGACTAGTGGAAAGAAAACATTGAAAATGCACATTTATGCATTTGTTTTATTGAACTTGATCTATTTCCGTCTATAGATTTCAATTACAATGCATATTTTTAAAAGGTTTTTCCTCCACTTCAGCAGCACTTACATACACCAAATTTGGCCATTTTATTCCTATCAATATTCTGAAGGTTTTTACTGAGGCGTTTGTTCATATATCATTCACACTGATTTATGCAACATTTTATCCCTAAAAATTGCTGGAAATGTATTTTTTTTGACAGTATGTTATGATTTATTGAGTAATACATAGAGAAATTAAAAAATTTCCTTCTTAAACTTTAATATGTCAACAAAATCAAACAAGAAATTTGAGCCAGTGTTCAGTCTAGTGGAAAGAAAACATAAAAAAAAAATACACATTTAAGCGTTTGTTTTATTGAACTTGATCTATTTCCATCTATAGATTTCAATTACAATACACAACTTTAAAAGTTTTCCCTCCATTTCAGCAGCACTTACATACACCAAAACTTACAGTTTTATTCCTCTCTATATTCTGAAGGTTTTTATGAGGGGTTTGTTCATATACCATTCACACTGATTTATACAACATTTTATTCCTAAAAATAGCTGAAAAGGTATTTTTTTGGACACCATTTTTTTTGAGCGTAATAAAAAAAGAAATGCAAAACCCCCTTCTTAAAAACCTTTAATATGTCAACAAAATCAAACAAGAATTTTAACCAGTGTTCAGACTAGTGGAAAGAAAACATTGAAAATGCACATTTATGCATTTGTTTTATTGAACTTGATCTATTTCCGTCTATAGATTTCAATTACAATGCATATTTTTAAAAGGTTTTTCCTCCACTTCAGCAGCACTTACATACACCAAATTTAGCCATTTTATTCCTATCAATATTCTGAAGGTTTTTACTGAGGCGTTTGTTCATATATCATTCACACTGATTTATGCAACATTTTATCCCTAAAAATTGCTGGAAATGTATTTTTTTTGACAGTATGTTATGATTTATTGAGTAATACATAGAGAAATTAAAAAATTTCCTTCTTAAACTTTAATATGTCAACAAAATCAAACAAGAAATTTGAGCCAGTGTTCAGTCTAGTGGAAAGAAAACATAAAAAAAAAATACACATTTAAGCGTTTGTTTTATTGAACTTGATCTATTTCCATCTATAGATTTCAATTACAATACACAACTTTAAAAGTTTTCCCTCCATTTCAGCAGCACTTACATACACCAAAACTTACAGTTTTATTCCTCTCTATATTCTGAAGGTTTTTACTGAGGGGTTTGTTCATATACCATTCACACTGATTTATACAACATTTTATTCCTAAAAATAGCTGAAAAGGTATTTTTTTGGACACCATTTTTTTTGAGCGTAATAAAAAAAGAAATGCAAAACCCCCTTCTTAAAAACCTTTAATATGTCAACAAAATCAAACAAGAATTTTAACCAGTGTTCAGACTAGTGGAAAGAAAACACTGAAAATACACATTTATGCATTTGTTTTATTGAACTTGATCTATTTCCGTCTATAGATTTCAATTACAATGCATATTTTTAAAAGGTTTTTCCTCCACTTCAGCAGCACTTACATACACCAAACTTAGCCATTTTATTCCTATCAATATTCTGAAGGTTTTTACTGAGGCGTTTGTTCATATATCATTCACACTGATTTATGCAACATTTTATCCCTAAAAATTGCTGGAAATGTATTTTTTTGACAGTATGTTATGATTTATTGAGTAATACATAGAGAAATTAAAAAAATTCCTTCTTAAACTTTAATATGTCAACAAAATCAAACAAGAATTTTGACCCATTGTTTAGACTAGTGGAAAGAAAACATCAAATATACACATTTTAGCATTTGTTTTATTAAACTTTATCTATTTCCGTCTATAGATTTCAATGAAAATACATATCTTTAAAAGTTTTTTCCTCCACTTCGGCAGCACTTACATACACCAAAACTTACAGTTTTATTCGTCTCTATATTCTGAAGGTTTTTACTGAGGGGTTTGTTCATATGTCATTCAGAATGATGTAAACAACATTTCATTCCTAAAAACGGCTGAAAATGTGTTTGTTTTGTCAGTTGACAATATTATCTGATTTATGAAATGATAAAAAAAGAAATCTTTTAACTCTAATATGTCATCAAAATCGAACAAGAATTTTGAACCTGCCTTTATCCAGTGTTCAGATCTATTTGCTGGCATTTTATGCAAATTAGTGCATATTTAAACAACATTTCATAAAACTTACAATTCTGGAGAATGGTGATTATATCAGTTAATTTGTATTCACCTACAGTCTATTGCCCTAAATCTATTTCTGTATTAAAAATAAATGAATCAAGTTATCTCATTAATATCTGGTCTACTGGGTCAGTGAAAATGCAACATTTAGACAAGAGAGTCTAATGTGATAAAACACAATACTCCACTTGATATTCATTCATTTGTGATTTATTTTTAATGCTTTGAACAAAATAAAGAACACAAAGCGGGTCGGAAGAAGTTCTCTGACTCTTAAGATATGGCGAAGAATTACAAGAGAGCTGGTGCTACTCTACCTTTTGTTCAAGATCCCACTGAATGGCTGCAAACTATATCAGAAAGCAATAACATTGCTTTGCGCAGGCAAAAATGTCTCAATGACGGAATAATGATGACAGGGACGGGAGAAGCCTTTCATGTGTGGCTGTTGTCAGTTTCACGGCAGGAGGCTCAAATTAATACGTCTCTTTCAATTCTTTTGCCTCTTTTTCTTGTGAAAAGGAGGAGTGCAGAAACCTCATGAAACGAAATGAAGTTTGGATTCGGTCTAGTTTATTATCGCAAGCACCCATGTCGTGCGCGGATTGGTTTTATTCCCATATGTAGCGCACATGGCTGCTCGCCAAAACCACGGGGAGTTTCTCATTGTAAAGACTCCGGCTTAATAGGCGCTGCTTACTAACTGATATTGGAAAAGAGGTTGAAAGCGTAGGAACAAATCAATAATAGTAAATGAGTGCAGAGAAAGACAAACACATCGGCATAATGAGCCCAGCAGGGACCAAAATAAGTATGACACTGATTCATTAACACGTGTTCCTGCGTTTGCACTGGGATTTTAAAGTTTAGGCTTTATAAGATTTAAGCTTTAGTGGTTATTGCAGGTCATTCAGCTGCTCACTACACTCTGAGAATGAGAATATAATAAAAAAATTATGCTGTTTACTCTTATTGAATTTTATACAATATAACAACATGATGTCAAGGTGTTGTTCTGATGGAAGATTTATGTTTTGGAAAAAATTTTATTGTTGTTACCTGTGAAAAACATGCAGCTATGATGCTTGAGTGTTCTCTACAGAAGTCCATTTAACTGCAAATTGCAAGATAGTTGCAACTTTTTATCCTACAATTCTGACTTTTTTCTTGCAATTCTGACAACTTTTCTCAGAAATGTGAGATAAACTTACAATTGCTGGTTATAAAGTCCAATTCTGATGGGAAAAAATACTATTTTCTTACAGTTGCAAGTTTTCTGCTCAACAGTTCTAGCTTTTTTCCCCTCACAGTTGCAAGTTTACATATCACAATTCTGAATTGCATGATATAAACTTACAATTCTGGAAAAAAAAAAGTCAGAATTGCGAGATGAAAACTTGTGACTGCGAGAAAAAAGTCAGAAATGTGAGATAAAAAGTTGTAATTACTTTAAAAAAAAAAATTAATCAGGGGCACACTGCAAAAAAAAAAAGATTTTCTTACGTAGTATTTTTGTCTTGTTTTCTAGTATAAATATCTTAAAATTCTTGAATCAAGATGAATTTACAAGCAAAACAACTTAAGATTTTAAGATTTTTGTTTTTTAAAAAAATCATCAGTTTTGTTCGTTTTTGCTTAAAACAAGGGGCAAAAATAATCTTAATTAAGAGGCTAAACATGATTTTTTTCTTGCCCCATTGGCAGATATTTTTTGCTTGTTTTTAAGCAAAAACTAACAATTTTTTTAAAAACAAGACTTAGTATCTTAAGTGATTTTACTTGTCAAGTAAATGCATCTTGATTCAAGAATGCTTAGATATTTATACTAAGTAAGAAAATCATTTTATGCAGTGCAGAAATGGGCTTTCATAGTTTTGAACTTTTGTCTTCTCAAGATGTTAACTGATGGACTGGATCTTTGTGGATTACTTATTGATTATTATGATGTTTTTATCAGCTGTTTGGACTCTCATTCTGACGGCACCCATTCACATCCATTGGTGAACAAGTGATGGAATGCTACATTCTCCAAATTTGAAGAAGAAACAAACTCATCTACATCTCGGATGGCCTGAGGGTGAGTAAAATTTCAGCACATTTTCATTTCTGACTGAGCTATTCTTTAAAAAAAAAGATGGTAAAAGCTATTCAAAGATAAGAAAGAAGAAAGAAATGTGAAATTGTCCAGTGCATCTGTTTTAATTTGACCAAAATCACTCGTCATATCATAATACTTGCGTCTCCTCAGGACATGAGCAGCATTAGTAACAACCTCCTTTTCAAAGGAAAAGTAAAGCAGTAGCTGGCTGAGTAATTGATGTTAGCGACGGAAAGCTAATGTGTTAATCTAAAATCAGAGCCACGGCTTGTTAATGAGGAGATCTGGGTGACGGCATTCGCCTTGAAATGACAAACAGTTGTCAGTGCTTTTGTTATTGCTGTGAATGATTGACAGCAAATGTAATTGCGTTTGATTGAAAGCAGCTGTCGCCTCCTGTCAGTCGTCATAATCAGCATAAGCAGATTCTTAATAAAGGTGGGATTTTAGTGCGTGGATGATCAGACTTGTGCACTGCTTCATGCATACTGCACCTTTGTGCTGCCTATATAGCCTACATTAACATTTACCTTATACCACATAAAGAAATGCTAAATAAAACTTGAACTCACATGCGAGTGACATTTAGTCTTCGCGTTTAAAAACTTACTATAAGTTTAGCTGGAGAATATATTGCAAGAGCATACTAACATACTACACTTATTTTTATTTTTATACAAATAAAGCAGTGGCTTACAATTTACTGAATATAAATTTTTTGTATTTGATATGGCTTAATCTAACAGCAGAATTAAACATGAGTAAGTCTGCATTGTTCTGTGTGGCGTAGTTTCGTCTGATGCACAAACTCAAGCACATGCGATGCAAACAGTGTTTTTTTTAACATCTACGTCTCAAAATATGACGACATTTTATTGTTTAATTTGAGAAAAACTATTGTCGTAGCATATACACAAAGAAGCTTAAAGAGCTTCATGGCAACCTGTCAAAATAAAAGTTCAGTTTAACTTGAACAAATTGTGACAACTATATTATTATTGTACTGCAAAATGTACCTCTTAATGCAATAATAATAATAAGTTGTTCATTTTTTATGCCTTTATTTGATTACCAGAAAAGTTTAAATACACAGCACAGGATTTATGGAAAAAAATAAAATAAAATTGGTGTTACCTGCGAAAAACAGTTTTCTAAGCCCATTTAACTGCAAATCGCAAGGTAATTGCAACTTTTTATCTTACAATTCTGACTTTTTTCTTGCAGTTTTGACAGCTTTTCTCAGAAATGTGAGCTAAACTTCCAATTGCTGGTTATAAAGTCCAATTCTGATGGGGAAAAAAAAAAATATATATATATATATATTTTCTTACAATTGCAAGTTGCCTGCTCACAGTTCTAACTTTTTTTTTTCTCACAGTTGCAAGTTTAAATCTCACAATTCTGAATTGCATGATATAAACTTGCAATTCTGGGAGTTTAACTTGAACAAATTATGACAACTATATTATTATTGTACCGCAAAATATACTTCTTAATGCAATAATAATAATAATAAGTTGTTATTTTTTTATGCCTTTATTTGATTACCAGAAAGGTTTAAATACACAGCACAGGAATTCTGAAACAAACAAACAAACAAACAAACAAAAAACCACAGGGCCCTATTATTGTAAATAAATAAACAAAAATGAAATAAACAAATTCAGCTGTTTTTATGAACTCAGTTGATTTATCTTTTTTATTATCAAAATATAATTAGACCATTAAGATGGAATAATCAAAATGGAAAAAATGTACATTGCTGCTCAAAAGTTTAGGATCACTAAGACTTGTAATTTTTTTTTTAAAGAAGACTCTTATGCTCATCAAGGCTGCATTTATTTGTTCAAAAATACAGAAAAAATAGTAATATTGCAAAATGTTATTGCAATATAAAATAATAGTTTTTATTTTAATACACTTTACAATTTAATTTATTCCTGTGATGCAAAGCTGAATTTTTATGAGCTGTTTAGTAAAAACTAAAACAGAAATTGCTAAAAAAAAAAAAATTAATACAGCCCTAAAAATATAAATTTTTAATATATTTCTGTTAAAAAATATACAAGTTTCATGATTGCAATTAATTAAACATGCTTTTTTATTATTAAGTTTTATTTTAAAGTAGAAAACAAACAAACAAATACAGAATACAGTCCCTAACTGATATGCACCCTTTAGGGGTAAATAAGGTACAAAAGTATACTTTTTTTTAAGGTAATGCCCCAGTGACAGCTTTTGTACTTTTTTTCTGAGCATGTAGGAATAAACACCACAAGCCTTTAATTCACACTCATTTACACTAATAGTTTAGCTGTGATATGGATATTTACACTGCTCATCTGAAAGTACAAAGCAATTGGACATGTATTTATGTACTTCAGGACCCCAGAGAATAAAGCTCAGAGCTTTTAATGATGTTTTTCTCACCAGCGATGTGAGAGAGTGACAGATCGAGTCACGCCGGGTTATATCAGGAAGGGTCAAGTGCAGTTTTTCCCTAGGGAATGTTTTTCCTCCTATGATTTTTTTAAGCACAGCAGAAAAACAATACGGATCTGGATCACAGATGGGGGCACGTCTGCTTGATGAACATAACGCTGAGAGCACATCACTCCTGCTGGAAAGAAAGCCAAGTCAAGCATTACTACCACGATCACTCAACAAACCCCTCACGCCCTGCAGCGCTTCTCCTCAAATCGTGCGTCTTGTTGAGTTCAGAAAAACGACAAAAGGAGTTGACAAGAATCTTATACTGTTTGAATGAGATTCCACATGAGTTCATGGCATACAGTATGTCTGAAATCATATTTTTGTATATGTATACACACATTTTAGAACTTCTGGATTATTGTGATGTTTTTATCAGCTGTTCGGACTCTCATTCTGACGGCACCCATTCACATCCATTGGTGAGACGGTGATGGAATGACACATTTCTACAAATCTGATGAAGAAACAAACTCATCCTAATCTTGGATGGCCTTAGGGTGAGCACATTTTCGGCTAATTATCATATTTGGGGAAATACTTTTTTAAATAATGCACTCAAATCCCGCAGCTTGTAATTACGACGTCGCGGCTTCGTTCCTGTGCGCAAACACGGTCGTTCCAGCATGACTTGAAGGCAGAAGTTTCTACAAACAGCAGCAGCTTATTTTCCACAGGATTTCTCAAACAGTGTAACATTTTCATCATAACTTCAAAACAAAACGCGTGCATGTTTAAACATGAAGCTCTCAGATGAACGCCTCTGTCTAGTTGGCTCCGAATCTGCAGGAAAGGTTAATCACAACCCGGTTATCCAGACATGAGTGTGTCTTAATTAGAAAATCCCACTGATATCTCACCTCAAACTATTGCAGCGGCACCCACTGCTTCATATGCATTTCATTAACGAGCGCCTGTGCATTTGAATGCATTCTGGTTTAATGGGTAAAATGTAGAATTAGTGCCACAGCTTGCATAGTTTTGGTGGCAATAGAGCATCATGTCACTGCGGTGATCTGACAAACACATGGAGATGAGTTTGCATAATAGTGGAAGCAGACAAAGACTAAAAAGCTTAGTTTAGATGGGATTATGGGAAATATATGTCAAAATAGACCATGAGGAACATTTACTGTTAAAAAGGTAATTTATAGCAGGGTTTTTTATTGTTTATCCAGGAGTGGAGCTATAAAAAACAAAGTGGTTTTCATTTTTATAAAGTGGCATTTATAATAATTACCTGGCAGCAACAACAATATAGTAAAATGTCCAACCAATAGGCATAATATAAACATATCATATATATAAAACTATTTTTAGTAAGTTTCAAATTTTTTGTTGTTTCTATTGTTGTTATTATTATTACTTTAACATTGTTGTTTAACTATCTATGTTGTAAAAATGTTAAAAATATTCTAAATATTATAAAAATCTAATAAATAAAATACAAATATGAAATAAAATTTAAATTAGTTAAAAAAATTATATTTGATTATAAAATAAGTGATAAAAATGATAAAATAAATATATAAAAATAGAATGAATAAAATAAAATATTATGATTTATATTATTAAATATTTAATATATTTGATAATATTTGATATTTAATATATAATTAAATATTTAGGTTACAAATATTATAAATAATGTAGGACTGTATATAAATAATGTGTATATTAGTGTTCTAAAAATTCTAAATATTATAAAAAATTGATAATTCATTTAATATATAAAAAATGTAATGAATAAAAATATATATTAAAAAAAAAATATATATATACAATATAATATAACATAATATAATATTATAATGTTCTAAAAATTCTAAATTCTAAATATTATAAAAAATATATTAAAAAATATTACCAGAATACAATAAATAAAAATACTTTTATTTTTACTTGTATGTAATACTAGTATTCTAAATATTATAATGTTAAAATAAAAATATTATGAGTACAAATTACAAATAAAATATAATGTGGTACAATATTAATAGATTAATTATTAAAAATATATATATTTAAAAAATTAAATTCTAAATATTATAAAAATATAATTTTTTAAACTATTTTTTTAGTAAGGTTCACATTTTGTTTCTGTTATTATTATTATTACTTTAACATTTTTGTCCAACTATATTATTAAAAAAAACAAAAAAAAAACAAAAAAAAAAAATTATATTAAATAAATTTGAAATATTGATTATAAAATAATTGATAAAAATTTGATAATTTATAATATTATATTATATTATAATATTAAAATAATTAAATATTTTATTACAA
Organism: Labeo catla; assembly: GCA_012976165.1. Classification (NCBI taxonomy): domain Eukaryota; kingdom Metazoa; phylum Chordata; class Actinopteri; order Cypriniformes; family Cyprinidae; genus Labeo; species Labeo catla. The sequence goes on from VONZ01000455.1 coordinate 520,390, forward strand.
ATATTATAATGTAATAATAAATTAATAATATTTTTATTTTAACATTATAATATTTATAATATTTGTATTTATATATATATATATATATATAATACGAATATTATACATATTGTAATGTTAAAATAAAAATATTATTAATAAAAATTACAAATAAAACATAATGTTGTATATAATACAAATATTATATATAATGGAAATGAAAGGTCAAAATGCATGCATTGCATCATGGGATAGAGTATTCCATGCAGTGTGCTTGTTATCTGTGTAACCCATGCATACTAAAGATCTGTAGTGTATATACACACTGCACGACAGTATGTGCAGTATGTTAATATGCTGTTCCCATCATGTCCTCAGTGTCTCACAGACGCACCTGATGCTTTGCTCGACGGTCCAGGTGTAATGGAGGTGCGTATGAGGTCATGCTGACATTCGGGAGCGTGTGACACGATGGAGCTTTGATTAAACACAGAGCCGGCCTGAATCCTGCGCAGGTTCATTCCAGGCTCGGCTCTAAAGAGCAAAATCCATTAATTTCCAGGAGCTAATGGGATATTTTTCATCTCTGCATAGCTTTGCCATCTGCTTCAGGGAACGTGGTCTCTCTGGATCAGGAGAAGAGTAAATGTGACCTGAGAGTGAAACCTGGACAGAGTCTGTGAATGTGTTTTATGTATATTTAGTACATCTTTATTGAATTTTTAAAAAAGTACTTTTTACATAAATATTATTATTTTCCTCTAAACCACAAGATGACCAAAAAAAGCGGCGTAGCACTTTCCAAAACATTCGCTTTTCAGGATGCACGTGCAAATTTGTCTGATGCTTGCTTGCCGATGCATTCTGTTGCATGCAAATGCAAAATGTATTTTGTTGCATGAAATTGCGGTATACATTTTGATGCCAGCGGTTGTGAAAGGCATTTTCTTGCATGTAATTTCAATATGCATTTTGTTCCATGCAATTGCAAAATGTGTTTTATTGCATACAATTGTGAAATGCATTTTATTGCATGCAATTTCAAGATGCAGTTGGTGCATGCAATTGTGAAATGTGTTTTGTTGCATGCAATTTCAAAATACGTTTGTGCATGCGGTTGTGAAATGCATTTTATTGCATGCAATTTCAAATTGTATTTTGGTGCATGCAATTGCAAAATGTGTTTTATTGCATGCAAATGTGAAATGCATTTTATCGCATGCAATTTCAAATTGTATTTTGGTGCATGCAATTGTGAAATATGTTTTGTTGCATGCAAATGTGAAATGCATTTTCCTGCATGTAATAAACAAACAAACAAAAACAAAACAAAAACATTATTTTAGCTAGATATTTATATCAGTACTGTATGCCTTTTGCCCCATGCTGGTGAGCCTTTTACCCTGTGTGTGGGGGAAAAAAAGCCCCACCTTGCCACCTCATACATTTATAAGATTTTAAAACAAAATAAACGACTTGTATGATTTACTGTCACACAAAATCTGTTGCTCTGTAAATGTCCAATACAAACATATATATATATTTTTTCTTCAATTCTACATTTTAGGTGCAAAATAACATAATAATAGTAGTCCTAAAAATAGCCTTCATTTTTCCTAAACAAGACATTTTTTTCCCCTATTGGTTTTATGTTTGAAATGTGATCTAGACAAGTTTTCATTTAATGCACTTAAACTTTTGATGTCTTTTATCTATTTTACATTACTAAAAATTTTACACACATAGATGCTCATTATGTGATTATGAAACAGTCAGGGGCCTTTTGGGATCATTTCACTTGCTGCAGTGCAGTAATTGACCTCATTTTAAAAGACAATCTTTTGCAGTTCACAACATATTCCTGTTTAAATGCCACAGAAGATGTTTGCATTTTAATATTGTAGCTTTTAATGAATCGAATATATTACATATTTGAATTATTTAATACATAAGTGCACTTTTCTATTAATTTTGGTAATATATTTATATGTTTTGGATATTTCTTTTATGTTTGGATGTTTCAGGCTCCCTAAGAGTGGCCACTCCACACGCACACACACCCACACACACACAAAGTTTACTTGCCAATGGCGATTGTATTGCCAAGGTGTGTAGAGGGTTGTTGACTTGAGTGCATACTTGAGTACTAAAGGTAAAAGAGGGCATCGGCGCTGTGAATGCGACATCAAGTGTAGCTCTAGTGATGCTTGACTTGGCAAACAGCATTAATCAACGGAAAATCCCACAGAAGTCCATTTCGTCTAGCCGACGCGTGAACACAGAGCACAAAACCGGCGTCAGAGGGCCGAGCGCAGCCAGAAACAGTCATCTGAAAAGTCTTTCACGGATGGCAAATGGTGTTTGGAGAGAAAGCGCTCACAGGCATTTGAAAGCCCACTATCTGCTCGCAGCGATTCTCTCTGATGGCTTTGAAATATTCAAGTGAAAAAGCCTCAGAAAGATTTGTGTGAAATCCCAACATGGGCGTGATTGAGGCTGACGGGAGACGCGCAAACAGCCGCCCAATGAAGAGGCGTCTTATGAAACTAATGCGTGTCACTTACTCCAGATGAATCTTTTTGACGTGCCGTTCGCAGATTCCCAGCTCTGTTTCGCTTCTCGACGGTATTTTAATGTCATTTACGCTCATCGAGTTCCCTGATAATGAATCGACAAACATTTCTGGGCCGGAGACGAGTGTGTGTTTGTGGTGAACGCTGCTTTGATGAGCGTCTCTGGCTCGAGCGGTTGAATAATTGAAGGAGTTTCCTTTTAACTCGACATCATTAGACAGGAGTTACAGCTTTTTTTTCTCTTTCAGTGCAACGTTTTTTCAAACGTGTTTTGAAGTCTTGTTAAATTTATTTCCAGTTTTGCACCGTGCTTGGTTCACGATTTTATGATGTTTTGGGAGAAACTCACTAAAATAAAAAAAACATGTCCATATCTGACCCTCAAAAGCAAAATAAAAACAATGTGTAGTTAAATAAAAGATGTTTTACAGATCATTTTACTACAGTAATTTTTACAGAAATAGAGAATCTAATGAAAACATCCACATAAATGAACTTATTCATCATGAAAATAATATCACAAAGCAAAAATCTGAAAAATCCTTTGAAAAAAGTCATTTTTAGTTCAGCGGTAAAATGTGATCTGAGCAAGTTTTCCTTTAATGCATTATTTTCATGATATTAAATTGTCAGCTGAAGCTAAATAGTAATGAAAATTAATGAAATATTTTAATTGATCAATTTAGTATTGTTGTGCTCTTTTCTCCTTATTAAAATTTGAATAAATAATTTTATTACTGTACTTTTTGCAGAAATAAAGTACTACAGTAATGACAATCTAAAGGAAAATCACTAATAAGAAGTAAAACATCAGTAAATCATCACAATGCCAAAAAGTAAAAAACAAAAGTTGCAAAAGAAAAATCTGGACCAGTTTTCATTTATTGCATTATTTTCATGACATTAAGTTGGCAATTAATGCAAAAATAGTCATGAAAATATTTAAATTGAATATTTACATTGATCAATTTAGTAATTGTTGTGCTCTTTTCTCCTTATTAAAATCTGAATAAATAATTTTATTACTGTACTCATTACTGTACTACTGCAGACATACAGTAGTACAGTAATGAGAATTTTGTACTCCACATAAATGAAAAATCCACATAAATGAACTTAACCATGATAAAAATAATATCACAAAGCAAAAATCAGAAAATAGTGTCAATAATAGACTTCATTTACTTAAAAAATTCTTTTGATTTCAGTTGTGAACTATGATCTGGGAATGTTTTTATTTAATGCATTATTTTCACGATATTAAGTTGTTAATTGAAGGAAAAATTGATCAATTTAGTATTTGTCAGGCTCTTTTCTTTTTATTAAAATGTTAATAATTTTATTACTGTACTTTTTACAGAAATACAGTAGCACAGTAATGAGAATCTAAAGGAAAATCACTAATAAGAAGTAAAACATCCACATAAATCATCATAATGCAAAAAAAGTAAAACAAAAAAAAAAGTAAAAAAAATAAAATCTGTACCAGTTTTCATTTATTGCAATTTTTTTATGACATGGCAATCAAAGCAAAAAATATTTAAATCGATCAGTGTAGTATTTGTTGTGCTCTTTTTTTGTCTTTATTAAAATTGTAATAAATAATTTTGTTACTACTTTTGGCAGAAATACAGTAGTAGAGTAATGAGAATCTAATAAAAACATCCACAAAAATGAACTTAACAATCATAAAAAAATATAATCACAAAGCAAAAAACTGAAAATAGTATCAATAATAGGCTTAATTTTCTTAAAAAACAAACAAACAAACAAAAAAAAACTTAATTTGTGGTGAAATGTAATTTGGGCAATTTAATGCAGAATTTCATGATATTAAGTTGTCAAATGAAGCAAAAATAGTAATGAAAAATAATAAAATATTTAAACTGATTAATTTAGTATTTGTTGTGCTCTTTTCTCTTTATAAAAATGTTTTTAAAATAAATACAGTATTAAAATAAAGGGAATCCAAAGAAAAATCACTAAAAAGAAGTAAAACATCCACATAAATCATCACAATGCAAAGTGTAAAATAAAATAAAATAACATAAAATAAAATAAAATAAACCTGTACCAGTTTTCATTTATTGGATTATTTTCATGACATTAAGTTGTCAGTTAAAGCAAAAATAGTAATGAAAAAAACAGAAATAATTAATTGCTTTCTTCTCATTTTTCTTTCTTCCCACTTTTTACAAAAATACAGTAGTACAGTAATGAGAACCCAATGAAAACATCCACATAAATAAAATTAACCATCATGAAAATAATGTCACACTGCAAAAATAGTCCTAAAAATAGCTTCATTTTCTTTAAACAAAATATAATTTATTTTTTCCCTTTGATTTTGTGGGTGAAATATGATCTAGACAAGTTTTCGTTTAATGCATTTAAACTTTTGATGTCTTTTATCTATTTTGCATTACTAAGATCGATTCCCATCACATTACACACACAGACGCTCATTAAGTGATTACGAAACAGTCGCAGGTCTTTTGGGATCATTTCACTTGCTGCAGTGCGATAATTGACCTCATTTTAAAAGACAATCTTTAGCAGGTCACAACATATTCCTGTTTAAATGACTCAGAAGATGCAATTACAAACGCAAGAGAATGACGTTATAAAAACACATTTTTCGACCAAGTGCTTTAAACTGCTGACCCTTATTACCTGAGATTCTTGACATGTTTTTCTTGCACAGTCATTTTCTGCTCTCTCTGACCCTGTCTCTGCTGCTGTGCCTTTAAGAGTTTATGCTAATGAGGTCTGTTGTGATTGGCTGACCTCTTCCTGTGCGGGTCACGATGCTGAATGGGTGTTGATATGCAAATGCGGTCGTATGTTAATAAGCGAATGTCGAACTATTTAACTTCAAAGAGCAGGAAAAATCCCACATTGGCTTTCGCTTCAAATACCTTCTGAATAGAAACGGGAAATATTTGAAGCTGAATCCACAGCCTCAAACGTGGGATCAAAGGCGTGATACGGCGTGTTTCTCCCCGCCAGCGATGGGAAGTCATTTCAAAGCTCAGGCCTCACACAGGCACTTTAGCGGATCGTTCATCACAGCCGTATCTGCAGAAGGACACGCCGAACAGGGTTATTTCATGTAGATTGACACAGGATGACGCGTGATTTAGCGGCGCACGCGTTTCACTGGGTCACAAATCATCAGCCGAGAAACTGATTTACTGATGCTGAGATGAACGTCAACGCAAACAAAGAGCAGGTCAAACCAGATTCATGTCAAACATCAAATGTGTTTTAGCAGGTTTATTACTGGTAATTAAAACTACAATAGAGGAAGCCTTATTATGGTCTTAAAGGAAAAGTCCACTTTCAGAACAACAATTCACAAATAATGTACTCACCCCCTTGTCATCCATGATGTTTATGTCTTTCTGTCTTCAGTCCTGAAGAAATGATGGTTTTTGAGGAAAAACATTTCAGGATTTTTCTCCATATAATGGACTTCATTGGTGCCCTGACTTTGAACTACCAAAATGTAGTTTAAAAGCAGCTTCAAAGGCTCTAAACGATCCCAGATGAGGAAGAAGAGTCTTATCTAGCGAAACAATCACTCATTTTTTTTGGAAAATAAAAATTTGTATACTTTTTAAGCACAAAAGCTCATGTAGCACAGGCTCTGGGAAGCGCGTCCACGTACTATTGAATCAGGTCGAAAGGTCACGCCGAACTACAGACAAAGCGAACGAGCAAAGACTAAGAAAGTGCAAGTAAGTCAAACTCTGTTTACAAACAAAAAGCTACAATGATGTCGGACGAATCTGAAGTTGTAGGAGAAAATAAGATGGAGTTTTTCACCATACTTTACCGTTTGAGCCGGAGTACACAGACGATGAACTTAGATGTGATTCGTAGTAGTGATGGGAAGTTTGGATCATTTCACCAACTCGGACCTTTGAGTCTCGTTCAGCAAAATGAACGAATCTTTTTTCCGAGTCATTTCGTTTCATTTTAGCAAAATATAATTAAAATGTTACGTGTTACTTCCCTAACACATCTACTGCTTACACAAACGTTGATCACACGACAAACAAGACAAAACTATAATGCTGTAAGAAACAGAAAAGATTCATTCATTGTTTACCTGGGTCTTTAATCTATGATTCGCTCACCTCACCTCTTATCTGACAAGTTTTCGGGTTTGAGTCATTCATTCATCATGTGACAGCCCCATAAGCTCAACAAATGCAGTGTGAGCCGGAAAAAGAATTGATTAGTTCATCTCTCGCGTCTTCGGGTTCGAGTCGTTCGTTCATCTTATGGGGCTGTCACGTGATGAACGAACGTCTCGAACCCGAAGACGCGAAACAGGTGAACTAATTCCAGTACAGAACCTAATAGGATGTTGCGCATGCACAAATCACTCCCTGAGACGACTCGTTCTTCCTGAGTCACATTAAAGAATCGTTCAAAATGAACGATTTAATAAAAAATATAATTTTTATTTTTCGAAATCAATGAGCGATCGTTTCGCTAGATAAGACCCTTCTTCCTCCGCTGGGATCATTTAGAGCCTTTGAAGCTGCATTTAAACTACATTTTGGAAGTTCAAAATCGGGCACCAATGAAGTCCATTATATGGAGAAAAATCCTGAAATGTTTTCCTCAAAAACCATAATTTCTTTACGACTGAAAACAGAAAGACATGAAGATCTTGGATGACAAGGGGGTGAGTACATTATTTGTACATTGTTGTTCTGGAAGTGGTGTTCTCCTTTAATGATGGATTTGTTTTAGCTTTTGTCTCCTCAAGATCAATTTTCAAAGATCAATAACAATTTACATATAATATACTCACCCCCTTGTCATCCAAGATGTTCATGTCTTTCTTTCTTCAGTCATAAAGAAATTGTTTTTTGAGGAAAACATTTCAGGATTTTTCTCCATATAATGGACTTCATTGTTGCCCCGATTTTGAACTTCTGAAATGCAGTTTAAATGCGGTTGTAAATGATCCCAGCTGAGGAAGAAGGGTCTTATCTAGCGAAACAATCGGTTATTTTCATAAACATAATACAATTTATATACTTTTTAATGTCAAACACTCGTCTTGTCTTGCTCTTCCCAACCTCTGTTTTTGTTCTGGTTCATGTCAGTTAGTGTATGTCGAAAAACTCTCATCTCATGTTCTCCTTCAACTTCAAAATATATCACTGTTTTACCTTTTTTGTTAAGGGTGTTTGATCTTCTTTGCATGTTCACTTTGCCAACACTGGGTCAGTACTTCTGCAGTGATGTAGGATGATTTTAAAATGATTTTTGAAGTTGAGGGAGAAAATACGATTGGAGTTTTTTGACATACACTAACTCTTAAACGAGAACACACAGAGTTTGACATTAAAAAGTATATAAATTGTATTTTTTTTAATGAAAATAACCAATCGTTTCACTAGATAAGACCCTTCTTCCTCGGCTGGGATCATTTACAACCGCATTTGAGATCGTTTGAAGCCGCATTTAAACTGCATTTTGGAAGTTCAAAACCATATCAGTCCATTATATGGAGAAAAATCCTGAAATGTTTTCCTTAAAAACACAGTTTCTTCACAACTGAGGAAAGAAAGACATGAACATCTTGGATGATTATTGTTCTAGAAGTGGAATTCTCCTTTAACTGATGGACTGGAGTGGTGTGGATTACTTGTGGATGTTTTGATCAGCTGTTTGGACTTGCATTCTGACGGCACCCATTCACATCCATTGGTGAGCAAGCTATGGAATGACACATTTCTCCAAATCTGATGAACAAACAATTTCTGTAACATTCTGTGCAGTTATATCCATTTTCAAATCTGGATTCCAAGATTCTGTCTGTGTTTTCCTCATCGTGGAATGGCTCCATATGCCCTCCTGACAGCTGAAACCGAGTCTCAGTCCCTGTTTAGCACTCCGTCCGTCTCTCAGCGGCAGCTTGTGTTTATATTGTACGGCAGCAGGCGCATATTGTTCCAGGACAGGAACCGGCATCCAGGCTGTAAGGAACAGATGGTGTGTTTCTCTCTGATCGTGACACGAGACGGGTCTGTCGGTCAGCTAACGCTGCGCTGATTGAATGACACTCAATTCAGGCTTGGCTAAAATCGTGTGTCTGTATGTGTGATTTCTCAGGATGCATCCTTGAGCTTGGTGTTTCATCCAGGGTTCATCCAAGTGTTCTTAAATTTGGGGATGGAAAAACAGAGTAGCCACGATATGGATATATAATGATTAGACTTTATATATGTGATGTCCAACTTTGGAAACTAGTTGTCTCCTTAAATATGAAGAGGTCAAACAACAGATTCATGAGTTCATCCAAATTTCACAAAAAGATTATGGATGTAAGCCAGACATTAAAGTGAGTTGTTTTTGTCTCTTCTGAGGAAGATTCATTCACTTGTTTGCCAGTTAACCACAGAGACATTTTGGTCTGATTTATTTAATGTTAATCTAATCTAATTTTATAAGTGACTTTTTTCTGTTTTAAATATTTTTTTTTTAATTGTTTGACTAAAAAGAGAATATAGCAAAATGTAAATAAATTTGTTTCCTGTTTGCTAAAAGTCACATACATAAACACAAATCTGTCTCTAAATCTCTCTTTTCTTCGTTCAATGATGATCTAGACAAGTACGTGGAAAAATGATTCGCGAATCATTCAGTTCGCGAAATGATTCTTAAACTCGCTTCGAATTTCCGTTTTGAAACTAAACATTCACGAGTCCGATCCGAAGTTCCGATATACATTAAATGATTCGCGATACGCGCTTCAAAGTCCTGATCTGAATCATTCGCAATACGCAAAGTTCTGATCTAAATCAAATGATTCGCGAACCCGCTCCGAACTAGTCCCGAATCTCGATCTGAAGCAAATGATTCGTGTTCCGCGCTCCGAAGTTCCGTTGTGAATAATGATTCGCGAATCATTCAGTTCGCGAAATGATTCGCGAACCCGCTCCGAAGTTCTGATCGAATCGAAAGATTCATCAGCTCGCTCCGAAGTTCGCTCAGATGATTTGCGATTCACGAAGTCCCGATCTGAATAAAAATTTCGAAACAGTACTCATTTTGCGACGAAATGGTTTGATTCGGAGTTTCGACAAGCTATTTTGAATGGCTCTTTTGATCAGTTTTTTGCTAGTGAATCGCTTGAACTGAATGATCGAAATCACGAGTTTGAATCAATCGGAGCGGTTCTAGCGGAAATGACTCAATTGAATCGTTTTGCTTTGCCGATGTAAATCAAATGATTTCCCGATACGCGATCCGTTTGGAGCGCTCCGAAACCGTGAATCATTTTGCGACGCAATGGTTTGATTCTGAGTTTCGAAAAGCTATTTTGAATGGCTCTTTTAATCAGTTTTTTGCTAGTGAATCGCTTGAATTGAATGATCGAAGTCACGAGTTTGAATCAATCTGATTGGTTCTAGCGGAAATGACTCAATTGAATTGGTTTGCTTGTTCCTTCACCTTTCGCGTCTTTCGCGAATCATTCCGTTCACGAAATGCCGCTCCAAAGTTCTGAATCAAAAGATTCATCAGCTCGCGCTGAAGTTCCAATTAAATGATTTGCGATACACGAAGTCCCGATCTAAATCTGCTGTAAATCAAATGATTTCGAATCATTTTGCGATGCAATGGTTTGATTCTGAGTTTCGAAATGAAACTTTATTTATTGGCAATAAAGCAAACACAACATTAAAATGACGAGCTGCAGCTTAAAATACATGTTAGATGGAAACATTGTGCATTATGATGGAGTTTGTAGCTTAATTCACTATATTTGAAATAGTTTGAGCTGCAGTTCAGTTGCTGACAGTTCAACAGGAATCAGTTGGAAGCATCCAGTCATCTCACACCATTAAAGTCAATCTTACGTTTATATATATTGTAACAAATATGTGAGAAATGATAGTTGTATCTGATTGTATTAGTCTATATAGAGTAATAGTCAATGTAAAAATAGCAAATGAGAGAAGCAGGTGAACATGACCAAACAGACAGCGCAAATCAGGCCTTCAATTTTAAGAACTCCACACAAACCCTGTTAATCGTGATGAAATTGACAGCACTTTGAAATGACACTTATGAAAGCGTTGGGCATTGTTCTTTGATTAGATCACTGCATGCACAGTGTTTATTGCTTTGTGATTTATGACATGCTGCCGCATGTTCCATTCCAATATTCTTTGATATTTATTTAACAGCCTTGAACTAATAATGTACGGATATAAATAACATGTGAACCCTGGTGCAATTAACAGGTATGTTTTCCTCATTTACCATTAGATCAGTAAATTCAGTAACTATTAAATCCTGTTTATAATTCTCATATTTCTCATGAATTTATGTAAACATAGTTCTGTATTAAAATGAATGCATCAAATAACTATGCATTAGACCTTATATTGCAAATGCAGCTGATGCTGAATTATTAATCATTAATATGGAATATTGATAAGTAAAAAATAGACGGTGGCTCACTGATTTTGTCTGAATCACTTCTGTAATAATCTACAGTTGAACATAAACACAACGTTTGGCCTGAAGAAACAAACTCTACAGCTCATTATAATAACAGCTTTAGTCAAACTCCAACAGCAGCAAATCTGAATGAATAGTAATTAATAATTATACATTGAACACTGGCAGTCATTTACAGTTTTTTTTAATTGGTTTGGCGCAGTTTTCACAAGCAGTTGGTACATTTTCAAAACTCTTAGTACTTATATCACAACAGATCATCAAAAGTGCACTTTTTTCAAACATTTCAGCATATTTTCAATTGTGTTAGTACAATACACATAATCACAAAATATCCTTTTCACTACACAAAATAAGTGTTTCATCTAAATAAATGTTTCGTTCACAGTAACTGCCTTTCATAATGTTATCACTATCAAATTTTTGATTTGCATCTCTTATCATTCAGTTTAATACATTTGTCTGTCATTTAATTCAACTGATCTTAATGTTTAATCAATGAATCATTCATTATGTCCATGGATTTTCAACTTGACTGATTGTTGTCTGGTCATTTGTAAGTTACAAATTGCTGCAAGAGCTTTCAATCAAGAAATACTAATTACTAATTGTTTCCCCTGATGATCACAGTTAGTTACCATATAAGTAGAACTGTGTTTGAGACTTTGCACTGTTCAAATATGGAGCAGGATAGACTCGTAGGGAGAGGAAACCTTCATCGAAGAGGTGGTGGTGCTCCTCGACAGCGCACCATCATCTCTAATGAAGTCCGGGCCATCATTGTTGACCATGTGGTTAACAGAGGCTTTACCATGGCTGAGGCTGCCAGGTTGGTACAGCCTAATTTACAAAGGTCAACTGTCAGCTCTATCATCAGAACTTTTCGCCAAGAAAACCGGTAAGTCTGCTATAGCAACTTCACTTTTACAGTTTTTTTTAATTGGTTTGGCACTATTTTCATAAGTAAAGTGTGCATTTTCAAATCTCTTAGTACAAAACTTTAAACTGGTCACATTTGTAACACCACTAGTCATTCTTTCAAATCTGATGTCATGATTTCATTGTATTTGCACATATTTTCATTCCACTCAATCATTGTTTCAGAACACAAGATCATTGTGATATATATTGAGAACATTTGCTTTAATCACCCAAACAAAACAGTAAGATCTTTTTTCAACTTAGTACTTTTACCAATCATTTAATTCAGGAGCAAATAATACAAGGTAAGCGTTTCAAATTGTCCTTGGTGCTGAATGAGTGTAACTGAACTGTAAAAATTTACACAGCAAATATTACACTTATGTTCAGACAAAAAAAAAAAAATTATATATACACACACACACAAGAAAAAGGATAAAAAAACACATAAGCAAAATATATTTTTATGAAAATCACTTCCACACAATTAATCAAGCCGGTCATTAACATTGGGCCATAACTTTTCATCAACATCACAGTGGATGTCTTCGTTGTTCAGGCACCGTGGGAAAAATCTCCTGGCATGACGAATCCAGGCTTGACATTGCTCAGCAGTTATATCACCACAAGCTTCACCCATGGCTTGAAGGGAGACATGCTCATGGGGATGGCGATCATACACCTTCCACCTCCATGTGAAGAATTCCTCAATTGGGTTGAGGAAAGGGGAATATGGTGGAAGATAGAGGCGAGGGTGTGTTTGAAACCATTCCCAAACCAGCTGTGCATGGTGGAAGCTGACATTGTCCCACACAACAACATAGCTGTCTTCTCCCTGACAGGCCTGCTCAAGCTCATTTAAACAAAAACGATCAGGTGTTCAGTGTTGCATGACCCTAGAACTGGTCTACAGCCTACCACACCATCTTCAGATATAGCTGCACACATTGAGATGTTTCCCCCACGTTGTCCAGGGACTTGGATGGTTGCCCTTTGTCCAATAAGGTTACGTCCTCTGCGTCTAGTTTTTGCCAGATTGAAACCGGCCTCATCAACAAAAATATACTTGTGATGATTCACAGCAACGTCCAGCTCCATCACCCTCTAAAATGATAATTTGGTTAGTTTTTTTTACAACTAATAGTTGTCAGTACTGTTACAGTAATTGCATGCCAGTTTAGTGTTGTACCTGAATATATTCTGAACGCAGTTGTTTCACCCGGACATTGTTTCTCTCAAAAGGAACCAAGTAAATTTGTTTCATGGAAACCTGGTGCTTCTTCAAAAGTATTTCTTGATTGAAAGCTCTTGCAGCAATTTGTAACTTACAAATGACCAGACAACAATCAGTCAAGTTGAAAATCCATGGACATAATGAATGATTCATTGATTAAACATTAAGATCAGTTGAATTAAATGACAGACAAATGTATTAAACTGAATGATAAGAGATGCAAATCAAAAATTTGATAGTGATAACATTATGAAAGGCAGTTACTGTGAACGAAACATTTATTTAGATGAAACACTTATTTTGTGTAGTGAAAAGGATATTTTGTGATTATGTGAATTGTACTAACACAATTGAAAATATGCTGAAATGTTTGAAAAAAGTGCACTTTTGATGATCTATTGTGATATAAGTACTAAGAGTTTTGAAAATGTACCAATTGCTTGTGAAAACTGCGCCAAACCAATTAAAAAAAAACTGTAAAATATAGTACTCTATTGTATAGATGAACAACATGTAATTGTCAGTTTAGAGTAATGTAATTTGTAATACTACAATATTGACCGTATACGGTTGTCCTCAGAATTAACAGAAGACAACCTGGTGGTGGTCGCCCACGTGTTTTGACTGACCAGCAGGAGTTGGCTGTGGTGGAAATGGTCAGGGCAAGGAATGACATACGGCTGTCTGAAATCAAACAGGCTACTGAGAACAGCAATGACACCTTTGCCAATGTGCTATCAATTAGCCCTTCAACAATTGCCCGGCTTTTGAAGAAGCACCAGGTTTCCATGAAACAAATTTACTTGGTTCCTTTTGAGAGAAACAATGTCCAGGTGAAACAACTGCGTTCAGAATATATTCAGGTACAACACTAAACTGGCATGCAATTACTCTAACAGTACTGACAACTATTAGTTGTAAAAAAAACTAACCAAATTATCATTTTAGAGGGTGATGGAGCTGGACGCTGCTGTGAATCATCACAAGTATATTTTTGTTGATGAGGCCGGTTTCAATGTGGCAAAAACTAGACGCAGAGGACGTAACCTTATTGGACAAAGGGCAACCATCCAAGTCCCTGGACAACGTGGGGGAAACATCTCAATGTGTGCAGCTATATCTGAAGATGGTGTGGTAGGCTGTAGACCAGTTCTAGGGTCATGCAACACTGAACACCTGATCGTTTTTGTTTAAATGAGCTTGAGCAGGCCTGTCAGGGAGAAGACATCATCTATGTTGTTGTGTGGGACAATGTCAGCTTCCACCATGCACAGCTGGTTCGGAAATGGTTTCAAACACACCCTCGCCTCTATCTTCCACCATATTCCCCTTTCCTCAACCCAATTGAGGAATTCTTCACATGGAGGTGGAAGGTGTATGATCGCCATCCCCATGAGCATGTCTCCCTTCTTCAAGCCATGGGTGAAACTTGTGGTGATATAACTGCTGAGCAATGTCAAGCCTGGATTCGTCATGCCAGGAGATTTTTCCCACGGTGCCTGAACAACGAAGACATCCACTGTGATGTTGATGAAAATTTATGGCCCAATGTTAATGACCGGCTTGATTAATTGTGTGGAAGTGATTTTCATAAAAATATATTTTGCTTATGTAAATGACTTGTGTGTTTTTTTTTTTTATCCTTTTTCGTGTGTGTGTGTGTGTATATATATATATATTATTTTTTTTTGTCTGAACATAAGTGTAATATTTGCTGTGTACATTTTTACAGTTCAGTTACACTCATTCAGCACCAAGGACAATTTGAAACGCTTACCTTGTATTATTTGCTCCTGAATGAAATGATTGGTAAAAGTACTAAGTTGAAAAAAGATCTTACTGTTTTGTTTGGGTGATTAAAGCAAATGTTCTCAATATATATCACAATGATCTTGTGTTCTGAAACAATGATTAAGTGGAATGAAAATATGTGCAAATACAATGAAATCATGACATCAGATTTGAAAGAATGACTAGTGGTGTTACAAATGTGATCAGTTTAAAGTTTTGTACTAAGAGATTTGAAAATGCACACTTTACTTATGAAAATAGTGCCAAACCAATTAAAAAAAACTGTAATACTTCGATTGCTTTAGCACTTTTTCAGTTTCTGAATGTTAACACTTGTTGCCGTTAGACCCAAAACACTCTTTGTTCTGTTGTTTGTAAGTGGTTTCTTTCTCGCCCCGAATAATTACCTGAGAAACAATGTTTTGTTTATTCAGATGAGCTTGAAGGTCAAGCTGTTGCTGTTGTATTGAAATTGGTATCGACTGAAGCCATTGTTTGTTTTGTGCTATTAATGTCAGATTAAATTAACATTGACTATATTTACTTTAATTCATGTTCCTGGTCTTATTCTGAAGAAAAAATATCGTTCTCTTTCACTGAAATGACTTTCTTTTCCTTCTTTCTGATGTTACCCAGAGCCACACAATCTGTTGGTGAATGTTAACTGAATAATAGCTAATAACTAAACAGCTGCAGTATTTATGTTGATGTTGTACTTGATGCATCTTTTCTAAAACGTTACGGGTATTTTCAAGCTGGTTAAAGAAATAGTTCAGCCAAAAATGAGGGTTTCCTGTAAATGTGCTCCCCCTTAGGCCATCCAAGATTAGGATGAGTTTGTTTCTTCATCAGATTTGAAGAAATGTGTCCTTCCATCACTCTCACCAACGGATCCACTGTAGTGAATGGGTGCCGTCAGAATGAGTGTCCAAGGTGTTGAACGTTTATTGATGGACTGGAGTGGTGAGGATTATTGTGATGTTTTTATCAGCTGTTTAGACTTTCATTCTGACGGCACCCATTCGATCCACTGGTGATCAAGTGATGGAATGACACATTTCTACAAATCTGATGAAGAAACAAACTAACCCTAATCTCGGATGGCCTGAGGGTGAGCAAAATGTCAGAAAAATGTAATATTTGGCTGAACTATTCCTTCAGTGTGTATTTACTAAAGAGCAAAAATTATGAATTTAGGAAGAGATTCATGAAGTTGCTCTGGAGGCTGAACTTGACCCTCAAAGTGCTTCATTTTTCAGTATCCATTTGGCCTCTACATGCATTCATCTCCTTTAACTCCGCAGCCCACTGGACTTAATTAATGAAGGGTTTGAGGAAGATGAAGTTCAAAGCAGCGACGTCACGCCACTATCACACAGAATCTCAGGAGCCCGTTTGATGTGTATGCCGGCTCTTCACCTCGTCTCCCACCGGACTCTATTTTTGTTCTCAGCAACTCATCCGCCGCTCCGAGAGCTCCAGCTGCGGTCCTGTGGGAAGGATCCTTTTGATTCCTTATGATCCCTTCAACCTCCTCCACAGGCGGTCTGTAAACTCCGTTCATGTCACTGCCTCCTCGTGACAAATGGCAAAGCATCGGGCCGCAGGAAAGCGCAGATGAAAGCCGCAGGCCTCGAAAAGCGGTCAATATCAGACCTCTGAATATTCTTCAAACAGCATCTGATCTCGTATTCAGCAGGTGGATATAGAGGAACGGTCCTGATAGTTTTCGAAAATGCATCTGGAGATTATTTTTTTATATTTCATAAAGCTAAATTGAAAAATTGAATGCATAAAATTCACAGAATTCAACATGTTTTGAAATGTAAATCGATAGTGACAACAGAGTGAAAGAAAATTATGTGATAAATTCACAAACGGCACTTTTTAAAATACATTTTGCCATAAAATTATTACTTATACTTGTATTCACATTTGAATATATATGCAAGAGCAAATGTAAACTGAATAAAAACGTTTGTCAAAACAAACTTTAGGTTGGCTTGAGAAAGCCTAGCCTGAAAGTTTAAAACCGTTATATAAGCTTGAAGTTTGAAAATGTTGCTAATCTAATCAACGTGCTAATCATATGTTTAACACGATTAATATATTTCTAGGATAATTAACATGTAGTTAGCATGTTGTTAATCATGTTACTAGCATGATTCTACCATTATTAGCATATTAGTAGCATGTTATTTGCATGATTAACAAGTTATTAGCATGTTTCTATCATGATTAGCATGTTAACAGTGTGTTTCTAACATGATTTGCAAACATGTTGTTACAAACATGTTGTTAGCATGATTATGAAGTTACTAGCATGTTGTCTGCATTATTAGCAAGTTACTAGCATGTTGCTAACATGTTGCTAGCATGCTTAACAAGGTGTTTCTAGTATGATTAGCATGTTTTGTTAGCATGATTCTAACATGATTAGCATGTTACTAGCATGTTAGCATTATTAATAGGTTACTAGCATGTTTTCTACCATGATCAGCATGTTGCCAGCATGTTGTTAGCACAATTAGCAAGTTACTAGCATGTTGTTAGCATTATTAACAAGTTACTAGCATGTTGATTTCAAGATATTACTAACATGTTGTTTGCATTATTAACAAGTTACTAGCATGTTGCTAGCATTATTAACAAGTTACTAACATGATTCTAGCATGATTACCATGTTACTAACATGAAGCTAGCATGATTAACAAGTTACTAGCATGTTGCTAGCATGTTTTCTAACATGATTAGCATGTTGCTAGCATGAATAAGTTACTAGCATGATTCTAGCATGATTAGCGTGTTACAAGCATGTTGTTAGCATGATTATGAAGTTACTAGCATGTTGTTTGCATTATTATCAAGTTACTAGCATGTTGGTAACATGTTGCTAGCATGCTTAAGGTGTTTCTAGTATGATTAGCATGTTTTGCTAGCATGCTTCTAACATGATTAGCATGTTACTTAGCATGTTGTTAGCATTATTAACAAGTTACTAGCATGTTGCTAGCATGTTTTCTAACATGATTAGCATGTTGCTAGCATGAATAAGTTACTAGCATGATTCTAGCATGATTAGCGTGTTACAAGCATGTTGTTAGCATGATTATGAAGTTACTAGCATGTTGTTTGCATTATTATCAAGTTACTAGCATGTTGGTAACATGTTGCTAGCATGCTTAAGGTGTTTCTAGTATGATTAGCATGTTTTGCTAGCATGCTTCTAACATGATTAGCATGTTACTTAGCATGTTGTTAGCATTATTAACAAGTTACTAGCATGTTGCTAGCATGTTTTCTAACATGATTAGCATGTTGCTAGCATGAATAAGTTACTAGCATGATTCTAGCATGATTAGCGTGTTACAAGCATGTTGTTAGCATGATTATGAAGTTACTAGCATGTTGTTTGCATTATTATCAAGTTACTAGCATGTTGGTAACATGTTGCTAGCATGCTTAAGGTGTTTCTAGTATGATTAGCATGTTTTGCTAGCATGCTTCTAACATGATTAGCATGTTACTTAGCATGTTGTTAGCATTATTAACAAGTTACTAGCATGTTGCTAGCATGTTTTCTAACATGATTAGCATGTTGCTAGCATGAATAAGTTACTAGCATGATTCTAGCATGATTAGCGTGTTACAAGCATGTTGTTAGCATGATTATGAAGTTACTAGCATGTTGTTTGCATTATTATCAAGTTACTAGCATGTTGGTAACATGTTGCTAGCATGCTTAAGGTGTTTCTAGTATGATTAGCATGTTTTGTTAGCATGCTTCTAACACGATTAGCATGTTACTAGCATGTTAGCATTATTAATAGTTACTAGCATGTTTTCTACATGATCAGCATGTTGCTAGCATAGAATAAGTTACTAACATGATTCTAGCATGATTACCATGTTACTAACATGAAGCTAGCATGATTAACAAGTTACTAGCATGTTGATAGCATGTTTCTAGTATGATTAGCATGTTTTGCTAGCATGCTTCTAACATGATTAGCATGTTACTTAGCATGTTGTTAGCATTATTAACAAGTTACTAGCATGTTGCTAGCATGTTTTCTAACATGATTAGCATGTTGCTAGCATGAATAAGTTACTAGCATGATTCTAGCATGATTAGCGTGTTACAAGCATGTTGTTAGCATGATTAACAAGATACTAGCATGGTTTTAACACCAAATCATTTTTTTGTTTACATTTATAATTGCAATTTACACTGTATTCAAGGTATTATATCACTTCATGCATTCTTTGAGAATCAAACCCATGACCTTGGCGTAGCGAGCGCCATGATACAGGTCTTCTGATGTGATGCCTTCAGTGTTTTTTGTCACTTCTTAAGTTAGCAGGGTGCATCACTTTTGTTTCATTGAAAAGAGCAGCATGAATATCCTTCCTAACATCTTGTGCGAATCTTAAAGAACGTCACGCGGGTTTGGAGCGACATGAAGGAGACATAAGGGTGATATAAAGTTTCTCTCCTGCAGCAGCGACGCGTCACACCTGCAGCGCCGCTCGTCCTGTGAACACAGACGTGTTCTGACACTGATGTACTACTAGTTGTCATATAAAGCAGAAGGTGTTATCTGTATAATTGGAGTCGGCTTTAGTTTCACACAGGCCGCGGCGGTTGACGTTTCCAGAAGTCTGAGGTGTACAAGGTCCCTTAATGAGACAGTGATTGTGTTTTGCATGCTGACAGGTTAGGCTGATGTCTCTGTTAATGTGACGCAGGTACAAGGAAAGAGAATTACAGTCAATTAAATGTGAAATGTCACTGACAAGCCTTTGTCATGTCACACACTTGTGTGTCTCTGCATTCATGTAGTCGCTGGTTTAATAAACAATAGATGAAATAGCCGCAGAATTACAGAGAACTCATATTTGTCTTCTCGTCTACTAGATGCTGCATATTAAGTGAAGTTTTTTAACCAAAAAAATAATTTGCATCCAGCTACAGTATGTGATCAAACAGTAGGATTTAGTATTGTTGTCAAATCACCTCAGTATGTTGCATGTTTAATGCTGTTAGTCCAGCTGTCGTCATATAAATACAATCATACAAATACAATTATTGCATTTTTTTTTCTATCATTGTTTTTTCTTTTCACAGCCTGATCATAAGTCAGCTGATATTCGGCACACTGGAAAGGTCCAGCACTTTTCATTGTGGGATCCTAAAAAAAGTGACGTGTGTGTGTGTATATATATGCTGATTTATTATCAGTGTTGAAAACAGTGCTGCTTAATTTTTTTTGGAACATGTCATACGTTTTTTAGGATTCTTTGATCAATAAAAGGTTCAAAAGAACAGCATTTAATTAAAAATATAAAAGTTTTCTAACAATATACACTACTGTACAAAAGTTTGGGGCCAGTAAAGTTTTATTCTTTCTTTTTTTGAAAGAAATGAATACTTTTATTCACCAAGGATGTGTTAAATTAATAAAAAAAAAGTGACAGCATAGATTTACATTGTTAAAAAATATATATTTTAAATAAATGCTGTTCTATATATATATATATATTTTTTTTTTTTTTATTATGTTATCATGTTTTTATAGCTGTCTTTTATTGTAGTTATTTTTACTTTATCAATGTTTTTATTTTTACTTAATCAAAATTACCCAACTGCAGTTTGATTGAAATTAACTGAGTTATCTATTTTTGTAAATTAACTCTTCACATATATTTTATTTAGTTTCCAAAAACTATTTTTCATTTTCATGTAGTTTAATTGATTTGCTAAAATAACTAAAAGTAAATCTGAAAAAAATAAATAAATAAAATAAAATAAAATAAAATAAAATAAAATAAATAATATATATAAAAACTCAAACTTTTTTTATTATAACTAGTTGCTAAGGCAACATTTTTATTTAGTTTAACTGTACTATGTATATAAAACATTTAGAAAAACAAAAACAAAAAATAAATAAATAAAAATGACAAACAAAAAAAAAAACACACACTAGAAAAACTACTAAGATTCTGACTAAAATTAAAATGAAAATGGGAAAAATCCATGTGATTTTAGAGAGCAGGCTTGAGAAATGAGGATGGGAGAAACACATCAATGCATATGCCAAATCCATATTTATCATTATTAACAAATTTATCATATTATAGTACATTTTGTTATAATGTATAATTATATTTATCATCTTTTTCTAAACAGTTTTGACTCTTGATTTGATCACGTCCTCCGCCTCTTGCACCACACGTTTCTTCCAGACTGTGTTTTTGGCTGTGTACTGTGGTACACTGGTGTCATGAGGGTGACTATCACCTGCAGCTGATGTTTTCTGAAGTATTTGTCTCTTTGGATTTACCACCAAAACTTCACACTCACTTGATGTATGCTATGAGAGGTGAAGAACGCAGGACGCGCTCCAAAGCCTGTTTATTTCCAGACAAGCAGCTTTTCAAACCCGTTTTGTTTGGCTTCAGTGCAAAGGAAAAAAAAAACACAGCCATCCAACGAGATCAAGCAGAATCTTCTGCCGAGCAGCAGAACTGAACTAAAGCCCCAAAAATGCTCTTCACTTCAGTTTTGAATGTAACCAAACCTGCAGGGAATTCAGAAAAACACTGAAAAAAATCCACAGAACTGCAACATCATTGAAGATGCTCTAAATATCTGCTAAATCTTGTTTTTGTTTATTAAAGCAAGACACTACAGGCATAAACATTGTTTTGTCAAACACTGGTCAATTTGGAGATTGTTCGGCTGTTTGTAATGTGTGGTTTCAGACTAGTGGAAAGAAAACATCCACAATAGAGTTTTAAGTGTTTATTTTATTGCACTTTATCGATTTGTGCCTGTAGATTTTAATTTCAATGAATATAAAAGTTTTTCCTTCACTTCAGTAGCGTGCACATACACTAAAACGTACAGATTTATTCCCATATATATTCTAAAGGTTTTTACTGAGGAGTTTGTTCATATAACATTTGTCTGGTTTTATAGATAAAAGTGCATTTTGATTTTTCGTCTCTTGTCAGTATTTTCTGATTTATGGAGGGATAAAAAGAGAAATCCAAAATGCCTTCTGGAAAAACCTTCAACTCTAAAATGTCAACAAAACCAAACAAAAATTTTGAATGTTCACACTAGTAGAAAGAAAACACACACACATTTTAAACATTTACTTGTGTCTGTAAATTTCAGTTTCAATACACATTTTTAAAAGTCTGTTTCTCCACTTCAGTAGCACGCACATACACCAAAACTTACAGTTTTATTCCTCTCTGTATTCTGAAGGTTTTTACTGAGGGGTTTGTTCATATACAGTGCCCTCCACTAATATTGGCACCCTTGGTAAATATGAGCAAAGGTGGCTGTGAGAATAAATCCGCACTGTTTATCCTTTTAATCTTTCATTCAAAAAATTCACAATATTCTAACCTATCATTTAAATAAAACCATGGAAAGCAGGGGGAAAATCTCTTTATGAAATAAATGTTTTTCTGTAGTTCATGTTGACCACAATTATTGGCACCCAATTATTGCAATGTCCTTTATTCAAGATAACAGCTCTGTGTTTTCTTCTTTAATGCCTGAAGATTTTGGAGAACACCTGACAAGAGATATAGGGTTTCATTTTCTATAGGGTTCAGGTCAGGCAACTGGGACGGCCGTGGCAGAAGCTTCATTTTATGCTCAGTGACACATTTTTGTGTTGATTCTGATGTTTGATTTGGATCACTGTCCTGATGGAAGATCCAACCACAGCTCATTATAGAACTTCTAACAGATGCAGTCAGGTTTACATTTTTTATCTGTTGGTATTTGCTAGAATCCATGATGCCATGTATCTGAACAAGATGTCCAGGTCCTCTGGCAGGAAAATAAGCCCACAACATTAAAGATCCAGCAGTATATTTAACCGTGGGCATGAGGTACTTTTTGTACCAAACCTATCTTGAGTGTTTGCTGCCAGAAAGCTCTTTTTTTTAGTTCCATCTGACCACAGAAGCCATTCCCGTCTGAAATTCAAGTTGTGTCTGACAACTGAATATGCTGGAGTTTGTTTTTGGATGAGCAAGGAGGATTTTTCTTAAAACCCTCCTGAACAACATGTGGTGACGTAGGGGCTGTTTGATTTTTTTTTTTAGTCTTTTGGCCCCAAGACTCAACTAATCTCTGCAATTCTCCTACTGTGATCCTTGGAGAATCTTTGGACACTTAAACTCTCCTCCTCACCATGCATTAGGACGATATAGACACACGTCCTTTTCCAGGCAGATTTGTAACATCTTTAGTTTAATTTGAATTCTTAATTATTGTCCTAATGATGGAAATTGTGATTTTCAATGCTTTAGCTCTTTTCTTACAGCCATTTTCTATTTTGTGAAGCTCAACAATCTCGTTCTGCACATCAGAACTATATTATTTGGTTTTATTCCTTGTGATGGATGATTAAGGAAACTTGGCCTTTGTGCTCCTCATATTTATATTCCTGTGAAACAGGAAGTTATTGCTGGACAATATCATACTCCTAGTCATTCTAGTGTGCTAAATAAATGCAAATATGAATGGGAATATACTTCAGAGGTGTTTTACTCATAATTTCTAAGGGTGCCAATAATTGTGCCCAACATGCATATGAGAAAAACATTTATTTCATAACGTAAGTTTCCCCCCACTTTTAATTGTTTTACTTCAATGAAAGGTTAGCGTTTTGTGAATTTTTTGAATGTAAGATCATAAAGATAAACAAAGCAGATTTATTTTCATAGCCGTCTTTACTCATATTTACCAAGGGTGCCAATATTAGTGGAGGGCACTGTATCATTTGCCTGGTTTTATATAACATTGTAGCTAAAAATGTATTTAGATTTTTCGTCTCTTGGCGGTATTTTCTGATTTATGGAGTGATAACAAGAGAAATCCAAAATCCCTTCTGGAAAAACCTTCATCTCTAATATGTCAGTGAAACCAAACAAGGATTTTGAATCAATGTTATAGTAGAGAGAGAAAAAAACATCCAAAATACACATTTAAGCATTTGCTTTTGTCTATAAATTTCAGTTATAATGCATATTTTTAAAAGTTTTTCCTCCACTTTAATAGCACTTACATACACCAAAACTTACAGTTTTATTCCTCTCTATATTCTGAAGGTTTTTAATGAGGGGTTTGGTAATATAACATGTGTCTGTTTTTTTTTTATTTATAACATTTTAGGTGAAAGTGTATTTAGATTTTTTGTCTCTTGACAGTATTTTCTGATTTATGGTGGGATAAAAAGAGAAATCCAAAATCCCTTCCGGAAAAATATTCAACACTAATATGTCAGTGAAACAAAAAAAAAAAGGTTTTTACTGAGGTGTTTGTTTATATAACTTTCACATTGATTTTATTCCTAAAAACACTGTGAAAATGTATTTTTTCTGGCTGATGACATAATTTTCTATGTTTCGGCCATAGGCTAAAAAATAGTCTTGCAAAGTCTTGCAATTCTAACTTTTTCTTACATAATCAGAAAATCAGATTTTTCCTCATAATTGTGATCTTATTTCTTGCAATTCTAAGTTTACATCTCTCAATGGTTATTCCCACCACAGAATAAAAAATAAAAAAGGTAGATTTTACTTTACTTTTTTTTTCTCAGAATTGCCCAAAAAAGTCCTAATTTCGAAATAAAAAGTCACATTTTTTTTTTTATTATTTGTTTATTTATTTGTTTATTATTATTTATCTTTTGGTGGAAACAGGCTTTCATAATTTTCTGATTTATGGAGTGATAAAAGGAGAAATCCAAAATCTCCTCTGTAAAAACATTTAATATGTCAACAAATTCAAACCAAAAAATTGAAACTCTTTGTTTTGGAAATGTATGCAATTCAATGCATATTTTTCTCACCGTTCTGAGTTTAAATCTTGCAATTCTAACTTTTTTCTTACATAATAAGAATCTGATTTTTTTTTCTCATAATTGCGAGCTTATTTTTTGCAATTCTAAGTTTACATCTCTCATTATTTTTTTTCCCCCACCACAGAATAAAAAATAATGAAGGTAATTGCAACTTTTGCTTTCCTTTTTCCTAATTTTGAAATCAAAAGTAACAAGTAACAGTATTTTTATTATTATTTTTATTCTGTGGTGGAAACAGGCTTTGATAATTTTCAGGTTTATGGAGTGATGAAAGGAGAAGTCCAAAGTCTCCTCTGTAAAAATCAAACAAAAATGCTGAAACTTTCTGTTCTGAAAATGTCTGCAATTCAGTGCATATTTAAATAGCTAATGCATAATTTGCATATTTAAACATGACATTTAAATGCAATCAAGTGGATTTGTAAGAGGTTTTTATTTGGTGCGATTTTACGTTATTCACCTGCAGTGTCTTGCCTTAAATATTTAGCTTAGATGTGCAATGTTTTGACATGCTTCTTAAAAATTTCAGATTTTTTCCAAACTCTCAGCTCTGAAAATGTGAAAAATCTGACATGAGTCACATCAACAGCTCATTAAATCAGTTTCACAGTCGAGCATCAGAGCTCCATCTGACCTCAGTTTGTGCTCTACTGATGCTGTTTTTTATATTTTTTAGTCTTTTCCTGTTCCTCAGTCTGTAATCAGCCTCTACGGATTCTGATAAGATGGGTGGCGAACACAAACATCTGGACATCTTCAGCCTCGGACCGGATTGAGCAGGTACGACTAAAATTGTCCCAATTAAAGGCTTTGGTTGGACGCGCTTCTGCCTCATCTTGAGATACGCGTCTCATCTCGCAGGTGTAATATCATAATCCCCTCCTCTGCAGATTAACTTCCCCAGACTGCCGAAATTCTCAAATTGGGGCAATAATTAAACGCGCCTCATGTTTATTCATGAGCTTCTTAAAGCCCGACACGATTTGAATTTGAGCGCAGTGCGAGCGTCACACTTCAGAGGCGAGTTGTCATGTATTTTTATGAGGAAAGTGCTGGAATTATTAGTCACACTGACTTTGTCTCTTCTTATTTCGACTTCAAATGTGCTGGATTACACTGATGGCGGCTTTCAAGCAGAATATGCTGCCTGTCAAGACGTGATGGCTTGAAGATGATGTAGTCGAGATTCTTTGTTGAGTTTAGATACTTAGACTATTTTATCAACAAAGCAATTATGTAAATAATGCAGTTAATTAAATATACCATGTTGGTGAAACGCATACTTTAAATTATTATGGATATTTTTACAATTTTATTCAGTTATTTTTGAGGAAGTGGCAATCAAAATCAGTGTCAAAAACAAATCATGTTTTGCGATTCTTTGATGAGTTTAGATGCTTGGACTATTTAATCAGCAAGGCAATTATGTAAATAATTAAATAAAATTTACTACCATGAAATGCATACTGTAGATTAATATTTTTTAAGTGTTATACAATTATTTTTGTGGCAGTGACAATCAAAATCAATGCCAAAAATAATAAATCATATTTTGCAATTCTTTGTTCAGTTTAGATGCTTAGACTATTTAATCAGCAAGGCAATTATGTAAATAATTAAATAAAATATACTACCATGAAATGCATACTGTAGATTAATATTTTTTAAGTGTTATACAATTATTTTTGTGGCAGTGACAATCAAAATCAATGCCAAAAATAATAAATCATATTTTGCAATTCTTTGTTCAGTTTAGATGCTTAGACTATTTAATCAGCAGGGCAATTATGTAAATATTTAATTAAATTTATCATGGTGAAAGGCATATTGAAAATTATTATTTTAACAATTTTATGTACATTTTTTAGAAGTGGCAATCAATATCAGTATCAAAAATAGTAAATGATATTTTGTGATTGCAGCAGAATAAATATGTAAATAATTTAAAATTTAACATTTGAAAGTACTTTAATAAATTAAATATGTTATGGTAATAGGCATACTGAAAATGATGATGAGAATGATTTTCTTTATTTATTTTACAGTTTTATACAATTATTCTTGTGGAAGTTGCAATCAAAATCAATGTCAAAATAATAAATGCTATTTTATGATTCTTTATTGCATTTTGATGCTTAGACTATTTAATCAGCAAGGCAATTGTAGATTATTATTAATATTAATATCAAAATAAAATGATTTATCATATTTTGCAATCCTTTGTTGAATTTAGATGCTTAGACTATTAAATCAGAAAGGCAATTATAAAAATAACAAATTTATTTTACTTTTTTTTTGGAGAAGTGACAGAAGTGGCAATCAAAAAACGTCATTAAAAAAGTAAATTATATTTTACATTTGTTTAGTTTAGATGCTTAGACTTTAATCAGCAGGATAAATATGTAAATAATTACATTAAATATTTTATGGTAAAAGGCATACTGAAAATGAAGATGATTTTAATTTATTCATTTATTTTACAGTTTTATACAATTATTTTTGTGGAAGTGACAATCAAAAGCAATGTCAAAATAATGAATGCTATTTTATGATTCTTTCTTTAGATGCTTATACTATTTAATCAGCAGGGAAATTCTGTAAATATTTTAATTAATTTAATTTTTATATTTACCATTGCAAAAGGCATACTAAAGATTATTATTATTTTAACACATTTATTTTACTTTTTTTTTTAGAAGCAACAGAAGTGGCAATCAAAAAACAATATCAAAAAAGTAAATTATATTTTACAATTCTTTGTTTAGTTTAGATGCTTAGACTTTAATCAGCAGGATAAATATGTAAATAATTACATTAAATATTTTATGGTAAAAGGCATACTGAAAATGATGATGATTTTGATTTATTTATTTATTTGACAGTTTTATACAATTATTTTTGTGGAAGTGGCAATCAAAAGCAATGTCAAAATAATGAATGCTATTTTAAGATTCTTTGTTGAGTTTAGTTGCTTAGACTATTTAATCAGCAGGGCAATTGTGTTAATAATTAAATTAAATAAATACACCATCATATATTTTGCATGAAGAAAGTCTATAATCTTACAACCACTATGATTCTGTGAGGAAAATGTGATGAAATAATGTCATAATGCAATATTTTAATGGTCTTAAAAATAGGCTAAGCAAAGAAAAACAACAACAATTCTACTGAAATTCAAGTCATTGACACCTGACAGCCTGAACATGTTGCTTTTCTCAATGGCAGCTTGATCCCAGAGTACAAATTAGGCATTTGGATGTAAAAATAATGAGTAGACTTTGCCCAAAGTCATAAAATGTCAAGCGTATGGCCGTTTCAAATTATAGTTCATGTCCTGCGGTCCAAAATTATATTGTAAATCAAAATCGGCGAGTACTAAATTCGACCTTGCTCTTTCATTGTCTGAACTTGTGTGAAATGTCGGCTGATTAGCATACAGAGATGAATAAACGAGAAGGATTTAGAGCTGTTTGTGCGAGAGCGCCGGATCCGTTATAATGTGTGTCGCCGCATCCCGAGTCGAGCGTTAGCTCCAGTCCTGCTATTTGGCTCTCTGATCCATGATGAAGGTAATTAAAGGTGCGGATTTGTATTCTAATTGCCTATTCATACCCATCGTGTTCCTGGTGTAATTCATAAAGCCTAAAACTCACCCGGAGCTCACAAACCTAATGTGTGCTAATACAGTCAGTTCACATTTACTGAAACTGTTGATTCTCAACCCTAGAAGGTCAAACTGTATTATATGAGCGGCTTCATTTGACCTTTATTTTACAGTATGTGGGTTTGCCATTTTTAGCAGTAAACATTGCATTTAATGTTATGTTAGTGTTTTGTAATCCTGTCTAAAATTGCAAAGCATTTGTACTGATGTTTCCATCATAATACACAAACAAACTTTGTCCGATGATTTCCATTCGATGAAATATCATGTGGTGCGACCAGCAAGAAACTACCATTTTGGGGCTTTTATGTTGAAATCCATTCAAAGATAGGACTTTGCATCATATAGCAATTTGCCATCGACCCTTTGAAGCATCAAGCAGGTTTGTAACTCTCTCAGATTCGGAAAACAATAACCTTTTTAACGACTATGTAGTTACCACATTTGGATATCATGTGGTATGACCTCAAAAAACATTGAATATTCAGTTATTTCTTTAAGTATTTATTTTTATTTTATATTTTATAGTGACATTTTGTGGGAAGCTAGCTTGTTTTGTTTAAATTTTGACTAAATTTAAAATATCTTGTGGTGCGACCAAATGTCATGTGGTGCGACCACTGCAGAGTGTTTTCCATTATAGATATTTGTCCCAGATTGGCAGTTTTTGTGCTTTTATATTCAATTGATGGTTTATATACATAAAATACTTTAGTGTCTTATTATTTTAGTATCATTTGGAAAAGATTTTTATGCAGTTTGTGAGACAATATGAGACAAAATGCAAATTATTTAACTTAGAGCATGTCATTTTAGTTTGGTAATTATGCATTTATTAGTTATTTATTATTTATTTACTACTAACCATTTTAATCTGTTTTACCAGATTTCACTGTCAGGCAAAGTAAAATAAATACTCGCCTTGGGCAACATGTTCATTCTGACCCTGCAGTCAAGCACAAACTTAAGACTTCATTTTCTACTGTAAGACAGATGCTCATGTTGTCATCTCCAAACCTGAGCCAGCAACCTCTCACTACTCTAAATTGACTCTTCGCAAAGACCCGCACCCCCTTCGTTACTGTTGCCACGTCCGACAAACCATGGCACTTTTATGCCACACATCATGTTCTCAGTGAAAAATACAACACGTAGCAAAGAGGACACTGACAACACGCCGACATACAAGACAGAGCTGGTTACTTTTAGTATGAAACAAAGTCTCAAAATGTCTTTTTATTTTTTTGTTTGTTTTAAAGAAATTCAAACAACAAATACTGTTTTGTGGCTCTTTATAATGTGTCCTGACAGATCGCTGAATGATATAAGGCCTTTGCGTCATTTGGAGCGACCACTCGTCATGTGGTGCGACCGATAATAGAAATAACTGTATTAAAATAAAAATAAAATATCTAATTTTTGTGGTTGAAATATGAATCACAGCATGCTTAAGTGAATGTTATTTTTAAAACATTTTTATCAGTTTTATGCAATTTACAGGAAAAATAAGTCTGCTAACTACATTTAAGAAGGCAACTCTGAAATGATACAACAAAAATATGAGATCAGTATTCACAAAAACTCAAAATAAATGCAAATACTTTGTTTCTAAACACTTTAAATACTGAGAACATGTTAAGGAAATTAACGATTCTCAATGACTCTCAATGACCCATATATATATTTATTCATCAAGGATGCAATAAATTGATCAAAAGTAACAGTAAAGATATTTATAACGTAACAAAATCTCAAATAAATATTTCAAATAAATGCTGTTCTTTTGAACTTTCTATTCGTCTGTGAATCCTACAAAATAAAATGTATGACAGTTTCCACAAAAATATTGTGCAGCACAAGTGTTTTCAAAATTGATAATAATCATAAATGTTTGTTGAGCAGCAAATCAGCATATTAGAATGATTTCTGAAAGATCATGTGACACTGAAGACTGGAGTAATGATGCTGAAAATTCAGCTTTAATCACAGAAATAAATTATATTTTAACAGATATTCACATAGAAAACAGTTGTTTTAAATTGTAATAATATTTCACAGTTTTTACTGTATTTTTGAATTAATATATGCATCCATGGTGAGCAAAAAGAGCCTTCTTTCAGAAGCATCTGAATTATAAATTTGATCGTGCATGTTAAAGTTTTGCTTTAAAAAAAGAACAGCACACCAAAGTTGATCTGAATCATGAAAAGCAGTGAATTAGTTTGATCTTAAGAAATAGCGAGCAGCATAAAGAGTATAAATACAGAGCGAGAGGCAGCATCTGGTGAACCCACGACTGAAACTTATGAATAGATCAATCATTTAAAGGTCAATGAAAACAGCTTCTCTATTGAATCAGTGATTTGATAACCAAATCGAGACCCTTATTTGGCGGCCATAATCCAGTGAAGGATTTGGTTATACAATCTGAAGCTGATATCGTAGTTAGAATTGCTTTCAGATGCTGATAGGATGCAAAAATGTAGTTGGACAGATTTCATTGTTTGCATAGATTCTATCACAATTTCATGTTTTATTTAGCTTATACAACTCATGTCTGCGTCCGTCTGTCTCAAGCTGCTGATACCACAGAAAATAATTTAGTCCCTCAAATAGATGACGTGCCGTCGGGTTTCCGGACAAAGCTGACAGATTCCCGGAAAACAAGCCGATCTGCCGATGTGAAACTGAGATGAAGAGTGTTTGAATGTGTGCCAGTGACTTTTGGCACAATGTGACTCAAATGCAATGAGAAATGCCTGATTGTAGTCTCTCATCAGCACACTGACCACTTCATGTGCATCGTGCATATGAAATATTCACAAATCTTTTGCAGTGCGTGCACATGCATGCTCATTCCAGTTTTTATTTTATTTTCATCATGCATATCTAAATCTGAAATGATGTGAACTTGTTTTCGTGTTATATATTGTATCAAGAGCAGATTTATCTGGTTATTCCCAGCCGGTAACGATGATGTGTGTATTTTCAGGCCGCAGCGTCACCTTTAATCAATATGGAAATGTGGCATTTTACTCCGGTGCACTGAACCACAGCTGCATAAGTACCGCGGTAACCTTCAGATAACTACATAACACATGTAACTAATTCAAACAGTGACAGATAGACTGGGCTTTATGGCTTCATCATTATGCTATATCACATAAGGCTAATATTTTAACAATTACTATTACCAGTATCACTACAAATGTTAGTGTTGTTTTTACTATATAAACCCTGTCGTTTTTTTCTGTCCTTTTTCTTATATATATATATATATATATATATATATTGGAGAAAGATTTGGAGAAATGTATCATTCCATGTCTCACGAATAGATCTTCTGCAGTGAATGGGTGCCGTCAGAATGAGAGTCCTAACAGCTGATAACAACATCACAATAATCCACAAATAATCCACACCACTCCAGTCCATCAGTTAACATCTTGAGAAAAAAAAAGATGAAACAAATCCATCATTAAGACATTTTTAACTAAAATACAAGTCCATAATCCATAATAACACTTCCTCCAGTGAAAAAGTGGTCTGGTCAGGAGAGAAATCTGCACAGACCAAGCACCGTTTACAAGCCAAAAACAGCTCTAAACAAATATGTGGCTGGATTTTGATGTGAGAGACAACAGGAGATGGACTTTTTTTTTTTGTTTTTTTTGTTTTTTAACTGGAGGAAGTGTTATTATGGATTATGGACTCGATTTGTTTCAGCTTTTGTCTTCTCAAGATGTTAACTGAATCGACTGGAGTGGTGTGGTTTACATGTGGATTATTGTGATGTTTTTATCAGCTGTTTGGACTCTCATTCTGGTGGCACCCATTCACTGCAGAGTATCCATTGGTGATGGAATGACACTTTTTTTTGCTATTAATTGTCATCTTTTCAGATCAGTAGTGATACAAGATTAGGATGAGTTTGTTTGTTCATCGGATTTGGAGAAATGTGTCATTCCATCACTGTCTCACCAATGGATGTGAATGGGTGCCGTCAGAATGAGAGTCTGAACAGCTGATAAAAACATCACAGTAATCCACAAGTAATCCACACCACTCCAGTCCATCAGTTAACATCTTGAGAAGACAAAAGCTGAAACGAATCCACCATTAAGATGTTTGTAACTAGAGTCCATAATCCATAATAACACTTCCTCCAGTGAAAACGTGGTCTGATCTGAATCAGGAGAGAAATCTGCACAGATCAAGCAATGTTTACAAGCCAAAACAGCCCAAAAGAGCTTTAAACAAATATGTGGCTGGATTTTGATGTGAGAGACAACACATTATGGCATTATTATAGATTATGGACTCATATTTTAGTTAAAAACATCAAAAACAATGATGGATTTGTTTCAGCTTTTGTCTTCTCAAGATGTGAACTGATGAACTGGAGTGGTGTTGATTACTTGTGGATTATTGTGATGTTTTTATCGTCTGTTTGGACTCTCATTCTGACGGCACCCATTCACTGCAGAGGATCTGTTGGTGGGCAAGTGATGGAATGACATTTCTTTTAATATTAAATGTCATTTTTTTAGATCACTAGTGATACAAGATTAGGATGAGTTGGTTTGTTCGGAAAAATGTGTCATTCCATCACTTGCTCACCAGTGGATCCACTGCAGTGAATGGGTGGCGTCAGAATGAGAGTCCAAACAGCTGATAAAAACATCACAGTAATCCACTTTAAAATGTTTTAAAACCAAAATATGAGTCCATAATCCATTATAATACTTCCTCCAGTGAAAATTATGGATTATGCACTTGTATTTTAGCTAAAAACGTCATGATGGATTTGTTTCAGCTTTGTCTTCTCAAGATGTTAACTGATGGACTGGAGTGGTGTGGATTACTTGTGGATTATTGTGATATTTTTATCAGCTGTTTGGATTGTCATTCTGACGGCACCCATTCGCTGCAGAGGATCTGTTGCTGTTGTTTTTAAAGCAGTATAAAATAACTTTTCACTCCAATTCCAAAACAATAATGTAGTTTGAACTGAAAAAACAAAAACACTAAAATGAAGCATTTTCGCTGGTGCTCTCTTACTTGCTGTTTATAAAAAATGATGCTGGATGTCATTTGTCTTATTTTTGAGACAGAAATAAATGGTAAAATGAAATTTTCTGTTGATTTAAAGTTGAGTTTTTTTTTTATATTCACAGTGAGCTGGTGTGGATTGAAAGGGCCGTGTAAATGAATTGGTTTGAATGATGCATTCAGCGGCGGTCTTGGCACTTGTACGGTAAGTGATCTTGTCTAAAGGCAATCACGATGCTTTTAATGCTCCATTTGAGCGGCTCGTCCTACATCACCGGGGAAGATGTGCTCTAAGATGACTGTGATATAACAGCAATTTTTCATCACAGTGAGGCAAATACAACTCCAACACACACACAAAAAACATCCAAGATTGTTGAAGTACTGTGAACGTCAGACAGAACTTGCATTTGGATTTAATCCCCAATACACAAATCATCCCGAAGTTTATTGACCGTGATAAAAATGGCAAATCAAACAGATTAGCATATTGCATTTTCTTTGCGTGACACGTCCGTTATGCTATTACCTGCTGGCTAATGGTGATGCCAAATGATTTCCAGAATGGAATAGAGATTAATGTGCAGTGCATAAATTAGATGGATCACATTAATACATTACAAAGAGCTCCCACACTGCACTTTTGAGGCTGATGAGCAATTAGCATATCATTGTATGAGTTTATATCACACTGACCCCGTCATTTCCATGCTGTAATTACGTGCGTAGAGCTCCTGGTTTGAAAAGAGCTGAACTCACGTGAGAATATTATCAATAACAAAACCTATTATGAAAAAACTGAAGTGAAAAATTCAGTTTGCAAACGAGTCAGAACTAAACATGAAGTATAGGGGTGCAACAGGGCAAAATGTGCATTTGATTTTATTTTCCTCTAGATTTAGCACTAGATTACAGAAAAACTAATTTATGCTCATTTTATGTAATATTTACCCCTGGTTTTACAGACAACACTGTAAAAAAACAAACAAACAACAACAACAACAACAAAAAAAAAAACCCACCATTTGTTGAGTCAACTTAAAATAATTTGTTACCTTGCGTGCCTTAAAATTTTACGTTCATTCAACTCTAATTAGTTTAGTCAACTTGAAATGTTAAGTTGTACTAAGTGACAATTTAGATATTTGAGTTGACTTAACTAAAAATTTAGTTTGTTAAACCTAAAAGCTACATTTGTTACTCAGCTGCCTTAAAATTTTAAGTTAAATCAACTCAGATATCTAAGTTGTCAACTTAACATTTCAAGTTGACTGAACTTAAAATTTTAAGGTAGCGGGGTAACAAATTATTTTAAATTGACTCAACAAATTGTTTTTTACAGTGAAGGCCTAGTCCTAGACTAAAATGTAAGTCTGATCTGTTTCAGCTGAAAGAAACTTGCACTGACTTAAAATATATCAGTGCCTTTGTTTTGTCTCAAGATGTACACTAGTAGTATTTTTTCTAAGGCATGTTTCTAAAAAATTACTTAAATGTCCTAACTGAACTATGGCCTAATCCTGGCTTAGTCCTGTCCGTGAAACTGGTTGCATAAGTTTTAGACTAGTCTTAAAAGATAGTCATCTCATTTTTTTTCTTTAAAACTTAGATTAGTCTAAGCTGAATCCAAAATATAAGACTGTTTACCCATTAGTTAACTACTAGTTGGTCAAACTAGTCTTAACATAGAGTCTGTCTTAGCATAGAGTCTAAGTTTTTGCAACTGGCCCCTTGCCTTAATGTTTTAAAACATGTCAGATTTATGTACCAAGTAAGTATCACTGAATATATTTTGAGACAGAAGTCTTGTTAATGATTTTCAGTTTTGTTCAAGGTAATTAAAACAGTAGTTTTTCTTAATAACTGAATAATATATGTTAATATATGTTATTTGGAGTGAAAAAGTGCCCCGGCTGTAAGGACAAAATAATGAACATGATAATAAAATATCAGCTTTTCCATTAGTTGCCATGACAGTTGGATTCAGGTAGTTGCTATTATTCATTTGGGTGCCCACCTTAGAGATGTTATTGGACCATATTTATCGACATTTTATATTTAAAATATAATCAATCATCATTAATTGTTACTGTAAAGCCATATTAAATTATTATGAGATCTTCATGTGGTGTTAAAAGCTAATTTAGAATCTTAACTTTTAAAAAGAAATACTAGTACAAAAAAATAAGTAATAGAAAATAATACAAAGTAAAACAAGTGCAAAACATTAACAAATGTTCATCCAGTACTGTTAAAGGGGTTAACAGCATACCTTTTTCCCTTGTTGAATTTTTGTCAAAATTTTAGTTTTCTGTGATCTACTCTGGTTGTGCGTCGGAGCCGTAACGTGCCGCAGACGTGTGCAGTGTGTGG
Organism: Labeo catla; assembly: GCA_012976165.1. Classification (NCBI taxonomy): domain Eukaryota; kingdom Metazoa; phylum Chordata; class Actinopteri; order Cypriniformes; family Cyprinidae; genus Labeo; species Labeo catla. Next base: position 556,369 of record VONZ01000455.1, read on the forward strand.
TAAGAGATTTATTCATCATACAGTGTAGATAGCTTCACTTATAACGCGAGTGTTTTTTAAAATGCATAAACTTGCACTAGAATAATCTAGGCTAATCAGTGATGATGTTCTTTGATAATGTTAGGCTGCTTGTAGCCTTATGCTGGAGCTGGTTTCGGGCAATGAAACTAATGTAAATATTTAAATACATTAGCACGATAATATCATGTATTGGTGATTTTGCAAGCTGACGATAGGACCCAACACTACAGTAGCGTATTATTTACTCACCCTCCATGCATCCTAGATGTATATGACTTTCTTCTTTCAGACCAATGCAATCGGAGTTATATTAAAATTTATCCTGGCACTCCCAAGCTTTAGAACGGCATAGACGGGTGTTTCTCCTCATCAGTCCAAAACAAGTCCAATAAAGTGCATCCATCCATAATAAAAAGTGCCTCACACGGCTCCGGGGGTTAATAAAGGCCTCCTGTAGTGAATCGATGTGTTTTTGTAAGAAAAATATCCATATTTAAAACATAAGAATCACCTTAATCAAGCTTGCGCTAACAGTTGTACATGGAACTTGCTTTTTTGACAAGGGGCGTGTCAGTACTGAAACACCATCTTAGCTGTTCGCCAATCGCAACGCAGTGTGACAGCTAACCAATCACAACACATTCCGTTTTTCAGAAGGCGGGCCTTCATTAAACCCGGAACTATTTGAGCCTTACGTGCCAGGCTGCAAGAAATGTATTGTAATAATGTAAATCATGTTAAAAATAATGTGTTTTTTGAACCACCAAGCATGAAAGCATGTTCTAGTACACCCAAAATCAAGACTTTGTAATAGGACCACTTTAACAGAACAAGTTATCTGGTCTCTACTCATATACTCAAAACGTTAACACGAAAATGATATTTAAACATTGTTCACAGAACTTTTGTTTTTTAAACACTTTTAATGGTTTTAAATGTTACTTGTTTCAGAATGTTCAGAAAACATTCAAAAGTAACATTCCTATGATGTTTGCTTGATGTTTGTACATCTAAGAAAAAACGATTTAATAACAATTTAATTATCAAAACATTCTTAGAACATATTTGTGACCCTGGACAGTGAAACCAGTCTTAAGTAGCACAGGTGTATTTGTAGCAATAGCCAAAAATACATTGTATGGGTCAAAATTATCGATTGTTCTTTTATGCCAAAAATGATTAGGATATTAAGTAAAGATCATGTTCCATGAAGATATTTTGTAAATTTCCTACTGTAAATATGAATACTTAATTTTTGATTAGTAATATGCATTGCTAAGAACTTCATTTGGACAACTTTAAAGATGATTTTCTCAATATTTAGATTTTTTTGGCACCTTCAGATTCCAGATTTTCAAATAGTTGTATCTCAGTCAAATATTGTCCTATTCTAACAAACCATACATCAGTGGAAACCATCAACCAATCAACCATACATAAAAACAAACTGATCCTTATGACTGGTTTTGTGGTCCAGGGTCACCTTGGGAGTTATCTGGTTTTTAATAATGTTCCCAAAACGTTAACACAAAGTCAGAATGTTAAAAGAACATAATGTTTACAAAATGATGAAATGGAATGTTCTCTTAATGTTCTCATAACAAAGAAAAAACATTTAACAATCTGGCCGTTTTGAACTCTCAGAGAACGTTCAAAAATAACATTTGTTATAATTTATGGGAATGTTAGCAAAACGTTCTTAGAACATATTTTGTTAGCTGAGAACCAGCCAATCACGGTTTGCATTGAGAAAACACTTGAGAAAATCTCCTGCCACTCCACATCTAATTGTCCTCATTCCATCTCAAATGAAATGAAGCACCGTTCCGCCCGTCATTAATGGGAACGATCACCAACGCTGTTCTTTATCCGTACGGGATGGCCCGGTTCTTCATCCAGGGATCGTGTTGTACCCGGAGCGCTTCCCCTCTGGCAGCTGTGGCCCGGATAAACAAGCACGCGTCGGCGAGCATCATTCAGTCGGCTGCTCACATCGGCTTGATTAAAAAGTTCCCCATGTGATCGCTGTGGCCTTGTTCCTGTACTGAACCCCGATGAATGAATAAATAAATGCAGCTTGATGGTCTAGAGGAGGAACGGGGCTGGAAGGACACGCGGACGGGGAACGTGGACGTGAATGTGAGGCATATGAATACAGTCATGATATTATGATATAATTCATTTATTTAATAAAGTAGTGATGTGTATAGACCACTGGTTTGCATTTAAATGACTTTTTTTTTTAAAACCGTAAGAATGTTTCATTAGCTGTAAAAGTGTGTTCATGCACAAACATTTGTATATTTACAGTATAAAGTCATATAAGTTCACTTTATTAGTTCCAGCTAACGAAAATATGCTCTTAGAATATTTCCTATTAAGTTATGAAAACGTTGGGCTGTTTCTGAACGTTCTCTGGATGTTCAAAATGTCCAGTTTAAAAAAAATTTAAAAGATCCTTTTTAAATAATCCCTGAAACTAGACAGTATCAATATTTAAATAAAAACTCTTATTCTGAGAAGGGGTTTTTCTTATTGTTAGTAATGTGTCATGTCTGGATGGAAACATGCATATGGAAATTATATGTAGATGAGGTCATACATAATACAAAAGCTGTTGTAAGCTTCATGTAGGCTGATGGCTATTTCGATAAAGGTCATGCGTGTACATGCAATCTTCCACTTTTATAAAGAAAATCCTGTGCAAGAACACATACTGCAAAAAATGATTTTTTACAACAAAATTTTGAGCAAAAACTGACAGATAATATACTCACCCCCTTGTCAACCAAGATGTTCATGTCTTTCTTTCTTCAGTCGTAAAGAAATTATGTTTTTTGAGGAAAACATTTCAGGATTTTTCTCCATATAATGGACTGATATGGTGCCCCGATTTTGAACTTCCAAAATGCAGTTTAAATGCAGCTTCAAATGATCACAAATGCGGTTGTAAACGATCCCAGCTGAGGAAGAAGGGTCTTATCTAGCGAAACGATCAGTTATTTTCATTAAAAAAATACTGCCAAAGATAATGTTAAACGCTCATCTTGTCTTACTCTGCCTGAACTCTGTTTTGTTCCTGTTCATGTCAGTTAGGGTATGTTGAAAAAGTCCCATCTCATGTTCTCCCTCAACTTCAAAATCGTCCTATATCACTGTTTTACCTTTTTTGTTAAGGGTGTTTGATCTTCTTTGCATGTTCACTTTGTAAACACTGTGTCTGTACTTCTGCAGTGATGTAGGATGATTTCGAAATGTTTTTTGAAGTTGAGGGAGAAAATACGATTGGAGTTTTTCGACATACACTAACTGTCTTGAGTCAGAATACACAGAGTTCAGTCAGAGCAAGAAAAGACAAGCATTTGACATTTAAAAGTATATAAATAGTATTTTTTTTTTAATGAAAATAACCGATCGTTTCGCTAGATAAGACCCTTCTTCCTCGGCTGGGATCGTTTACAACCGCATTTGGGATCATTTGAAGCTGCATTTAAACTGTATTTTGGAAGTTCAAAATCGGGGCACCATATCAGTCCATTATATGGAGAAAAATGCTGAAATGTTTTCCTCAAAAAACATAATTTCTTTACAACTGAAGAAAGAAAGACATGAACATCTTGGATGACAAGGGGGTGAGTATATTATCTGTACATTTTTGTTCTGGAAATGGACTTTTCCTTTAATTTATGATTATAACACATTGTTATTAGTTTGTACCTGCACTTGTTGATCAGTTAAAAATATGTATAAAAATGGAAAAGGTACTGGTTATTTTCTGCCAGGACATTATCTGTTATATTGTAAACTGAAAACATAAAATACATGTGTAATTAAAAAAAAAAAAAAAATCAACAGAAAATTCCTTTAAATTAACACAGTACAAGTGCATACTAACTAACGTCCAATACACTGCTTAAAAATATAATTGTTCAGAGTGTGTAGATTTACTAGTTTATATGAAAAAAATGTAATTGTTTGAAAATGTGTATTCAATAATTCAATGTTTTATTTAAAATAAATATACAATATTTATATTGTAATATTATAGTATTTTTTTGTTTTGCTAACAAATCTGAACTTAACATTTCAAATCATATTCATAATCATATTTTTGCTGAGATTTGAGTGATTTGATTGTGTATTCTAGGCAGTCTTGCATTGTGACATCAAGTGTTTATTCTTTTAAATACATTTCAGTCTTGTCTTTATATGTCAACAAAATTGCATGTTCATATAGTCATATTTTTTGTTTTTATTAAACTTAAATTAACGCTAAGTTCAAAGTGTGTGTTTGAATCGAATCACTACAACAGGAATCTTGTGCATGATCGAAGTTAGTAAAGCATTGTAAGAAACGTTTTGTAATCTTTGAATAACATTGTAAATAATAACATTTCAGAAACATTCCAAAACAATGTTTCTATAACTTAAATTTGTTACTTGTTAGGTTCTTATGAAGAAAAGCACAATCTGTCATAATTTCAACTCTCAACCTGAATCATCCAGTGAGTGATGACATTAAACCCACGTGCCACACATAAGCTTTCAGTCAGCACTGAGAGCGAGCGCAGATTGACAGTCATCGATCAGACCAGCAGAGCGTTTCAGTTGCCGTCTACATTCACACGAAGGCCTCCATCCGGAGGGAACTGGTTAGTTAGCAAGTCATGGACTGCAGACTGTTTTTGTCAGTCCGTGAGCCCCTGAGTAAGTGAAATTGCATTACGGACATTATCCAGCTGATTGAACCATTGAGCAATCTCACGCTAATATACTGTATTTTCTCATGGGTATAGAAAACACCTTCCCATGAGGCATTGCTGGAACTGCCTATCGACAGCTGCGTAATGAACAGAATTAACTGTTAAAACACATTATCTCTTCAGCATGGGTGGCGTGATGGTAGAATCACGGCAATAATTTATACTGCGATGTGGATGTTTATGTGGCTGTCAGGGGCAGGACTACATGCATTATTTATGCATGCAAGTGATAAAGTAATGAGAAAATAGTGCCAAATAAACCATGTATCAGAAAGGAGGTGATGCTAAATGATTTTTGTAAGCAAACAATGTAGAGTTTGGTTCTGATTATGCAGAGAAATATCACAGAGTTCTTGCACGAATCTGTAATTTATCCAATGTGCATAACAGGCGTATTTATATCAGTGTAAAATGTAACTCATTCAATCAGAATCTTGATTCTAATTTGTTTTCTAATATTAATTTGGCTGTTTTTAGGCTTTAAGAGGGTTATTATAGTTATATAACAATATGTAATATTTTAGAATGTATTATAAACATTATTATTATTATTATTATTGTTTTTATTCATATTTATTAATAATATTATAAATAATATTTATTAGTAGTATAAAAACTTTTTTCTTTCAGCCTTAATTGTTATCATTAATATTCATTATTAATATTATATAATATATTATAAATAATATTTATTAGTAGTATAAAAGAAAACATTTTCTTTCAGCCTTAAACATAATTTATTTCTGCTAGCTTAACTTGATATATTAAAAAAAATGTATAGAAAATTTAGATTATAATAAATTTTAAAATATTAATAAAACTAGAATCTCAGTGATACTAAAATAACACTGCCTTTGATAAATTCATTTGATATTAATATGATACATTCAGTAATGAAGTACACGTATTTGTATGTTTTAATATAAAAAATAGACACATTATTAATTATTTTCTGTGAATTTGTAGTAAAAATTAAATATATTATTATAAACGCTATTAAGCTAGTTTTCACATTTGTCTTTAAATCACAGTGCGACTAATTATGCAAAAAAATTGCAAAATAAAGCAGGTATTTACAGTATCTAAACCCAGAGTCCAGATATAGTAAATACCCTAGTTAAAAATAAATTTATTCAAAATACATTATTTCATGCCAAGTATACTACAATCGTATTTACATATTATGTGCTTAATAAAAACACCATGCAATTGTACTTTTAGTATACTAAACAGTACATTTGCTGTTAATCTGCTAAACTGGAACAACTAATTTTGTACTTAATGCACTTAAATTGTGCAGAAGTCCAACTAAAGATATACTTTTAGTTGCCACGTCAAATTTTTAAGTATAATAATAATCTTATAGAACATAGTGAAGTTGTTTAAATTGTTTTGATGACATGTTGCCATGACATATTGATCATATGAGTTTTTACAGTGTCTCATTAGTGGTCATAATCAGACTCTTTGTTGGCGTTTGTGTGGACAGCATGGGAACTGTGGTGTTCAGAGAGGCAGCAGTGGAAGGCGCTGCACCTGCGGCAAAGCGGCACGCCGCCTGAACTCAACACCTGCTTCACCGCAACCGAACGGCTTCAGACTCACACTGGAGATAATCAGGCCGCTTTTCATGCTTTGGTTCATCTCGTCCAGCTCTCTGGAGCGTCACTGAACACACAGGTCAGACAAGCATGAGCCGATTCTGGCCTGTTTTCATTACAGTACGAGAAGCTCAATGTGCCGTTTTATGAATGAATGGAATCAGTCACCGAGGAGCTTCTGCTGCTTTGATGGTTTGTTTATCCAGCTAACAGAAGTATGTTCTAAGAATGTTTTGCTGATGTTCCCATTAAATTTTAAAAGTGTAATGTTCTTTGAATGTTAAAAACGGCCAGTTATTTGTTTTAAAATAGTTTTTTCTTGGTTATACAAATGCTAAGGGAACAGTCTGTTGTGTCATTTTGAAAACATTATGGGAATGTTACTTTTGAATTTCTCTGAACGTTCTGAAACGAGTGTAACATATAAAAAACCCATTCAAATGAACATTCAAATGTAACATTTCAGAAGAAAGTTCCATGAGCAACGTATAAATAACATTTCCTTAAGTTGTGAAACTGTTAATTCAGTGTTCAAAACGTCTTTTTTTTAGATGTTTAAAAAATGTTTTTTCTTTGTTATGGAAACGTTCCATTTTAGAATTCTTGCAAACATGGGAATGTTACTTTTGAATGTTTTTGAACTTTTTGTTTCTGTTACTTTTAAATACTTTTAAACATTCTGAAACAAGTAGCAACATTTAAAAATGTTATGTGACTGTCCAACTGAAACATTTCAGAAAAAATGTTACACATTACACATTGATTCACATATATATGGGTCAAAGATGTTAAAAAGTGATTTCATGTCCGTAGAGAGCACATTAGATGTAAGTAAATTTTTGGAGAATAAAATGTCAATTTGGTTGAAATAATGTTACCTTGTCTTTCAGTGTAACACAATATTTATGTAAAAATTCAAACAACATGCTTATTTTGACTTGTACATATTAAATATATAAAAGAATAAGGGAGCATATTAAATTTTATTGTGTTTTAAATGAGTAATAAAAATCGTACTGACAAACTGGCAAAACCTAGGATAGTGACAAATTTTTTAAAATGTAAAATTACAACTAATTAATATTTGGGGTGAAAGTAATTAGTCTTTAAATATGTCATAAATTGATTTTTGTTGTAAATATGCCTGACAAGTTTGTTACACTGAATGACATGTTAGTGGGTGTATTCTGTAAATTAGGGGAAAATGTATAATATTTATATTTTGCTCAGAAAACAAAAATGCAATTAAATTAAACAGAAAACTCAATTAATTAATTAACTCATTTAAAGCAGCAGTAAACCCTTTTTGTCTTTGACCCATATATATTTTATTTCAGCCTCAAACCCTAAACTTGTTTTAAGCAACCTTTCTCTTTTTTATAAGGGTAAAAACTATATAGACTATAATATATTGACAAATATATTAATAATTAATTATATAAATGACAAAATCCAACAAAATGACTAAAACTTTAGCTAAAACTACTGGAAAAATACAAACAAAAAGAATGTTCCCTGTTAGAGGATGAATTCTGAGATGATACGTCATCAGCAGGTGTGATGTGTGATATCAGCACATGCTGTGAACACGCTCAGCTCTCTCTGAGAAACTGTGTTTATGTATTACCCCCTGTACAGCGGCACTACTGAAGATATTAAAACTAAAACAAGACACAAAATCTGATTAGCATTCACGCCTTTGTTGTTTTATTCATTCATTACATCCTTTTGTAGTTTTTTCCAGATTGAGCGATACGGAGAATTACAGTACAGACAATTCAAGCACATGCAATATTTATATTTCCCAGGCCGCTCATGCAAACTGACCTGAAAACGACACTGAGCATCAAACCTCTGTTAGAATTAAACTATATTATTTAAGACACAATCACTATCTTTTCCTTCATGCAGAGAGACAGTCACCATGTGTGTGTGTGTGTGTGTGTATTATATAAGATGCGTTATATAAGCAGCATGCAGCATTAGCATCCCGTCCAGTGCAAAACCATGGTATTTAATGCATTCCTGCCTCATGTGCTGAAGTTAAAAGCCACGATAGAATATTCATAAATGTACAGTGTTTATAGCGATTCAGTGGCATGTCCCTCCGCTCTGCGCTTCGTATGTGTGTGCAGTGCAGATCTGACTCATGCATGCAATTACAGACTCTCACACTGCTTTCTGTCTTTATTTATTATCAAACATACATTAAATCCAGACCACACCGCTGTGTGTGAGCAAATCTGCGCTGCATCTGATTGGTTGGTGCTCACAGGGCTTCTGATTGATGATTGACTCACAATGGCTGCATAATTATCCACTAGAAGTCATTTCGAAACACTTTACATTAAACACAAGCACATCGACTCCCATTTGCAAGTGTTAATATCAGCTTTATGCAAAATACCTAAACTCTATTCATCTATCTATCACTCTTTCTGTTCGGAAAACATGTAGACTAAAAATGCTTTAAGCCAACACTCAAAGATTGTTACTTTTCTCATCAGAATTTAAATTAGATTAGAATTATATAACATTAGAATTATATAAAATTAGAATTATATAGAATTATATAAAATAAAATGCTGTTCTTTTGAACTTTCTGTTCATTGAAGAATCCTGAAAACTAAAATGTATCAGGGTTTCCACAAAAATATTATTGATAATAATCATACATGTTTCTTGAAACATGTGCAAATCAGCACATTAGAATGATTTCTGACTGGAGTAACGACGTTGAAAATTCAGGTTTGATCACAAAAAATAAATTACATTTGACCATATATTCACATACAAAACAGCTATTTTAAATCATAACTAGATAATTTTTTTTTTTTAAGTTTGCTTGAGAAAGCCTGACCAGACAGTTTAAAAAGATTTTAAAAGTTTGAAAAGTTTGACGGTTTTCAGTCTGAAATAGATTGAAGTTTAAAGTAGTTTTAAAGCTTAAAGCTTAAATGTTTTGAAGGCAAAATAGTCTGTAAGATAGATAGATACAGGTAGATAGCATGTTGTTAGCATGATTAGCAAGTTACTAACATGTTGCTAGCATGTTTCTAGCATGATTAGCATGTTAGTAACGTGTTGTAAGTATGCTTTAACATGATTAACGAGTTATGAACATGTTTTTAACTTGATTAGCATTTTGCTAGCATGTTTCTAGTATGATTAGCATGTTGCTAACGTTGTGTTAGTATGTTTTAACATCATTAACAAGTTATTAACATGTTTTTAACATGATTAACGTGTTGCTAACATGTTTTTAGCATGATTAGCAAAGTTACTAACATGTTTCTGACATGATTAACAAGTTACTAGTATGTTGTTAGCATGTTTCTAGCATGATGAGCAAGATACTAGCATGTTGCTAGCATGATTAGCCTGTTATTAACATGTTTCTAGCATGATGAGCCAGTTACTAGCATTTTTCTAACACGATTAGCATGTTGCTAACATGTTGTTAGTATGTTTTAACATGATTAGCATGTTGTTAACATGTTTTAACATGATTAGCAAGTTACTAGCATGTTGTTAGCATGTTTCTAACATGATTAGCAAGTTACTAGCATGTTTCTAGCATGATTAGCATGTTGTTAATGTTGTGTTACTGTTTGAACATGATTAATACGTTATTAACATGTTTTAACATAATTAGCATGTTGCTGACATGTTTTCTAACATGTTTAGCAACTTACTAGCATGTTGTTAGCATGTTTCTAGCATGATTAGCATTGGTAACGTGTTGTATGTTTTAACATGATTAACAAGTTATTAACATGTTTTTAACATGATTACCATGTTGCTAGCATATTGCTAGCATGATTAACATGTTACTATCATGTTGCCAGCATGTTTAAAGCATGGTTAGCATGTTGTTAGCATGTTTTCTACCATGTCTAGCAACTTACTAGCATGTTGTTAGCATGTTTCTAGCATGATTAGCATTTTGCTAACGTGTTGTATGATTTAACAAGATTAGTAAGTTATTAACATGTTTTTAACATGATTAATATGTTGCTAGCATGTTTCTAGCATGGTTAGCAAGTTACTAGCGTGTTGCTAGCCTGTTTATAGCATGGTTAGCATGTTGTTAGCATGTTTTTAACATGATTAGCAAGTTACTAGCCTGTTGTTAACATGTTTCTAGCATGATTAGCATTGGTAACGTGCTGTATGTTTTAACATGATTAACAAGTTATTAACATGTTTTTAACATGATTACCATGTTGCTAGCATATTGCTAGCATGATTAACATGTTACTATCATGTTGCTAGCATGTTTAAAGCATGGTTAGCATGTTGTTAGCATGTTTTCTAACATGTTTAGCAACTTACTAGCATGTTGTTAGCATGTTTCTAGCATGATTAGCAAGCTACTACCATGATTTTAGTTGCTAGGCTTGGCTAGTGATAGAGAGATCGATAGATTGGAGTTTGAATAGTGTTGGCTCATTTGAAGATTCCGTCAATGTAAGTCTATGGGATTTTTCCTAGTTTTAATCATTATTTTTAGAAAAACCGTACGTCTGATCGGTTAGAAAAGATACAGCACACTCGAATAAATCAGTCTGAAGATCTGAAGATAGTTTAATGACCTTCACGAGGCAAGGGCATTAATTAGTAGCTCCTCATCAGAGTCTCAGACGCATGTATTTATTTTTACACGTCCCTCCATTCCTCCAGATTATTGTGTCATTCCGTCCGGAGTGTAATCACACCCGGGTGCCGTTATTGAATATAAAAACCTCATCGCTGCTCTCCGACAGCTTCTCTATTAATAAAATGTCAGAATCATTCATCGTAATGGATCTGCGGTGAGCCGGCTTCGGTCGACGATCTGTCGCTCAGGTGGAAATATAAGAGCTGTTTTCCATATAAAAGAGGCATCTCTGCCTCACAACAGATGGGGAATAAGCAGACTGTGTTTGCAGGACTTTAGTACCCGTCGGAGGAAGCTTTCGCACACAACTTATGCATTGTTTTGTTTCTCTGAGCGCTGTATGTAGATTAGACCGCTAATGTAGACCAACTGCACCCGCCATCTGTTGAGTCGAGACTTTATGCTGGCGGGAAAACGAACACGAGCGACTATCGTAAAGGAAAACGAGCAGTAAACAACGAAAGCCCAAACCTGAAAACAACAAACCTAGGTAACAAATTTAGGTTAGAAAAACATTCTTCTAACTTATATTTTAAATATTATTTTTAATACTCTAAGAACGTTTTCCCTCAACATTATGAAAACATTCATCAAGTACAAATTACATTGTAAGGATGTTTTGAGAAGAACATTTTCTCTCAACTTTATGAGAACATAAATCAAATATTAATAAAGTTTTTAATAAAGTAAAGAATGTTTTGTCCTGACATTTACAAAACGTCATGAGAATGTTCCTCCCTAAATATTCCTATAAGGATCTGAAAGGTGGTAAAACTCGCTTTTTGTCATTTGAACACTTTTAAGAGGAAGATCATTTATTTTACATTATAAGCTGCTTTAGTGCTTCTAAAGATTCAGGATGTGTGAGATAAACACATGTACGCTTATGATAAATAATGCACGAGAGGAGCCAACGGCATATGGGCCCTATAATGTTTTATCACCAGCTATAAACAAGAAAATATTTCTTTAATAGAACGTTTCGCCTGTTTTATGTGCATCTGATTGCTTAGTAAGTAACCGCACCGCTCTCCTCAACAACAAACGTGATTTGAGGAATCGTTCATGTCTTTTTATGTACAGTATATGCCATATAGAAGCTTGTTGATGTCAGTGAGTTGGAGTATATGATCCTCTCAGGACTGCATATCTGGGACACTAGTTTTCAGGAATTTACTGTTTTAATGAGTGAAATTTAATTTATATATTCTCCTAATAAGCCCTAACTTAAAACATAACCATTGGTAACCTTCTTGACAATTTTAAGCAGTTTTTATTATGTTAGTCCATTTATTCTTTCTTTCTTTTTTCTTTTTTTTTTTTTTTTGGAAAGAAATGCAGTATTTTTTTTTATCTATATATATAAATGTGCAAAAGTGCAGTCAAAGGTAAAAGTATCTGCGCTATGAAGTAAAATGTTTATAATTACATCAATAAATTAAAATAATATAATAACAAATACAAAGCAGCATGACACACTTTTTGTTCAAATAAATGGAAGCAAAGAGGGAGATTAAAATTGATTAAATTAATAAAAAAAAAATAAGTTACCTGAAATAACATTTTTAAAAGAAATAAAATAAAATATAAATTAAAACTTTTTAATTTAAACTTATTTTGGCTAGTTTCCGAAGCAACATTTTTCTTTTTGTCAAATTTTATGTACTAAATTTTATGTCAACTAACACTAAAATATATATTTTTCAGTTAAAAATAATTTTATTTCACATAATATTTTTTCTGGTGTAGTTTTGATTTTATAAATATTTTATATATTTTATATATAATATAAAAATTATATATTAGTAACTATAGAAATATTTAAAAACAACAAAAACAAATAACAAAAATGCTAAACAAAATTACTAAAACCTTAAATAAAATGAAAATGAAGCCAGAAAATAAAAATAAAATCTAAATTCAAATTTATTGTTATTAAAATTTAAACTAAAACTGTCTTTAAAAATTTACTTGAAATAAAATATTTTTTAACTGAAGTAAAATAAAATCTAAAAATTAAACGTATTAATTAAACTTCAGTTTAAATTTTTATATTTTATATTTATATTTCAGTTAAAAATAATTTTATTTCAAATAACTTTTTCAGTTTTAGTTTTAATTTTAATATATATATATATATATATATATATCAAGATGCTATTTTATGATATTATTTTTAGTTATGGATAATAACCCATTTTTGGGTTATTGACTAGGTGGGGATTTTTGGGGATTTAAATCATTGAAATCAAACCTTAACATCTAATTCATCTAAATGCATCTTGTTTTTACTTTAAAACAAGATGAAGAAACTGTCCGAGAATAGGATTTGCTTTATAATGAACGCTCAGCAAGCATGAGCTGATCTCATTCTGCATGAATCGGTACGAATTCAGGTGTGCGTAGCGGCACGTATGACGCCGTCGGACGCACACGCGGCGCGGGCCGGCGGGGATGATATGCAGGGAGACGCTAAAGCCGCAAATCCTCACGGCTGCCAGCCATGTTAGAAGCTTAGAGACAAGATCCCACGGTGAAATTTGAAAACCAAATCAATTTGCATGGAGGCTAAATTTCATCAGTCAGTAAAATATTCAAATCCTCCAGAAAAATGTGGATTACGAGGGCGATTCAGAACTCATTCTGATACTTTCTGCTCAACTTTAGGAGAAAGACACACAGGGACTTGATATGTCATTGATCGGAAAGACCGAACAGAAGCAGACAGCGCACGTCACGTCACGCCATCTGATGCGGGAAATGATGTGACAACACCAAATATTGAACTATGAATCTTAGTGAAGAATCTTCAAAAAGAGGCATTGAACAGATGCACTGAATGATGAGAGATGGGGAATAAAAAGATGAATATGATGATGATATAAAACTTCATCATTGTGATCTTCATGGCTGGTGGAAAGAACTTCTCTTTAGGGTTGTTATCCACCTTATTTTTCAATGCGGAGGTAAGCTATTTTTCGGATAATGTGTTAGACTTCCTGTTTATTAGCCACTGTAGGGAAATAACGAGAAGAATAACGAAGTGCAGTAAACAGTAAAACTGTTTGTAATACAATCCATTGTGTTCATGATTAAGATAATACATTAAAACTAGATTAAAAAAAAGGTTTGTCAAGACAAACGTTGAAGTTGGCTTAAGAAAGTTAAGCAGGAAGTTTAAAAAGTTTTAAAAGTTAGAAGTTTGCAGGTTTTCAGTTTGAAGTAGTTGTAAAGATTAGAGAGATGCGTAGATATATAGATGTTCTTACTAGAATGTTATTAGTATGATTTTAGCATGATTAGAAAGTTACTAGCATGTTTCAAACATGACTAGCAAGTTTCTAGCTTGATTAGCATGTTTCTAGCATGTTCCTTGCATGATTAGCAAGTTGCTAGCATGTTTTTAACATGATTCGCATGTTGCTAGCATGTTCTTAGCATGATTAGCAAGTTACTAGCACAGTGCTAGCATGTTTCTAACATGATTAGAAAGTTGCTAGCATGTTTCTAGCATGACTAGCATGTTGCTACCATGTTTCTAGCATGATTAGCAAGTTGGTAGCATGATTACATGTTGCCAAGTTACTAGCATGTTGCTAGCATGTTTATAACATGATTAGAAAGTTATTAGCATGATTAGCATGTTGCTAGCATGGTTAGCATGTTACTAGCATGTTGTTGGCATAATTAGCACATTAATAGCACGTAGCTAGCATGATTTTAGCATGATTAACATGTTACTAGCATGTTGTTAGCATGATTCTAGCATGATTAGCAAGTTACTAGCATGTTAACATGATTAGGAAGTTACTAGCATGTTCTTAACATGATTCTAGCATGATTAGTAAGTTACTACCATGTTGTTAGCATGACTAGCAAGTTACTAGCACGATTCTATCATGATTAGCAAGTTACTAGCATGTTACTAGCATGTTGTTGTCATGACTAGCAAATTACTAGCACGATATTAGCACGATTCTATCATGATTAGCAAGTTACTAGCATGGTGTTAGCATAATTCTAACATGATTAACATGTTTCTAGCATGATTAGTAATTTAGTTGGAATGAGTTTAAATGGATTAGAAACACAGTACATAGAAGGGAAGTTTTGATATATTTACAGTTGGAAATTTACAAAACATGTTCATGGAACATGATGTTTAATTAATATCCTAATGATTTTTGGCATTAAAGAAAAAATTATAATTTTGACAATTTGATTATTTTATTGCTACAAATATACCCATGCTTACTTAGGTTTTGTGGTCCAGGGTCACAAATGTTTCTGAAACGTTGAAATGTCCAAAATTTAAAGGTTCCAAAGGTTCCAAAACCCCCCCAAAAAAATCTTAAAACAGTCTACTATTTATTTATTTATTTATTTATTTTTAAACCAAAAATACGTAATTTTTTTGGTTTCCGCAGAAATGTTTCTTAACGGAAATAGAATGTTCGTAGAACTTTATTCGAACGTTATTCAAACGTTCTCAGAGCGTTAATTTTAAAGGTTTATTTTGGTTAGCCGGGAAAGTTTTCTAAACGGAAATAGCACATTAGTTTTTGGTTTGTAAAACATTATTCTAACATTTCCATAACATTAGTGTAATGTTCCCAGAATGTTAATTTTTGGTTTTCAGAGCCTTCATTTTTAAGGTTTATTTTTAGTGAGCCGGGACAGTTTTCTAAATGGAAATAGAATGCTAGTTTTTGGTTCGTAGAACTTTATTCTGATGTTATTCTAATGTTCCCAGAACGTTCTCAGAGTGTTCATTTTTAAGGTTTATTTTGGTTAGCTGGGAAAGTTTTCTAAATGAAAATAGAATGCTAGTTTTTGGTTTCTTTTATTTTTGGTTTGATTTTGGTTAGCTGGGAAAGGTTTCTTAATGGAAAATCCGTTAGCTTTTTGTTTGTATAATGTTATTCCAACATTATTGTAATGTTGAATGTTATTTTTTAATGTTATTAATGATCCTTTAACATTATTCTAGACATTTCCAAGACGTTCTCCTAACCTCTTTACTCTGATATCATTACTCTGCTGTATGGAAGATTGACATACGAACACCTATTATCAGTATTATACACAACATATCTTTTAATTTACTATTTAATGAATAAAAATAATCCAAGTGCATCAGTCATCATATTGAAGATGACATAACCTTAAACATTTAGTTCTGAGTTTGATAATGATCTTCAGAACAAGTTTAACAAATCACAGACACTGAGGAATGAATATAAGCAGATAAAGACGAGCTGAAGGTCATGCGAGTCTGATGAATGAATGATGTTCATGTTTGAGTTTTAGAGCTTTAGATTTAGTCGAGTATCGTCTCAAACCATGTTTACGCCCTTTCATTTATGTTTCTCGTCTTCTTCTGAACGATCGGCAATCATTTTCCTCCACTCAAAGTCCTCACGATCCACACATGAAAGACCTTCTGCTGAATCGATTTGCTCTGAATAAATTCTTTCAATAGCTTTATTTGACGAAACAAAGGCCTAAAGTGACTGTAGATATCTAGTCGTGTCCATCATACCTCTGAACACAAACAACACTGGATGAAAGAGGTTTATTTTATCATTCTTGGAAGAAAATTCTTTGACTAGATGCGGTCGAAGCGCATTTAACCGGTTCATAGCGCAGTGAAAGTTGCGGTTTATAATGGTCTGGGTTTTGTCAAAGCCGTGAACTGCTGGTGTCAGATCAGATCCAGCTTGTGATGATACGAGATCCTATTCTGTCTTCTGGCTTTGTTGTAATGGACTTGTGAATAAAAGTTAAAAATGTAAAAAATAGCAGCAGTGACAGTAAAGGAGGAGGAAACTCTTCATAGATGAAGGTTATTAACTAAAACTTAACCTAAAACCATGGCTTGCATGAAAAAAAAACGTTATAAAACATCAACTGATATTAAATATTTAAAAACAAAAATGATTTCAGATTATTTTTTATTTCAACATTTCACATTTTTATTTAGTCTAATGAATAATAAATGATTAATAAATAATTATTATATAATAAATAATAAATTATTTAATAATAATAATAATAATAAACATTAAGAAATATTAGAAATATACAGATATATTTAAAAAAAACCAAAAAACTAATTAAAAATACTTATAAATAAAATGAATAGTGTAAATAATATCATATTAAAACTTATAAATGATAAAATAGAAACAAGTATTAATAAATTGCAATAAATGGCATGACACCAATCACTGTTTTACTGCCTTTAAGTCCTGTTTGATTAATCATAATTATGAGATACAGACGCATAATCGTGAAATCAAGTGATTGTGATTATTCACTATACAATTATGCATTCTGTGTTCTGTTGATGAAAAATAAAAATGTGTCTTTTCATTAAATGTTTCTCATTTAGTTGATTTATGATTTATCTGGCAAAAGGATAATAATAAAACACACAACTTTTGCTCTTTATTTTTTCCTAACCAAAATCACATGAATCTATAATCATGACTGTAAATAGAAATTTCCCTTGAGGACTTAAACGCAAATTAAAACCTCTCACAGAAACTATTAAACATGTCTGTTCATGCTGCAAATAAAACTGTGCGCTGGTGAGGCATTATATTAAATACACTGAAATTCAGGAGAATTTGCTGTATACGTTGCTTGAAAAATAAATAAACTAAATAAATAAATTTGAAATATATTTACTTATATAATATAATATAATATAATAAATAAATAAAATATTTAAATTATATTTTAAATAAATATAATCAAAATTGTATAAATAAATAAATATAAATACAAATAAAAACATATTTATTTAATTATTTTGCTATTATGCTGTAGTTATGGTGTCTACTAGCTGCTGAAACAAACAGCTGAACTTTGACCTCTTGGATGACTACAAGCCCTTGGTAGCCTGTACTTGTGTGATGGAAAGAAGCTTCATGGGATTGTTCCAAGATGGCCGCCGAGTCCACTGACTTCCCTCCAGAAAACATGTGAGTAGCCAAAACTCTGCAAAATAAGTTGCCTGTGCTGATTTGTGCTGAATTGGTTGGTTTTCTGAATCAACATGTGCTGCACTGAGTTGAGTGTTGTTTGTAGTCATTGCTGTGTCGTTAGGTTTAGGGTCACCTGAGTCTGTGTAGGTTTTTGTAGTGCAGAGCTGCACTGGTGTGGAATAATGTGATCATACGGCACACTCGTGCACTTCTTGCTGTCTTAGTTCAGTTGTGTTTTTGTCATTTGCTTCAGTGTTTGTTAGGTTTATGTTGAAGCTCATCTCTTCTGCTGCTGCATGTTTTGTGGCCTTCATGTTGTTTTGAGTAGTTCTTACTTATGAGCTTGGAAGCTGTAATTATATTGAAACGTGTGCGGAAATATGATAAAAAGTGTTTGTTGAGCTATTTCATATTCATGCAAGAATGATGGAAAATGTAGCTTTATATTTTTTTGTAATTTTTAACAAATATGTCTGTATAGTTTTTATTTATTTTTTTTTTACTTCAACATTAAACTGAGAAATGTTGCCTTTTTAAATATTTTATTTTATATCAGTTGATGGATTTTTTTTTTTATTATTTTTTTTAAACATATGACAATTTTAAATGCATCTAATTTTTGTTAATGAATTTTATTTATTTTATTTTTATTTTAGTACATCAAGCCATTTCAGTGCATTAGCAACTAGATGGAAAAAAAAGTTCTACAAGCAAGTTCTTGTTTTGTTTAAAAAACAAAAAACAAAACAAAAAAATCACTGCATGCTTTCTCAATCAAATGCAGTGATTTAGGAATATATATATATATATATATATTAGTTTCTTGGAATACTATAAACAAATGTTCAAATAATGTTATATGTTGGGTAAAAATAAAGTTTGTAGAAGTGTACAAAATGTATAAAAAAGAAAACATTTTGCAGTGTTTAAATAATGTCCTAATCATAACAAGAAAACTGGACATTTCAATGTTTTAGAAACCTTTTAAAGCAACATTTTCACAATATTTGATTTATTATTGTTATAATAATAATAATAATTATTATTATTATTATTATTATTATTATTATTTTTATTTATTTATTTATTTATTTAGTTAGTTAGTTAGTTAGTAACCTACATTTGCTACCTAAGATAGTCCTTAGCTGTTCACTTTTTAAATAGTTTGCTTCTCAAGATGTTAACTGATGGACTGGAGTGGTCTGAATTAATTGTGAATTACTGTGATGTTTTTATCAGCTGTTTGGACTCTCATTCTGACGGCACCCATTCACTGCAGAGGATCCGTTGGTGTGACAGTGATAGAATGCTGTGTTTCTCCAAACCTGTTTTGATTGTGTTTTCCAGCATTTGAGAATGTGTACTTTGGGATCCAGTGTTTATTTGCTTTAGTGTAATGCCTTGGTCTGTTTATTGACTTTTTGTTGTGCTTTATGATTGATTATTCTGAACTTTTGCTGTTTCCGCTTCTTTGCTTTGCAGTTATCTTATGTTTAGCCGCCATCGGTCACATTTGTTTGCTTTGGGCAAATTGCACGGCGTGTCTATATCCAGTGTACACTTGCGTAGCGTGTTGTTTACAACCTCTGTCGTCTGAGACTGTAATTGCGTGGTGCACCTGGAGGAACGGCGTTCTGCGATGACAAATGAATGAACTTGAACGTTACCTTCAAATTCCCCATTACTAGTTCTGCTGTAAACGAGGTGTTGTAGCGCGAGCTGCGACTGCTCGATCTATTAATCATTAATGTGTCTGCTGCTCTAGTTTTATTATAAGGGACTCAGTTTTAAAGTAAGTAATAGTTTAATTCCTAGAGTTTCCATTCATGTGCAGTATGGTAGCTTTAGATTTATATCACAATAAGAGCTGATAGAATGTCCTTAACCGGTTAATTATATTTAATATAGGTGCACAAACTTGTGGCTCTAGTATGTAATGCAAAGGTCACTACACTCTATTTGGAGAGAATATTTAACCATGTAGAGTTCTTTAATTCTCCTGAAATACACATTTCATAAATTCAGACTACAGTGTATTTCCACCTAATTTAACCTAACCTCATTCTGTGCTTTAAAGATGAATCAAATCAGATGGATTAAGCTACAAACTCGATCATAATGCACAATGTTTTCATCTAACATGTATTTTGAGCTGCAGCTCGTCATATTAAGTGTTTTCTCTTTTCCCTGCTTATTTCAGTTAATGTCATAAAACTAATAAACCAAGCCAGTAGTAGTACTGACAGTGTTGTTTAAACATGGCTGAAGACGCGCAAAAAGGAACAGATGAACCGAGTCAATTGAGTGAGTCATTTACGCTGGAACAACTGCGATTGATTCAAACTTGCGACTTTGATCTTTCAGTTCAACCAATTCACTAGCAGACCAAAATAGCATTTCATTTTCGAATTTCGAAATTGCGTAATGATATTAAAAAGCACGTATAGTGATGGGTGAAACGGATTCACTTTTTCAAAGCGATCCAATCGAATCGCGAATCATTAGATTCAGAACAGGACTTCAAATCGCATATCGCGAGTCATTTGATTTAGAGCGGAACATCGGCGCGGTTCGCGAATCATTTCGCTGAAACTGAATGATTCGCGATCCGAGATCAGAAGTCTGGATGTGAAATGATGGTTCGTGAATCATTATTCAGATCGAAACTTCGGATCGTGGATTGCGAATCATTTGATTCAGATCGGGCTTCAGTGCGGGTTCACGAATCATTTCACGAACTGAATGATTCTCGATCTTAAAAAGTCTGGAATGTGAAATTATGGTTCGCGGATCACTATTCAAATCGAAACCTCGGAGCGCGGTTCGCGAATCATTTGATTTAGATCGGAACATCGGCGCGATTCGCGAGTCATTTCGCGAATTGAATGATTCGCGTTCCGAAGTCTGGATGTGAAATGATGGTTCGTGAATCATTATTCAGATCGAAACTTCGGATCGCTGGATTGCTAATCATTTGATTCAGATCGGGCTTCAGTGCGGGTTCGAGAATCATTTTGAACTGAATGATTCGCGATCCAGTCTAGATGTGAAATGATGGTTGTAATCATTATTCAGATTCGGATCGTAATCATTTGATTTAGATCGGAACATGATTCGCGAATCATTTCAATTGAATGATTCAATCGAGGTCTGATGTGAAATGATGGTTCGCGAATCATTATTCAGATCGAAACTTCGAAGCTTGGATCGCGAATCATTTGATTCAGATCGGGCTTCAGTGCGGGTTCGAGAATCATTTCGCGAAGTGAATGATTCGCGATCCGAAGTCTGGATGTGAAATGATGGTTCGCGAATCATTATTCAGATCGAAACCTCGGAGCGCGGATCGCGAATCATTTGATTCAGATCGGGCTTCAGTGCGGGTTCGAGAATCATTTCGCGAACTGAATGATTCGCGATCCGAAGTCTAGATGTGAAATGATGGTTCGCGAATCATTTGATTCAGATCGGGATCCAGTGCGAGTTCATGAATCTTTTTATTTATTTATTTATTTATTATTTGTTGTTATTATTAATATTATTATTTATTAAAAGGAACTGAAAGCACAAGGTTTATCTTTCTTGGTTCGTTTACATTTGTAAATTGGCATTTATCAATCAATATCTTACTCTCAACTGCAATCTGGTTTCAACCAACAGCAGATCACAAGCTATTTAAAGCATGAATCATTGGGAAACACAATCGATATGTGTAAAATGTATCAAATTTAAGTTTTTGGTTTTCGTCTGTAGCATGCAACATATTGAAAGTAGGTTATTGATGTCCAAATTTAAAATCTGGAGTTGAGAACAGCAGGTCCAAAGCTTGTTGGCCGCTTGGCTAATTTTTGGTGTCTTTTCTTTGTGATGAGAATAGCAGATGAAAGCGGGGCTGGATCTCTTTTCCCAGAGCAGCTTTCGTTTGGCCTTTATCTGATTGAGTTCTTCCACTCCACTGCGAGGAGCTCTCAGCTCCAACACAAACCACTCTTCCATTATGCAAATCATTTCCCTTAAGAAAAAAATCACTTTGCCTTTCACCCACCTGACCTGCAGCATTCAGTCCAGGCGTTCCTGAGTCGACCTCCCCTTTACTTCACAGGAAAACAGGCTCAGTTTCTGCCACGTAGGTTAGTTTTGGCATTACAGTGCACTGGGAATAAAACCCAATCAATTTACACAAGCCTTTGAAGATATGTATATGTTCGTCAGTTGCATGATATCATACAGACGTATGGGGAATACTAGCTAAACGTAAAGTGCGTTATATCGCCTAGGGTTGTTTGCATGGCGACATTGTTATTCTGTCCACATTTCACATCAAGCAGTGGAAATAAATTTGTAGCACATTCTATTAACGTTTCTCAGTCTTCCAGCAAGATTGTTCATAACAAACATCAGACCCTGCAGTGTACATCTTCATAAAAAATAATTAGTGTGTTTAGAACCAGATGCTTTTAATATTTTAAATAAGTAGTTTGATTACAGTAGCTGATATCTTGAATTAATAAACATGAACATATAAGATGATGTATATAATGCCAAAAACAACTAGATTTTTTACATTTGGGTAACAGAAAATTTTACTTTTTTTGTGTTTACATGCTTGCCAAGTTCAACAGCACTGTTGCATTTCTTTTAGTAATCCCAGATTATTTCCTGTATCCTGCAATTTATTATAATTTATGCATGTTACTGATATGCGACAGTGATGTGATGTAAATGAATTTCTTTATCAGATTTGGAGAAATGTGTAATTTCATCACTTGCTCACCAATGAATCCGCTGTAGTGAATGGGTGCCGTCAGAATGAGAGTCCAAACAGCTGATAAAAACATCACAATTATCCACAAGTAATCCACACCACTCCAGTCCATCATTAAGACGTTTTGAACTGAAATCCAAGTCCATAATGACGCTCCATGCTTGATCTGTGCAGATTTCTCTCCTGATTCAGACCAGACCACTTTTTCACTGGAGGAAGCGTTATTATGGATTATGGAATTGGATTTTAGTTAAAAATGTCTTTTTTAACTAAAATATGCACAGATCAAGCACCGTTTACAAGCCAAAGCAGCTCTAAACAAATATTTGGCTGGATTTTGATGTGAAAGACAACAGATGAAGTTTTTCACTGGAGGAAGCGTCATTATGGACTTGGATTTTAGTTCAAAACGTCTTAATGATGGATTTGTTTCAGCTTTTGTCTTCTCAAGATGTTAACTGATGGACTGGAGTGGTGTGGATTATTGTGATGTTTTTATCAGCTGTTTGGACTCTCATTCTGACGGCACCCATTCACTGCAGAGGATTCGTTGGTGAGACAGTGATGGAATGACACATTTCTATAAATCTGATGAATAAACAAACTCATCCAACCTTGTATCACTAATAATCTGAAAAGCTGACATTTAATAGCAAAAGAAATGTCATTACATCACCGTCTCACCAATGAGTATACTGCAGTGAATGGGTGCTGTCAGAATGAGAGTCCAAACATCTAATAAAAACATCACAATAATTCACAAGTAATCCACACCACTCCAGACCATCAGTTCACATCTTGAGAACACAAAAGCTGAAACAAATCCATCATTAGGACATTTTTAAATTAAATCGGAGTCCATAATCCATAATAACGCTTTCAACTGTGAAAAGTCAATCTCCTGTTGTTTCTCACATCAAAATTCAGCCACATATTTGTTAGAGCTGTTTTGGCTTGTAAACGGTGCTTGATCTATGAAGATTTCTCTTTTGATTCAGAAGCGGAAGTGTTATTATGGATTAAGGACTTGTATTTTAGTTCAAAATGTCTTAATGATGAACTTTTTCAGCTTTTGTCTTCTCAAGATGTGAACTGATAGACTGGAGTGGTGTGGATTACTTGTGAATTATTGTGATGTTTTTATCAGCTGTTTGGACTCTCATTCTGTTGGCGCCCATTCACATCCATTGGTGAGCAAATGCTGCAATGTTGCCTTTCTCCAAATCTGATTAAGAAACAAACTCATCTACATCTTTGATGGTCTAAGTGTGGGCACATTTTCAGCTAAGTTTCATTTTCGTTTCTTTAATGCAGTAGACTCATTCTCTACCATTTCTTCCATGAGCTGAAAAAACCGATCCCATCTAAAAATGTGATTATATAAATAAACCTGCCTTGAACAGTGCAAGAAGAAACATCAGCAGTGATTGTTAAATCAATATCTACAATAATGTGTGCTAACTTCCCTAAAACGACTATTTCACAGCTCCACAAAAACAGGATGATTCTTTAATAAACGGATATCTGTTTATCCTTGGCTTCTCTATGTTTGTTTGTATGTTTAACCTTCATCAATATTAGGATCTTCAGATTTGACAAGGTCTAATCGACACTGCTAATTCTGCTAGAAAACTCTCTCTTTATGTGATCAAACATGAAAACCTCATAAAATCAGTAAATAACATGCTGAAGATTGTGAATGCTTCATAATTATGTGTGTGGGAAGTAAAGTGAATCATCGCGGTCATAGTGCTGAATGTGTTCGCATAACCAGGTGAGACCTTGGATGGGTTTTATAGTGAATAAACTGAAGTGAAATTCCTCTCTTTGGATAATTTTCCATTCACAGGCTTCAGGACAGATGATTGCTTCGGCTAACTATGTTCGTTTCTTTCAGTTCTTTGTGATTCTATGGATGGTAAACATGTATTGAGAGCTGATTTGAGACGGGCTGTTCTCAGGCCTGTGTTTGATCAAGTTCATGTAAGTTCAGGCTCTGTCCATTTGAATGGGGGAAAAAGTGAAATCCGGAAGGCCGTTTGTCAAGATGACATTTTAATTAAATATCCAATTAATACAGTCATTAATGGTATTGTACATTTAGCTTCTTTAGCATGATTTTTTTCCCCCAGCTTATATGAACATTTGTATATTTTACCAGCTCAAAGTCTTTTTTTAATACATTTTTGCTTTGTTCCTTTTTCCTTTAAAAGAAAACTAAGTTGTAAAAAAAAACTAATTATTGGAGAACGTTTTACAAGATGTTCTCATTTTACAAAACATTTCACGTTTTACTAAAAAGTACTATTTCAGTCTTTCTACTTAAAAATTACATGTTTCATTCAATGTGTTACTTGCCATTTTGTAATTATTAGTTATATGGTATCTGTAATAATTTAATAGTATTTGTTAATAGCAATTTCAAAGTAAAATTTGTTTATACACCAATTTACCAAAATCCCAAAAGTTATAGAAAAAACAGAAATATGTTGTCAAAAGTTATTTTACTCTGTGTACACGGGGAAAAAAGATTTTTGTAAATAAAACAATAACAATTGGAGTATGAAAATACAAATAAGTCTTAATTTTAACTTAAAGTCAATGTAGTTTATTTGTAATTATTTGTTAAATTGAGTAGGTAAAATAATTTACTAGCAAAATAAAAAAATGTGATCATTTAAATGGTGCAACCAAAAAAAAAATGTTATAGGATTTTCTTTGAAAGTTTTTCGCTACATTTAAAAAATAATTACAAAGAAACAGCAAGTAACATTGCATTAACATTTTGAAGTAGAAAAAGTCAATATCTAATAATCTTTGTTTCATTTCATTGTTTTATTTTTACAATGCAACGATTACATTAATTTGCAGTTCATTGAGTTCTTAAATAAACTTAAGCTGTCTTTCATTTATTTTAATTTGCTCACCATTCATCTGCAGCATCATGCAAAATTAAACGCCACACACATCTCTCCCAACACAGAGGCTACGCTAATGCTTTATTCATGTCCATAACACAGTTCTCATCACAATGGAATAAAGCAATCATTACACGCATTTGGGAGGCTTCATTTCTCAGCCTCCACCTGGATGGCTTTCAAAGGCCGTCTCCATCGAGCAGAGCGTCCTTCGATTATTCACGCTGACATGCGATGACTTTATTGGCGTTCCTTAACTTCCTGTTGAGATCTCTGAGGGTTTGACAATGGAGAAGTCTCATGGAGGGACCTCGTGCCGTATGCGCTCGTGCTCTCACGGCCCCTCTATCATTAAACTGTCTCACTGTTACCTCCGTACAAAAGCCACTGGCAGCCAGCCGCTCGCTCGAGTCATTTAGCTTTCATCTCAAAGGAAGAGCCATTTTCACCACGAGGGTCTCCTCCAGGGTTCTGCTGGTTGTTGAAGGGCTTTGGCCAAACTGTCACAACTACAGAGGAGCTTTTTACAAACCAGTGAGGTCAAGCAAGTTGAGACTGAATTAGGGCACTTTCACACTAGAGCTTTTGTACCCGAGTCTGTGTTTGGCTGGTGTGAAAAGTGGCTCTCTGAACTTGAGAAGCAAGCAAGACACTACAGGCAAAAACAGTTTTTTTTTTTTTTTTTTTTTTTTTTTTCTTCTTTTTTTCTTTTCCCTCTCTCTTTTTTCTCCATGGCCAATTTTGAGATTTTGGGCTGTTTGGCTTTTCATAACATGTTTTTATTCAGGCTAGTTGAAAGACAACACTATTTGCATCTGTAGATTTCAATTACAATAAATATCAGATTTTATTTATTTATTTATTTTACATTTTTCCTCCATTTCAGCAGCACTCGCATACACTAAAACTTACAGTTTAAGGTTTTTACTGAGGAGTTTGTTCATATTTTCTCTTACACCAAAATTACCAACATCCAAAACAGACATTTAACTGTTTGTTTTACTTTATCTAATAGCATCTGTAAATTTTAATTCGAATACATACCTTTAAAAGTTTTTTTTGTCCACTTCAGCAGCACTTACATACACCAAAACTTACAGTTCTATTCCTTTCAATATTCTGGAGGTTTTTACTAAAGGCTTTTTTCATATAACATTCACACTGATTAATACAACATTTTATTCCTAAGAACACGGTCGAAAGTCTGGTTGTTGACATTATTTTGAAGTTTAAGTGATAAAAAGAGAAATTCAACATCCCCTCTGTGAAAACTCTAACATGTGAACATAATCAAACAAGAACTTTGAACCACTGATCAGACTAGTGAAAAGAAACATCCAAAACATACATATTAGTTTGATTATACTTTATCTATTGGTGTCTGTACATTTCAATTACTGTTGAATCTATATCTTTAAAATGTTTTTCCTCTACTTCAGCCACACTTACAAACACCAAAACTTACAGTTTTATTCCTCTCTATATTGTGAAGGTTTTTACTGAGGGGTTTGTTCATGTAACATTCACACTGATTATAGAAACATTTTATTCCTAAGAACATGGTGGTAAGTCTGGTTGTTGACATTATTTTGAAGTTTATGAAGTGATAAAAAGAGAAATTCAAAATCCCCTCTGTGAAAACCTTTAACTCTAACATGTGAATATAATCAAACAAGAATTTTGAACCACTGATCAGACTAGTGAAAAGAAAACCTCCAAAACATACAGATTTGTTTGATTATACTTTATCTACTTGTGTCTGTTTTTTCAGTTTTCTATTTCAGTTACTATTGAATGTATATCTTTAAAAGGTTTTCCCTCTACTTCAGCAGCACTCACAAACACCAGAACTTACAGTTTTATTCCTTTCTATATTGTGAAGGTTTTTACTGAGGGGTTTGTTCATAATTGAACTTACACCGAAATTACAAGCATCCAAATTAGACATTTAAGTGTTTGTTTTATGTTACACTGTTTATTTGCATCGATCTTAATTCCAATACATATCTTTCAAAGTTTTGTCCTCCATTTCAGCAACACTTACAAACACCAAAACTTAGTTTTATTCCTCTCTGTATTCTGCAGGTTTTTACTGAGGGGTTTGTTCATACGACATTCACACTGATTATGGCAACATTTTATTCCTAAGGTGGTAAGTCTGGTTGTTGACTTTTTTCTTCTTTTTTTTTTAAGTTTATGAGGCGATTAAAAAGAGAAATATGATGAACATAATCAAACAAGAATTTTGAACCACTGATCAGACGACTGATTAGTGAAAAGAAACATCCAAAATATACATATGTGTTTGATTATACTTTATTTACTTGTGTCTGTACATTTCAGTTACTATTGAATCTGTATCTTTAAAAAGTTTTTCCTCTACTTCAGCAGCACTTACAAACACCAAAACTTATGGTTTTATGCCTCTTTATATTGTGAAGGCTTTTACTGAGGGGTTTGTTCATAATTGAACTTACACTGAAATTACAAGCATCCAAATTAGACATTTAAGGGTTTGTTTTATTTTACACTGTTTATTTGCATCGGTTTTAATTCCAATACATATCTATCAAATGTTTTTCCTCTACTTCAGCAGCACTCACAAACACCAAAACTTAGTTTTATTCCTTTCTATATTCTGAATGTTTTTACTGAGGGGTTTGTTAATATAACATTCACACTGATTAATACAACATTTTATTCCTAAGAACATGGTCGAAAGTCTGGTTGTTGACTTTATGTAATTTATTATAAAAAGAGAACTCCAGAATTCCCTCTGTAAAACCTTTAACACTAATATGTAAAAGTAATCAAACAAGAATTTTGAACCACTGATTAGACTAGTGAAAAGAAAACATCCAAAATACCCGTAAGTATTTGTTTGATTATACTTTATCTAATTGTGTCTGTACATTTCAATTACTATTCAATCTGTAACTTTAAAAGTGTTTTCCTCCACTTCAGCAGCACTTACAAACACCAAAACTTAGTTTTATTCATCTCTATATTGTGAAGGTTTTTACTGAGGAGTTTGTTCATATTTGAATGTAGACCAAAATTACAAACATCCAGAATAGACACTTAAGGGTTTATTTTACTTGACTTGACTATCTGTTTGCATCTGTAGATTTTAATTCCAATGCATATCTTTAAAAGTTTTTTCCTAACCTTCAGCAGCACTTACAAACACCAAAACGTATAGTTTTATTCTTCTCTATATTGTGAAGGTTTTTACTGAGGGGTTTGATGTATTTGCATTTACACCAAAATTACAAACATCCAAAACAGACATTTAACTGTTTGTTTTACTTTGTCTATTTGCGTCTGTGGATTTTAATTCCAGTACATAACTTTAAAAGTTTTTTTCTTCACTTTAGCAGCACTTACAAACACCAAAACTTACAGATTTTTACCTCACTAAATTTTAAAGGTTTTTACTGATGATTTTGTTCATATTCACACTTATACCAAAATTTACAAACATCCAAAATAGACATTAAATTGTTTTATTTTACTTTATATATTTGCATCTGTAGAATTTAATTCCAATACATATCTTTAAAAGTTTTTTCCCTCCACTTCAGCAGCATACACCAAAACTTACAGTTCAATTCTCTTCTATATTCTGAAGATTTTTACTGTTTTTTTTACATTTGTTTAATGTATATTTACCATTTTTTTTTTCCCTAAACATGGTGAAAATTATTGTAGAAAATGTAGCATAAAAATGTTTGCAATTCTTTTGTTTGCTATTAAATTATATTTTTTATGCTCTTCCCCTGTAGTGTATTTCTTTAAACACTTATGATCTTATAAATATATCAAAAGGTTCTAGTTTAATGCATTTGCCATATCTGCTTTTCATTGCTATCATTTCCATACATTAAAAGTGAATGGGGACGTGTGCTATATTCCACTATGTGATAAACTACTGTAGTTCATTTGACTCATGCACTATATTTCCAGTCTTCTGGAATCATATAATAACTTTGTTTCAGAAACAGAAGCAAATTTATGGTTTATATGCTAAAAAACTTTCCTTTTCCAGCACTGAAATATTAAACAACTTGGATATGATTTCAGATGACTATAATGCAAAAGTCATATGAATTACTGTTATGATTTTTTGGCTAGTTTTGGAACGACATCTGAATTGAATGTAAAAATTTGCCATTTTGCTTAAAATTTCATTTTGTGTGCGGTTGAAGAATAAGTCATATAGGTTTGGAACTTTTTTAAAATTTTGGAATTTTTTAATATTATAATTAGCACAAAAGTTACTACCTTTTAATATATTTAGCAGTATTTATATTACCCTTTTCTTTAATTATTATTTCAAATTAACTTAGGCTTTGTTTAATAGTTTTATTTTTATTTTAGTTAGGAACTTTATTTAACCTTATTTTTAGTTAACAAAAACAACGCTGTTCAAAACTTGACTTAATTGCTCCCAACTTTGCTAATTTATGGGACAACAACAATATTTAAATGACCAGTTATTATCCAGCTTAAGCGTGTCAGCATCTTTTCGGCAGGAGAATTAGGCATAAATATGTATATTTCACATGCAGGCTTGTGTGGTTGTGAATGTAAAATGTGTGGAAGGTCTGATGAGGGATTCACTATGATCATCTCGGACTCGGTTAATCCCAAACGTGCACGTTACGTCCGGCTGTCGTCAGCTACGCCGCTGCATTGTTAGCGAAGCGCGTCGAGCTTCTGCAGCAAACGCCGCAGCTGTGAACCGGGTCACAAAGGGCTTCGCTTCGATTCCCATGTCGTTTCTCGAGGGATACAGACACGACAGAGCTCGTGAAGTTCACGTGTAGAACACGAGCTCCTAGTTCTGCCACTAATGAGAGCTTGAGTGGGCTGGATGTGCTGGAAACATCGCAATCCTGCCCCTGTGCCAACCCACAATATCATAAAGAGAATAAGAAATCAAATGAACCGTAGAAAAAAAGAGATGTGGTGCCTCATACGGGTCCCTCTCATTAACAGCAGCAGCTACACGGACCGCGCACAGATTAATGCTGCATTGCGTTCAGTCGTGTGTGGGATGCTCCTACTCGGTGTGTCCGGAAATACCATTGCACAAAATAAAAGATGAAACTAAATGGCAAACCTACTGTTCAACTGTCAACAAATCGGTCGTGCTAACCAAGCTAGAGTAGATAAGCAATGCAATGCAGATGCATTGATTTCTGTGGAGTTTCTTGGTATTGCAATCATATTTTGTATACGTTTTATCTAAACAAATGCATTTGGTGCATGTGAGCATTGCATCTTTCAAATGGACAGTGTTTCTCATTTATGCATTTAGCAGGCACTTTAAGTATTTAAGTCATTTTTTATTAGTAAATGCATTCCTTGGGAATCTAACCCATGACCTTGGCGTTCAAGGGGCACGTTCTGTTGAAATGCAATATGTTGTTCAATACAGAACAGAAGGATATTTCCATAATGTAGAAGTGCCAGACAGTTTACATGATAAAATGGGTCTGGATTCTGCAGATCCTAAAGCTTTAAAGGCCAAAATACTTGACTGATTATTCTACATTGGACTGTTGTGCTTATTTTGCTTGTGTTTTTATGCATTGCTCGTCGACTTACTGCTCTGCCCCGGCCTTCTTTCCTCTAAAGTGCCTTTAGAGTTTCTCTAATGGATCATACACACGGTTCTTGAGTGTCAAGGGACGCTCTTGCCCCGTAACGAAGAGCTTAGAGGTTTACGGGCCTCTTTCCCCGCGGAGCTGGAAGTATCATCCAGACTCATGCCGCTTCTGTTCAAACGAATGCAAAACAAGAAAGAAGTGGATATTGCTGGGATGGAATATTGTGCGTCTTTGAAGCGGCGTTCAGCAGGATTATAGAGCGCACGTGTTGCAGCAGTTTTTCGTACGTTTCCTCTATAGGCAGAGAATCTGACGCTTTAAACAAACCAGTTCGCTCTGAGATAAATCGCACGATTGTATGTTTGACATTTTACAAATGTAATGAATAAGTTTGACAGTATAAACCTGCAACTTTTTGTAACATACAATATATTTGTTTACACAGCACAAAAAAAAGACTTTCTTATTCAGTATTTTTTCTTGTTTTTCAGTATATCTCAACATTTTTATGTCTGTATATTTCAGACAACCCTTATCAGTTTTTCAGTGACTTATGCTTTAGAAAATACCACATAACCACATAAATAAAATAAAATAAAATAAAATAAAATAAATACCTATTTTTTTTCTTCAGTATTTCTGTCTTGTTCATATGGTAGCTTAAATTTTACATTTGGTCTGGCCAAAATGTAATGCCATGAGACAATGATTTTTATAAGAATGGACTCTGAAGGACTTTTGTAAGATGAACCTAGAAAAACTTTTACAATGTTTATTTCAAGTACATGCTACAAGGTTTATATATATATATATATATATATATAATTTTAATTAATTAGTTTTTTGTATTTTTTAAGTTGAATATAAAATGTATGTTTGTATTCCATTGTTTGTTGAATGTTAATCTGTAGCTGACATGACAATCAGTTTAATTATATAAAGATACTGTATATGCAATATGTTTTTTCAGAATAGACTCTGAAGGACTTTTGTAAGATGAACCTAGAAAAACTTTTACAATTTTTATCACAAGTACATGATAGTTTTTTTTTTTTTTTACAATTTTATTTTTTATAATTATTTGTTTTTTTGTTTTATTATTATTATTATCATCATCATCATTATTATTATTATTATTATATGTGCAATATATTTGTTTAAAATCTCTTACTCCAGTAATTTTTTTTTTACAATTTTTATTGCAAGTACATGATAGATGTTTGTTTTCTTTTGTAGATGTAAAATAGTTTTTAAATTCAATTTTATTTTTATGATTTATTATTACTATTTTTTTTAGTTGAACATATGTTTTTTTACGTTTTTGTTAGTTTATTATCAATAAATTTTTTATTATCAAAATTGTTTGCTGAATGTTCTGTAGCTGTCATTGTGATAAGTAATTATATAAGATACTTTAAATGGAATATATAGTTAATATACTTGGATGTTAGATATTAAATAATTTTCTTTAAAAAAGAAAAAAAGATTCAAATTAAAGTTTAAAATTAAATTTATGCTTAAAACAAGACAAAATATAATGAGGTCATGAAAATGTTCTTGTTTTTTATTATTATTATTTTTTAAAGGAAACAAGACTTTGTAAGGTAATTTTGCATCTCAAGTAA
The DNA here is from genome assembly GCA_012976165.1 of Labeo catla. Taxonomy (NCBI): domain Eukaryota; kingdom Metazoa; phylum Chordata; class Actinopteri; order Cypriniformes; family Cyprinidae; genus Labeo; species Labeo catla. The sequence goes on from VONZ01000455.1 coordinate 589,329, forward strand.
ATCTTAAAGTAAAAATCTTCATATGTTTAAATATTTGCACTGGAAAAATCTAACAATAACACTAAGCATGAAAATCATGTTTGCAGTATATTGCATGCATTCAGACTTAAACATTTTTGAGTTTTATCAAAAGATGATTTGATTGCGTAATTCCAAAAGCGTCCCTTTTCCTGTTTCCATGGTAACAGTAACTTCTTGAGGGAAGTTCAGTTCTTCAGCAGGAATTTGGCAATTAAACAGCTTTTTAAGGTTGACTTGCGTCCTCTACAGAAGCACACATATGTCACACATATATCATCCTCACAGCTCACGCTCGGTCTGTCTTGAAAGGTTTATATGTTATTAAAGATCAGAATGGGATTTTTACTTAAAGAACCTACTGCTGAGCTCTGGTAATTTACAATGCCCACAGAATAAGTGCTCTGAGTCATTTCAAGATATAGATTTTGTGCATGTAAATTATAATCAGCCTACATTCATTTCAATATAGTTCAGACAAGTCTTATCAAAGCTGCCCTTTTTTAATGAAACCTGTGTTTTACAGCTTAATGAAATCAGTTTTTTCCCCCATTAGTTTTGCTAAATGAAAATAAACTACACTGAAAAAAATAAAAAGGAAAATAAAAAATGTATGAACTTTCAAAAAGTGCCTTTTTTATCTGAAATGGCAATAAAGTTCATTATTCCAATAAATAAATAAATAAATAAATAAATAAGAAAAATAAAATAAAATAAAAAGGGGAAAAAATATGTACTTTTAAATTTAAAGTAATTTAAAAAACTGTTTTTTTTTTTCTGAAATGCAGTAAAGTCAATTATTCCAAAATAAATAAATAAATAAATAAATAAAATAAAAGGAAAAAAAATATGTACTTTCAAATTTAAAAGCAATTTAAAAAACTTTTTTTTTTTTTTTTTAATCTGAAATGGCAATAAAGTTAATTATTCCAAATAATAATTAATAAATAAATTAATAAATTAAATAAAATAAAACAAAAAGGAAAATAAAAAATGTATGTACTTTCAAATTTAAAGCGAATTAAAAGCCTTATCAAAGCTGACCTTTTTTAATGAAACCTGTGTTTTACAGCTTAATGAAATCAGTTTTTTTCCCCATTGGTTTTGCTGAATGAACATACACTACACTGAAAAAATAAAAAGGAAAATAAAAATGTATAAATAAATAAATTAAATAAAAAGGAAAAAAAACGTACTTTCAAATTTAAAGTAATTTAAAAAACTTTTTTTTTTCATAATAAAGTTAATTATTCCAAAAAAAACAACAACTACTTTGTAATTTTCAAATTTAAAGTAATTAAAACTGTTTTTTTTTTTAACTGAAATGGTAATAAAGTTAATTATTCCAAAATTAATAAATAAATAAATAAAACAAAAGGAAAATAAAAAAATGTATGTGTCTTCAAATTTAAAGTAATTTAAAACTGTTTTGTTTTTTTTTTAAATCTGAAATGGCAATAAATTAATTATTCCAAACAACAACTACTTCTGTACCCTTCAAATTTAAAGCAATTAAAAAAACTGTTTTTAAATCTGAAATGGCAATAAAGTTAATTATTCCAAAAATTAATAAATAAATAAATAAAACAAAAAGGAAAATAAAAAAATGTATGTACTTTCAAATTTAAAGTAATTTAAAAAAAGCTTTTTTAATCTGAAATGACAATAAAGTTAATTATTCCAAAAATTAATAAATAAATAAATAAACTAAAAAGGAAAAAAAAAATGTACTTTCAAATTTAAAGTAATTTAAAAAACTGTTTTGTTTTTTTTAATCTGAAATGGCAATAAAGTTAATTATTCCAAAAATAAATAAATAAATAAAATAAAATAAGGAAAAATAAAAATGTACTTTCAATTTTAAAGTAATTTGTTTTTTTAATCTGAAATGGCAATAAATTAATTATTCAAAAAAAATTAATAAATAAATTAATAAATAAAATAAAATAAAACAAAAAGGAAAATAAAAAATGTATGTACTTTCAAATTTAAATCGATTTAAAAAAAAAAAAGAGCTTTTTTTTATCTGAAATGGCAATAAAGTTAATTATTCCAAAAATTAATAAATAAATAAAATAAAATAAAAAGGGGAAAAAAAAATGTACTTTCAAATTTAAAGTAATTTAAAAAACTTTTTTTTTTTTTTTTTTTTTTTTGTTTTTTTTTAAAATCTGAAATGGCAATAAAGTTAATTATTCCAAAAACAAACAAAAAAAAACCTACTTTGTACTTTCAAATTTAAAGTAATTAAAAACAGAAATCTTTTTTTTTAATCTGATATGGATGAAGTGAATTATTCAAAAAATGTAATAAATAAATTAATAAATAAAATAAAATAAAACAAAAAGTGTTATTATTAAGTGTAATTACAATTGTGTAAGTGTAATTATTAAAAAATAAATAAAAAATAAATAAATAAATAAAATACAATAAAATGGAAAATAAAAATGTATGTACTTTCAAATTTAAAGTAATTTTATATATAGATATAGATAGATAGATAGATAGATAGATAGATAGATACATGGATAAGCAGAGGTTTATATATAATAAATAATATAAAGAAAGAAAGAAATAAGACTTGCTTTCAGAATTCAGTTCAGTTTTTAGATTGGATGGTTAGATATTTTTTTCTTGCATTGAGCATTATATATAAACCTCTGCTTATATATCTATCTATCTATCTATTATATATATATATTATATATATATATATATATATATATATATATATGTATGTATATATATATGTATATATGTGTTTTCACTTATATATATATATATATATATGTATATATATATAGACAATTCAAAATAAAATTTATTTTTTTATTTTATATATATATATATATATATATATATATACATATAATAGATAGATAGATAGATAGATAGATAGATAGATATAAAAGCAGAGGTTTATATATAATGCTCAATGCAAGAAAAAAATATCTAACCATCCAATCTAAAAACTGAACTGAATTCTGAAAGCAAGTCTTATTTCTTTCTTTCTTTTTTAGCAGTGTACTTCAGGTCAGGTAAGTTGTTGTTTACGTCCTTCAAACTGTACTGTAAAGCGGTGCTGTATGTCCTCAGGGGTCGGGGCCCTTTGTCAAGGACTCTCTTTTGACTTTGCTTTCTCTTTCTATGTACACCGCAGCTTTTTCACAAACTGAGCATGAAAGAAAGGCAAAAAAAAGTCAATCCTGGCCTCTGTATCCGTCGCACTGGACTTGTGAAGAGACTTTGCTTTGGTGTTTTTCATATTTACTGACGCTCATAATTAAAGCCGTTGCTCAAAGGCTCCGTTCCAGAACACACACAGCATTTTAAATGCATGCAAATGCAAAGTGTGCATCGTAAAGAGATGACGCATGAAGAGAGAGAAGCCTTGTTTATAAATACGCTGTGCTAATTTGTTCAGTGCAAAAAAGTATTGATTAAATATAGTTCAGATATATTCAGTGTAATTGAATATTGATTTTACCAATGTACTTTTATGCTTATTATAGTGCCATGATTCTGTCTGCGAACACCAAACTAAATCAATAATGAGTCGATGTTCTCATGCACTTCATATGAGGAGTTATGTGTATGCAGTTCTGGGCAATAACTGATTATATGTAATCAATTATGTAATCAGTTTAAAAAAGATAAGCGCTTCTAATTAAATTACTCTATAAAACAAACAAACAAAAAAAAACCCCTACTCAACTTGAAAACTTCAGTTCAGTTGCTTTGTTACTTCAACTTAAATGATCTTAAACTGACTTACAAAAGTTGAAGTTGAGAAATAAGTTAAAATTGGTTAATTTCCCTTAAAACAATGTTGATACTTACTGATGCTATAATTTTGTTTGCAGTGTATTTTTAAAATCTGAATATTTTTTAAGTCATTGAATAATTATATATCCACACAGTGGCGGTGAGTCGTTTGTAATATTTATTTTTTATTTAATTGTGCATTAATTCATTTTTTTTTCTTCTTTTTTTTTAAGTTTACAGTTCCTCCAAAAACCCCAGTTTTGGAAACAGTATAGCAATATGCTTAACTTAATGTACAATATAGTTGTTTATTTTTGTGTTTTTACATTATGGCACCAAAAACTTTACATTTGTGATAAGTTCAATGTTATTTTAGTATGATTGAGATATTATTGTAACTTTTAGTAATGTTTTGAATTATTTTTTAAATAAGTTGACAATTGACAATTCAAATTTCCAAGAATTACAAGAATTAAAAATATATATATATACATATATATATATATATATATAAATTTTATATGGCTGTATATATATATATATATATATATATATATATAGCTATAAAATAAAATTTATTTATTATTATAATATTTTTGATATGCAAAGTTTTTTTTTTCCTCATGTATTGAACTTGAATGTTTGTGTGGGTTTTGACCTGAAAGTTAATATATATATATATATATATATATATATATATATATATTTTAACTTTCAGGTCAAAACCTATATAAATGAAAGATCAACAAAATTAATTAAAATTAAAAAAAATATATATATATATATATATATATATATATATATAAAATAAATAAAAATAAACTTTCAGGTCAAAACCACCTACACAAACATGATTGGAGTAAGATCAGCAAAATTAATTAAAATTTAAAAAAAATATATATATATATATATATATATATATATATATATATATATATATATGTGTGTGTGTATATGTAATATTTATTTATTTATTTATTTGTTTATATTCAATATTTATTAATTTTTTTTTAATGTCATTATTTGAATTTTAATATAACATTATATAAATTTACCAGTAGCAAAAAGTTTTATTTATTTATTTAGTCTTTGAACTTTTACTTGTATTATGCCTCTACATAGTCATCTCATAAATAAATAAATAAATAAATAAAATAAATTTAGATCGTCTGAATCCTATGCGGCGCCAAACAGGAAATAATAAATCTGAATTTATTGATGTGAATCTGAGTAAATATAAATATAAATACATAAATTGTGAATATATAGTTATAAGTCTGAATATATTATATCTGAATAATATATAATTATAATTCTGAATATCTAAATGTTAATCTGAATATAGAAGCCTGTATGTATAGAAGTAAATCTGAATATATAGTAACAAGTCTGAATATATATATATATATATATATATGTAAATCTGATTACATATAAGTCTAAATATTCAAATGCAAATCTGAATATATATTTATAATTCTGAGTATATAAATATAAATTTGAATATATAATTATAAATCTAAATATAAATTTTTTAATTTTTATTTTCAGGTCAAAACAGACCCAAACATAACAGGTTTAGTATCAGCGAACCAGATGTGTTTTTAATAAAGAAAAAATCAGCAGCTTGCCCTTTAAACTCTGTCATGACACTCCAAACATGTTTGGTCTTGTTCTGAGTCACACGCTTGGTTTATTTTCTGCCGAACTGTTCCTGTAACACCCGTCCGTCTCTGATGTGCGTGTTCTTGCATCATCTCACCCGTCTGTAACCTCTCGACTGATGCTGCTCTACATTTCAACCCTGTCGGTTTTCCCATCTGGAAAAGCGGATGTGTGTGTGCGTTTGAGCGGCGATCATGTTAGCTTAATTCAGAGTGGCTGTGAGACATAAAGGGCAAATGTCGGCCGAGCTCTGGAGATGGGTTGCCATGTTTGTTCTCAGTCACACCACAGTTTATCCTCTGACAGTGTCTGAGGGGAAGCGTTTGACCCGACTATTGCTGATTTTAATGCTCGCTCATGTAAGGCGCCCGCTCTCTGACCCCGACACGCACCGACGACGTTAATCATCAGGGTTTCACATGAAAATCAAATCTAAAATGAGCTGTTTAAATGCTGTTCACACTGACAAAAATTACATTACTTAATGCAATTGATAGATATAAAATATGACATTAGTTTCAGAAAGCTTAATTTTAAAGAGAATCAGGGTCATATTTTACCCATATAGAAGGAATAATATTCTTCAGAAAATATTATTCCTTATTTGTTTGTTTATTTTGTAAAATGTTTTGTAAAATATATCATTCCATATGGAATACTTATTTATTTGTTTATTTATTTTCAAATATTCCATAGTAAATAATATTATGGCTAATATTTTACAAAACTATATGGTTAATATTTTAGAAAATAAGGCCCACTTTACAATTACCCTTTTCATTATGTATTCCATTTTTGACATAATGCAGTAAAAATTCAGTATTACAGAAAAGAGAATGTAAGAACTGTCACATTCAGAAAAACAAGTGAAAAAAAAAGATCAAAATATTAAAATGCATTACAATAATGCCAACTAATAATACTACTACTACTAATAATAATTATTGTTTCATTTTATATATATATATATATATATATATA